>VXAL01002942.1:60779-145782 GCA_013399475.1 Chauna torquata
CTTTCCTTTCCTTTCCTTTCCTGTTTTTCAGCAGTAGTGTCTTTTTATATCATATTCCTTCCCTGCTCCAAATAGATAGTCTGGCAAGCACAAAGACATTGAAGGACTACAGCCAAGTTAAGAGTGTGGGTAGAAGTGATGGAGGATTTAAGATGAGAAGGTGGAAAAGAACTACCTGGCAGTATAAGTTCTTTGAATATTTCTTCGAGGAGAGATGTTCAGTAGCTTCAGGGCTGACTGACAACTTTATGAAATGAACCTGTGTGACAGGAGGAGAAAAATGTGAAGACCCTATTAAACCCACTAAAACCTTGGCTTTTGGAGTAATTGCTAGGGCCTCTTTGCCTCCGTCAGTCTATGAGGGGCAAACGGGAATGAACTGTAGGATGGCTGTGAGAAGCCAGAACCACTCAAGCTTCATGTCACGCTGTGCCTTGGGCAGAGGCTTGCTGTAATCTGACCCTGTCCTCAGCATCTCTTTCCCCGAATTGCAAATCGTTCCATTACCATCATGCTGTTTTACCATCATACAAATGTGAATTTACCCTACGACAGAACAAGTCATATCTCTGATAGAGTAGATTTCGCCATCCTGTATCTTGTGTGTGCTTTATGCTGCAGGTCCTACGTAAGCCTAAGAAAAACCTTCTGATGTGTACTACTGATTGTTTACATACGTTATCAGAGAGGGAAAAAAAAAAAACAGGAAAAGAAAGCTGGCAGCTCACACTGCCAGGAGACCTGGCAGTAGCTAGAATCACATTCAGATCATTTCCAGTCAATAGGCTTTGTTTTCATTTAAACAAAAAAAAAAAAAACAAAAAAAACCACCCTTCCTAGAAAGTTGCTGCACTGTTATTTTTTCTCCGTTACAATCAGTCCAGAGGAATGCTTGCAATGACTGCTGTCCTCGGAACCAAAGCAGGCGACACCGTGAGATGCTTCCAGGCCGAAAGTGGAAGGCATGGCTTGCCAATAGGTGCGGTAAGATACTGTGGTTTATACAAGCTCAACACAAGCAGTGCTGCTTGGAGCTGTGATCACAGTCCTGTGTGATAAAGGCCTCTTAATGATAATGAAATCATGGACTTGTAATGCAAATAGAAATGAATGCCAAAATAAGAAGGAAGAATGTGGTAAAGCTTAGGACCTAGGCACGTTTCTCATCTTCAGGTCAGGTTCTGCAATGGGGCTAGAAAAGTTGTGTGCTGAAGGACTAAGACTCCAGCTGCCTGCCTCTCAGAATTGCCTGTAGCAGAGGGACTGTTTCCTTGGCCAGCTAAGCCAGCCCTCACAGCTCTTCTGAAACCAGAATGGTAGAGGGAATAGATGCCAATGCAGTTTTAATGAAAGTCTAACTCAAATAGTGTCAGACAACAGAAATGTGTTTAAATCTGTGTTGTATCAGCTCATCTGTTGTATCAACCCACTCACATATACAGACAATACAAGAAACTTTATTAGGGCGAAGTAAAAGTTACAAACTCACATCAGTTTCTCGGGTACTACAATCCCTGCTAATCCAGGCTCAAGTTTCAGAAGTCCTTGGCTTTCGATATAAAACTATTCCCATAAGGTTAAGCATTTGGGGACTCAAGACTGCAATTTTTGAAAATGCAGACTCATTTTCCAATAGAAACCCTAATATTAACACTGCCTGAAGAGATACAGCATAAGCAAAAATCAAATTTAAACTTTAGTATCAGCATAAGTATTAGACATTTGTGTTAGCATCAGCCAGAGAGGCAAAAAAAGAGAAGGAAAAGAAGCTCAAATGCTAGTAATCACAGTGATAAGGAGCTCTAACACAAATTCTGTGTGAGAAGATGCAGTATTAGTAGCATCAGCATTTCTTTTGACATCTTAGTCACCAGGAGCACAAGGATGGCGGTTGTAATGCTGCAGTGATAAATTCACTTCATGTTCTGTTATGGTGTCAGATTCCAGATGCAAAACCAAAACACAAGGATTATCTCCTGGCATTTCAAGTGTGCAAAAAAGTGACTTTCTTTTGCACTGTCAGTTATAAGACAGCTAAGGACAGGAGCACTGCAGGGTTTCTGTTAAATTCTACTCACTCCTATCAAGTACAGATAGTTTACTGAAATGAAAACAAAACAAACAAACAAAAAGGTCCCTTTTGAAAAGACTACTTATTTTAAGGTATTTTTCCAATCAGAAAAGAAAAAAATAAAAAAGAAAAACAAAATAATCATAGTCTTCTTAGCAACTGTTGACATAGAGGGTGTCATGCTATTTGCTTTTGACATTTAAATGAGACACACTCAGGAGACTTAAGCTGGGATCCTAGTTTTACTGTGTCATCCTTAGGTACGGGAAGACCAAAGAGCACCTGTTGGATCTCCTGGAGCTGCCTACAGGTTGCAGCGCATGCTACTTCCCTCTGCTCTCCAAGGTGACTAGAGGTATGGTCATTTCAGAGATACTGGCTATTAGATCACATGCTCAAAAACACCAACGCAAGACGAAGAGTTGTCAATGATACAAGGAAAACAAAGTAATGCTAGTAGGCTGAGATGTCAGAGAGATGACGAAAACTGTATCTGAAAAGGGAACAAAAAAATGATGTTATTCAGTCAGAACGTGGTGGGAAACTACCAGCATCTGCTGTTTTTTTCTTGCCAAAGGGACAAAGATGTTTTCTCCTAAAGGTTGACAATAGCAGGACATTGGCATGCAGAAATTTCATATCTGGAGGTACTCCAGACCAATGAAAATGGAAAAGAAAATATCCTTGAAATAAATAGACTTAGGTGCCCAAATCTTCATCAAGACCTAATCCTGATCTGAGCTACTTCAGATGGCAACAGTCACCTGTGCCAGACTCCCAAACATACTCTTGTCTATGAACTTTTTATGTGTTTGGGAGTAGGGGGAAAGGTTAGATGAGCTAACTCTGGCTGAGGATATCCTGGTTCCCTGTTGCAAACTGAGTAGGAATATTTTTGAGTTTAGCTATTCTGTAAGAACTGTCTGACTTCTTTCCATGAGACAAGTAGAAGTGGACCAACACAGTTAATCATTTTACAGAAAAGCCTTTGCACACCTTCATTTCATGCTCATGACTCCTGCAGATGTTAGGCAGAATCTGGCTCATAGCCAGCACAAGGTAGTGGCAGCAAGGACTCGTTTCCGTTAGTTTCTTCAATTCACTCTTTCCCTTACAGACGTGAAAAGACAGGAATCAAAAATAATTGCTTGCTTACAGAGTAATTGTTCATTAAACCTTGTCAGGGCACTGGATGCAGGCACTGGAATGATCTGGAAAGTATGAGAAGAACTTGGCTGGGGAACAAAACCAGAGCTGATATGTGATAATGGCAAAAGCAGGAGTAGAAGCTATATAATACAGGCAAATTCCTATTGAATGCCTCTTTGTCTTGCTTTAAAGAAATACAGAAAAGCACTCAGGATGTACAGATAACTAGTCGGTGTTCCTCACTGCTGAGCTGAAGGCAAGAAGGAAATGCTTCAAGGGTTGGTGCCTGGCTATACGAAATATTGCTGGGTTGAAAGCAGTCAGCTGGAGTTCATCGTGATAGTCCCTCAAACCCCTTTATCACAAAAATGTACAGTAGCCAGTAAGAAGCAGCCACAGTATTTTTCCCACCACTTTGTGTTTTGTAGGCACGTGGGGAGAAGAGGAGAGAGGCTAGTGTGGTGTTCAGGTCAATAAAGAGCGCTGCATCGAATAGTGAGCTCAGTCCATGTTTAAAAATTGTGTCTTGTGGAAAGGGAACAAAAAGGAACATGATGGCATGTGAACTTCAGCCATTCCTCTTGCCTACCAGTTAGTTATTCTGCTAAGCAATAAGGGTATTCTTGCGTATTTGTTCATGTACAGGACCAAAGGAATAAAGATGAGTCAATAAACCTATGGATGTCACATTCTGAAATTTCATTGCATCTGCCTCCACTGCTACACTACCAGCCAGGGAGAGCCTCCAGAAGCATCGGTCCTGCTTCATAGGCTGATCAACTAGTTCATTGAAGATAAAATTTCTCCCTCTTACAGAAATGTGAAATTAGAAGTTGCCGAGTATTATACCTTCAGAGAAACTGTTACTGGTTGCTTTCAGAGATAAGAGTGTCGGGTTAGTCTTCAACCAAGATCCACAGGAGTGCAGTTTTGGCATCTGTTTTCTATTTATACCAACTTATGGATCTGGGTCTTAAACTGAATCACTTTACTTCAATGTGATGTTTCATAATGTTTTTGATATGTACAGTGTAAGGGTACAACTGTGCCATCTTAAAAAACAAGATGTGTGGTGTGCCAACTTACTCTGCAGTTTAGATTCAGGAGTACAATCATTCTTCAGGTTATATTCCCTTCCCGGGTCAAAGTGCAGACCCACTGCCTTGGGTCCTTTGAATGCTGACATTGAAAAAAATGAATTATAGTGGTAGTAACATCAGTGGCAAAATGACCCAGTGGCATTTCTGTTTCAGGCAAGTTCTTACCCTGTCATCCTTCTACTAGTTCACTTCCAGGTGACACAGGATGTCTAGTTAGCTGTTAAGGTGCTGTGACCCAATTATTAGAAAGAAAATCCCGGTCTTGGCCTCAGTGAGATAATTAAGATCAGCAGAAAATTCCTCACGCTCTTTTGTAGAGTTAAAAGCCATAGCATCAATGGCATGAAAACAAATGTCTCTTCTGGCGTTTACCAACTCTATGAAGTTATGATACAGTCTTTGTTCAGTCTGAGGCATTTCTACTTTCCTCTTACACTTCACATCCTTGTGGCCGGGATGGAAACATTGGTTCAGAGGTCAGCTAGCCAGTTTCCAAAAATAAGTAAATAAGTAAATAAATAAATAAATAAATAAATATTTTTTTTCCTACAAATCTGTCAAACCTGAAGTGCTCCCTCCTGGTCCTGATGGGCTGCAGCCACGTTGCTGTAAGGTTTCTGTCTGGGAGCCCACAGCTCCAGATCAGCCCTCCTACACAAGCAGTCCTGGGGCTGGGGGGTTTTTTGGGATCCTTCTGGAGCCAAGAGCAAGGAAGCCTTGGAAGCCCTGGCTTTAACTTCATTTTGGCCTCCATCTCTATAGCAGTCAGCTTGCAACCCCAGCTCAAGCCAAAACCTGCCTGCCCGGCGTCCTGCCACAGAGAAGGCTGCCGGAGGTTCATTGCTGATTCGGACTGATGTGGGCTGAGGGTCCCAGGGTTTCCAAGCTCCCAGTCCAGCTGGGCTCCCCAAGCCTGCCTGGATTCTAGAAGCCATGGCAGATGCTGATGTGATTCCTGTTGATTGAACTACTGCTTACCCCCGACTAGCAGTCACTTTCTCCAAACTGCTGCTGTGGTCCTTGCAGATCACCTTTCAGTTTGGAAATGTTTGTATTGGTATTTCCAATTTTTTTCCCACTTTGCCTGCTTAAAAGGAAATTTCACAGACTTTTTTCCCTGCACTCTAATTTGCACATAAACAAATTTTAAAATGTCAAAATTTCATCTCTTCAGGTATTCTTGGGTTTGGCCATCTGCAGTGTAAATATTATTTAAATCTCAAGAAGAATATAATAGATTCAAATGGAGAGACTCCCACAAAATGTAGCAGATTGCACAGGGTTACCCTAAGAGATGGAAAGACAGAGCTCTGCTGACATGTTCCATCTTCTTTATACTAAAATTTAAGAAAGTTCATCCCATGAAGGGATTGTAGCCAGGTTCCTTCTTCTTCTTTTTTTTTTCCCCCCCTGTATTCTTTAAGCTGAACAAAGGTACTGAACAATGCTGAACAAGATATGGAAATTCACAAAAGTAATTTTTGCGCTCTCTGCAGTTCTGGTAATGTCTCTGCCCAGATGTAGAATCATCAATAACTTTGGGAAGACAGGAGCTGTAATTTTTAATGCTCTACTTTGCGGATTGTTTTGTAAAACGTCTCCTTTTAAGGCTGTCAGACAAGTGCCTAACTGCTCATGAAAAAAAGTTACTGTTGATGCATAAGGAAAAGTCCATGGCTTCCTAATTCTTAAACTTCCTGTGCTCCTGCAGCTGAACAATATAGAATTGTGTTGAGAAGGAAAGCATGTTCCCAGTGGTACCTGTCTGAGTTTGGGATTACACTGTCACTTAAGGATGTACTTAAATGTAGTTTTAGAAGGCTCCAAAGGCGCCATTTGCCGGAACATGTAGTACTGCATTAGTACTGCTTTTATCTACCTTCTGCAGTTAAAAATGTATATTTTTAGAAGCTTTGATTCTTGGGTACCAGGGTTTTCAAACCAGAAAGCCCTTGTGGCCATTGTGCTGGGTCAGATGAGTAGAAGAAAAAGAACAAAGCATGACTGCTTTGTAACTACCATAGCTCTGTGTGGTGTTTCTGAAAAAAAAAAAAAATCAAAAATAGTTTCCTGCTTTAGCAGGAAGCTTCCTGTTATTCATATAGTCTTCTCTGTCACCTAATGCAAGGTGTCAAGTTTATAACTGAAATGCAATGCATCAAGTTTTATACTTCTGAGAAGCTGAACCAATTCTAATTTCTGTTGCTTCATTCTTATGGGCAGTGCTAGGAGTGGTATGAACAGAAAAGCAAAATGAAGAAGTTTCTGGATGACTATTTTTTGCTAGAAGTTCTCATTATTTTCATATTAAAAGGAATTTTGTGAGGGGCGAAAAGAATCTCTTCTGTAATATACCTGCAACATACTGTATGCACTTTCAGCTCTCTTTTGCCTCCAACTGAGCCTTCATGAATAGGGTCTTTAACCCTGCAGATATTTAAAGCTTCAAGGCTACAAACAAGAAGCGGTAGAATATGATTTCTTTTGTGTATGTGTTAAGGTAGAACAGTGTGTTATGACAGAATGGTATGTGGCACTGTGAGACTATGTGGCTGAAAATTAGGAGACTGTTATTTTCCTTGATTCTTTAATATTTTAATTTTCTTGGCAAGTGTGTCCTCCTTACATATAACACCTCCCATCCCTGTATCATAGATTAAAGGCAATTACAGAGTGTTTGTAGTAACAGGACAGAAAGTATAATGTGAGTCCTCCTACTGCAAAGTTAGTCCACTGCTACAGACTGCAACTGAATTTCCAAAAGTGGAAGCATGGAAATAGGGATCTGGCTCCACGGGCAAAGTGCTGTGTTACAGGTGCTGATCCAAGGAATCCAAATCCCAATGAATCAGCAACCAGCAAGTGTCTGTGTTGTGGCTTTTCTTTAGGGAATGAAGGTACAAACCCCAAACAAGGTATTTTTCTTGGTCTGTACTACCACTGTAAGAGGTTTGCTTCTGTCAGTAACAGCTGTGTACAGGTTCCTCTCCTTTTCAGTAGTAAACAACAAGAAGAGTGTCAAAAAGCCCTGCACAAGCATGTGTTTCCTGCAAAACTCTCTCTGTCTTCTCTTCCCCCTCTCTTGGCAGCAATAGATGGAACAAATCTTTTGCATTTACAAAGGTGCAGGAGGCTTCTCTGCAGGTTATTTTCACTGCCTCTCCCCAGCGTTTTGGCTTTTGCAGTAAGACTGGTTTAATTTTTCAGATCTGCTAGGATTTGACCTGTGTGTCTTGTTTTCCCTTTCCTGTGTGCAGACTTGTGCCCTTCTTGCATAATTATTGATTGGCAGTCAGATAATGATACTCAAGAACTGATTTTTGTCTTTTTTTTAGGATTTTTTTTTTTCCGTGGTAGAAAAGGCATTGAAATTGAGTTTAAAAGTTTAGCATTCACAAGCATTGGTTTTGTTCAGAATAACTTTTAATTTTCTCACTTTAAAATACAAAAACTGGAGCCATTATAACAACAATGGTGTCATAACAAGTCCCAGATTTCTTCATTGTTTTCCAGCCTGCTTTTAATTGTCTGAGTGTCACAAAAGTAAATTCAAAAGTTTTGAATTAGCAGCATTTAAAAATCTCTGCATGTCTGGAACTAATAAAGCTTGTATTGAATATTAGTTCTAAAAAGAAAGGCCATTTCAAAACATATCGATTTGTGGCCACTGCAATATTAGTGTTAAGTTTGGACCTGAGTTGACTGTGTACAGAACTAAGGAAAATTATGTATGACATTAAGAGAGAAGCCAGGACTAGAACTCAAGAGAACAGAGAATGCGAGATGGGATCAGTGAAGTAGAGGAGCCTGATAAAGTAAGAGCAGAGAAGAAATCGCAAGCATATTGCCGTGAAGCAACACATAAACAATGGCGCCAAACGTATGGGATAGGGGCACTTCCAAGAACGTGTGTGAATGAACATATCACTAATTCAGACTGAGAAAGAGATGGAAAAAACCTCTATTTGAATTTGTGTAGCCACCTGCCATTAACTAACCTAAAGTCAAGTGAAAGTTATTGTGTGGCTAGACAAACAGACAGAAGGGAAGATTACTGAAGACATTAACATGAAACAGCTGAGCTTTCTTACTACAGCTACAGAAATAAGGCACAAAATTAAAGAATAATCAGGGAGAATTTGAACCTAGTAATCATTAGATCAATAAAAAAGAATTCGTTTAGGACAACTGGGAACTTAAGAATGTAAAAGCAAGCACAAAAGTGATGCTTTGGCCAGGAACGTCTGGGCAGAGAAAATAATTTTTTTTTCTAATGTCAGCAGAAAACTTTGTCTAAATGTCAGCAGCAAGAAGAAAATGTGAAATCGTCAGCAAAAAGAAACATTTATCATTCCTGAACTTCCATGTCACCTATGGCAGCTTCTGGGAACAAGTTTTTCCACAGGGAATATTATGAATATTTACTGGCAATAGATTTCAAATATTTTTAAACATCTCCCTGAAAACAAAATATGTCATTGAATGTCCACTCCAGAATGGCTTTCTGTATCTGAGAGGAGAAAAAAATGAATACCTACTTTTGAGCAAGATCCAGGAAGATTTTCAAAAAACACAAAGACTGAAGAGGGTGGGTTTTCCAGGTTTTGCTGTACAGATGCAGTTGATCCTAAAATGATGAATAAATGAACCCTACGTGGTATGATAAATCATTGTTCATCACAGCGAAGCACTTATGTAAGAGCCCTTTAAAAAATCCTGAATCAAACAAGAACAGGTAGACAAAAGTCGGAACAGGTCATTAGCGGATACATGAGAAACTCCTCCCGCCAGCAAGCGTAGCCAGCCCTTCGTGCATACCCAATCCATCACTGCTTCCCAGGTCTCACAGGGTCCAGCACTTTACTATCGTAAGTGCAGAAAAATGCCTTCAATGTCTCCTCAGAGCTGTCAAGCGTGTGAAACTTTGAGAAGAGGCCACCACAATGCAAACCACTCAATCTACAAGGCAGCATATTTCACCCTAGCAGAAGACTGGGTTGCCCCCTGTCAACCAGTCCAGTCAGGAAGCCCCTCACCTGCTGAGAAATATCCCTCCTGACCAGCTCGGGGTGGGAGCTTGCACTCCTGTTCTTCTGGCCAGCATTCCTTCATTCTGTGGGATTGGTTAGAGTTCTGACATGAGACTGATAAAAAGTGCCTGCATCCTTGGATGGAGAGCTGACTTTGGTGGGATGGAGGAAGGGGTGACACTGACAACAGTGTCCTTATCTTTGCTTGCCGTAAAACTGAAGCAAGCTACTCCTAATATAGAACAGGCGTTTCACTGCAGGTAAAGACTAGGGTTAAGTAAGTATTTCTCTGCTTACTAACATCTGAGAGGGATGCCCGTTTTCAAGCCACACTTAAAAGTTAGAATGATGGAGTTTAATAACCCAGCACCTAGAGACAAGGGGCTTTCTTTGAGAAAAGCTTTTTTTTAATTTTTTATAAATTGTGAAACTAGCTGCACGAAAGGTATGTCTTACCACAAAGTCTATGCCAGGACTATTAAACCCAAAAGTTAAATCGTGGCATAGTTTAAGACCACAATAATGCACAATTTTTGGAAAAACTAAAACCATCTTCTGTGAGTGTTTGTCAGTAAACAGCACAGATTCTTATTTTTCCATGTAGAAGACATAAATAAATCCAAAAGGCTCTCAGAATACCTAAAAATACATTACCCTTTTTGCATTTTTGTACCAAATTCCCACCCTGTCATATGCTAGGTTTTTCATCTTACATCCTCATTATCAGATACTGGACTATGTAATCTTATCACATTTTAGAGGGGGAAGACATCAAAAAGCTAAGTCAAACTAATGCAATTTTCATTTGTTTTGCCATAAATGGAGGCATTCCTGTCTACAGAAAAATACCCCTGAGTTTTAAGAAGATGTTAAGAAAATGGCACAGTCCCCTGTTGTATCCAGGACTGCCATGTAACACTCTCAGTAGGGGGGAATTCAAACTACTGCTGTCTGTTGTGTCCCAAGACAGAAAATTTAAGTCCTGTGAATGCAGATGCACAAAGAGGATGTGCTACGACTCTTTGGAGACTGTTGCGGGCCATTGAAATAGTAAAAGTGAGGAGAAAGAAGTACTATCACTGCTCAGTGCAATAAATAAACAGGATTCTTAGCAAATAGGCATGTAGGGGGGTTCTTAGGAGTTAACACTGAAAATTGTAATCGCTTCCAACCACTTCACCCTCAAGCTGGGAAAGCAAAAATCCTAAATGTAAGGAAATAGCGAAACAGGAGCCTCAGAGTACCATATAAGCCTGTTGACAGATAGCCACACTATGGCTCCAGGAATTTAAAGTCTATGAAAATAAACCCAACTTTACTATTCAATATGTAAACAGGAGGCTTCATCATTACCTACGTGGCCTGCCAAAACTAGAATACTAACATTTCAAGAACACCCAAAAGTGATATTTAGAACTTGAGATTACTACTCAAACCTTTTAAAAGTGAAGCTGCCACTTATTGAGGTTACTGAAGATTATTTGAAAATTTGGCTTTTTGCCATGCGGCCTACCTGAATACGTGTTATTTAAAGCTCTTGTAGTGCCTTTTGTAAATGAAGCCCAGATCCATCCTTGACTGGAATTGTGAAAATCTCTTACTAAGGGAGGTAAACATTTGCATTGCTTCTTCTGGGTTTGCGTAGTTCTGGACTTATTACTACCATGGAAAACTCAGGAACATTTGACTGATTGTGTTAAAAAAGCATCTTAAGGAAAAGGTTAAATAAGTATCATGCCTATGCAATGATTCAATGGATTTGTCATTATAAAACCCACGCTCATGGAATTTTGAACCCAACACAGTTTGTATTTTGCTGGATTAGACGAGCAGACATTTTATCAACACACAGGAGATCCTGCAAATTTCATTTGATCATACTGCATAATTCTCTTTTCTTAGTCTCAGACTGAATTTCAGTGATCCAGAAAATCTGAAGCATCATTTTTGGATACAAGATTTGTAAAGTACCTTTTTATGTACACATACATCATATACACATACCTGTGTGCCTGCACCCACGTTCCTTTTGCTGTTGTTCCACCATTAGGTTCTATATGAAAAACAAGGAGTTTTTTTGGATGATATTCTAATGGCTTAGAATACCCACTGAGGCTGAAAACAAGCCAGAGTTTCTGGAAACCTAAATCCTCTCATTTTAATAGTTTTCTAAATCCTGGCGTTTAGCTTTGAACTTTTACCAAGGAAAGTTATATCTTATAAACAATGGCATTTGTTGATTGGATGAAGGACTAGATCAATATTGGTTTTGGCAACTTGTTTTGGCTGTGTTTGCCTGAAGAAATATGCTGGTTGTGGTGTTAAAAAGTTATGTCAGTTCCTTAACATGTGCCTCTTTTTCTTGGAGCATTGCCTGAAAATTAGTTTCCAAAGTTACTTCCAGAAGTTAACCTAGAGGCTGGCCTCCTCAGCAAAGGAAGCTACACAGAAAATACTGGAATATGATCTACTATTGTGAGCTATCACCAAGTATGAAGTAAAACAATTCGAGAAGAAAGATTAAAGACATATCATAAAACAATGTATTTTTGTTTCACAGAAGTACTAAACTGTAGGACGCAATTCTCATTTCCATTAAGTCTGATTTACACTGTTCTTGCAATTTAAAAGGAGCTTGGAAGTAAATAAGTAGAATGATAGCAACAAGATTTTAGGCACTATGGGAATAATCTAGCCGACACACAGCAAAATGCAAGCCGCATGATTTCCATGAATCAGTTCCTGATTCATGACCAGTGCTATGAATGAACAGAAATATATCTTTTAGGGAAAATGTGCCATTTTGATTTCAAAGTTTCCGTTGAGAGGAAATGCAAACTGACAAATTGCTACAATTACCTTCGGAATTAAAATTTTCATCTTGTTTGGATTTGAATTTGTCTCGTTTCAGCTTCCAACCATTTCAGCCTGTGATACGGCTGCAACAGGAAAGAGTCACTTTGAATTAAAATGTCTGTCCCCTGAGCAGATGTTGATGGTTCCTCTCGTAGTATTCTCTGTTTTTCAACATCTTGATTGAAGGATAAGCTGGCTGAACTCCAGAGCCAGACAAAATAGTCCTGCAACTGGTACAAAGGTACCAATACAGCATTAACATAATCTCTCATGCATTTATCCTTCCCCTAGGTCTTCCTGGTAAAAAAGCTGCACCTCTGGTGATTTAAAATGGTCACCTAATTATCAGTTTAAATTTAACAGTGGCCCTATATCTATCTATCTTTCTTTCCTTCTTTCCTTCTTTCCTTCTTTTTCTTTCTTTCTTTCTTTCTTTCTTTCTTTCTTTCTTTCTTTCTTTCTTTCTTTCTTTCTTTCTTTCTTTCTTTCTTTCTTTCTTTCTTTCTTTCTTTCTTTCTTTTCTTTCTTTCTTTCTTTCTTTCTTTCTTTCTTTCTTTCTTTCTTTCTTTCTTTCTTTCTTTCTCTTTCTTTCTTTCTTTCTTTCTTTCTTTCTTTCTTTCTTTCTTTCTTTCTTTCTTTCTTTCTTTCTTTCTTTCTTTCGTTCTTTCTTGCTCTCTTTCTTTCTCCTGTATATGCTCTAGTTCACCTATTTTTCTCCTGTCACGGTGATTAGCCCTCTGATATATTTTCAGAAAGCAATGATATTACATCCCAGCCCTTTTCGCTGTGATAAACAAGACAAGCTCCTTCATGCCTGCTTCGAAAGATCAATATTCACATTTCATCTAGGTGCCTGCTCTGCCTATCTGTAAGTCTGAATTCTCAAAAGTGATAGAACAGAGTTTCCACATAACATCTTACCAATAGTCTGAGTGAATAACATTAATATTTTCCTATTTTAAAAAAGAAATTCCCTCGCCTGATTCATGCTGATATTACTTATCCCTTTCTGTATTCAGGTCACTTTGTTCCTCTGCCTGACAAAAGCTTTTTCCTCTTTTTTTTTGCTGTGCCCTGATGAGGAAGGCCACTTTACAACAGAAATTCATGTTGTTTGACCCAGAGGATGGAATTCAACTCCTCTGTCTTTAGGCACTTTCAGAAAGCAATTTACTCTGTCCTGAGAAAGGACTCCCAGACAGGTGGGATAAATGAGCAGCAAAAAGCTCCCATCTCTATATGTTAAGTATAGGTGTCTTTGGAAAACTGCTGTAGTGGAAAGTATTTCATCAACAGGTTGTATCAATAAAGTACTGTATTTCCCCTCC
The DNA here is from genome assembly GCA_013399475.1 of Chauna torquata. Classification (NCBI taxonomy): domain Eukaryota; kingdom Metazoa; phylum Chordata; class Aves; order Anseriformes; family Anhimidae; genus Chauna; species Chauna torquata. Next base: position 74,314 of record VXAL01002942.1, read on the forward strand.
CCTGAAAAAGAACAAAACCACATATTGAACATTTCTGGACTTTCTGCATTATTTTTAATTTTCCTCTGATAATGGCTAAATGGATTGGTTGTGGTCTTCTCTGGTCATTACTTTTAGCACTTGATCTTACATATAGAAATAGAAAAAAATATAGTTAATATATTTATGAAGTCTTGGAATCCCCCCTTACCCCATCCTACTCAGAACCAAGGATATTTTCTTAATTTTGAACATCCAAAATAATTATTTCTTAATGCAGTACAAAGGAGACAAAACAGCCCCATCCAATGATATAAAAAGTGACATATACTTTGATTATATGTATAGAATTTTTTCCATTGAATTGTCCTTTATTAAATGGCTTCACTTTCACTTTAGTGTCAAGTTTATGTTTTAGGAAAAAATGTGCTGTTTCAAGTTTTTTGTTGTTGTAAATTATTGCTAATGAAAAATGAGTCATGAATCACATAAAAATTAAGTTTATGTTAAAGACATTAATCCATCATAATTTAAGGGTCTTGCTCTTAAACTTCTAATAACTTATGAAGTGATGTACGCATTCCATAGATCTTTTTCCCCACTATGATGATGATACAATACTTTATTAATAGGCTTGTGCCAAACTAAATCTGAGGAAATTGCGAGCTGTATGGGTAGCTGCCTTTATAATTTTCACTGAGCAAATTTTCCTTAAAGAATTCAAAACTATTTTACGAAAAGATATTCCAGCTGTATCAGAATTATTCTATTCAATTCAGGTGGAATTTAATTATACTTTGGAATTTGTCCAGTTAAATTTTACTCTGCCCAAAAAAAAAAAAGAAAAAGAAAAAGAAAAAGAAAGAAAGAGAAAGAGAAAATTTAATGGCAGTAAAGATTCTGCAAAATTGGTTTTACTTAGTTTTCCTTGATATGGAGAATATAACTTTGGAAGCCTGCTTTACCCTCCATTAGCTCAAGAAGTGGGCAGTGATTTATGAATAGAGCTGCTCATAGGCTTATTAGTACCTGCTGTAGATTTTCTTTAAAGATGTTGTGATTACTTTTTCCATTCTCCAGTTCTTTCTTTATTCCAGAAAACCATTCCAGTTTACACTCAGTTAATTGTAAGTTTTTCATCCCAAATCTAACAATTTCCAGAAAATGAGAAAAAAAAATATTCTAAAAGTAGGTGAGCTTTTTTCTTTACAAGAAAACTTTCAGCCACTTTTATAAGCCCAGCACTTCCTGCGGTCACTTGGAGCCTGCTCTCTGAGTTTTGATCAATGTTACTTTGCATGGCAGGATCTGTCATCAGTTTGAAATGGTATGTGATAGAAAATACTTAGCATTTTACAGTAAGTTTGGATAGAGATCTGAAATGCTCTAATACTCTTTTACCTGAAATGCTGATTCTGAATTGTGATGAGAGCAGAAATAATTTCCTTATTGCTCCGGAATTTGTCAGACATCTGTGGGAGCAAGGTGTGTCATGGAATTTCAGTGTCTCTGCCTGTAACCCTAGGTTGTCAAGTTTGATGATTTGACTGAAAAATAAAATTAAAAAAAGTTCTTTCTCCAACGGCCAAAAAGAGATTTGTTTCCTTTTTTGGTCCTTATTTCACAGAATCACAGAATCACAGAATCACAAGGTTGGAAAGGACCTTCAAGATCATCTAGTCCAACCGTCATCCTATCACCAATACTACCCACTAAGCTGCTAAACCATTTCTTTTGCCCCCATTTGCTTGTTCTCAATACGTGTTAAAAAGATTGCTTTACCTGTTATACTAAAGCCAATCCACACTTCTTGAGAAGCTCTCAGCAATTCACAGGTGACCTGCCAATGATATAGCCTTTATCTTGCTGGACTTCCTGTCTAACGCACCGTATGCGTCTCCCCGAGTGCATTTGTGCATTTGATGCAACAGATTGTCATTGGCACTGAGGCAAAACCACAGCCACGGCCACAGCCTGTCTTGCCAGAGGCACTGCCTGCACTGCATCCAGCAGAAGGAAGAGTTCCCTCTGCTACCGTTTCAGTTGGACCAAGTGGAGCTGTTGGACTTTCTTTTCTGTTGGGCTCTTGGGGGAGGCTGCAGATCTCATTTTCTCAGTCTTGTACATTTTTTCATCGGATTGGAAAGCCCTTTATCATCAGGTTTTTTTCTTCCTCAAAGACCATGACTTGCACTCTCACCCAACTTTACCATCTACCTAATATGTAGCTTGAGCTCCTTGAGTCTTTCTCTGTACATTCTCCTGCTCTTTAGCCATTGTTGTGGATCATCTTTGAGTTCTCTCCAATTTTTTTGGATCATTCTTGAATGGTAAAAACAAGAACTGCAGTATTCTAGAAGCTGTTGAAGCAACAGCCAAGTACAGAAACTCTTAGCCAACTCACTGGCTTGTCTGCTCAGGTTGATGCTGTACATACTGATTCCCACCACTTAGCTCCACCATTCTGCTAAGAGGCAGAGAATTATCAATGAGATTGTCAGTGATCTTCGAGATCCTTATCAAACGCCGCACTTATGAGACATTGGTTCCCCAGCAGTGCAAAAGCTCCGTCAGCCCACACACCGACATCCCAGGTCACAGTTTGGTGAGATTCAGATGTCCATACAATTTAATGGTCCTGCCATACAATTTAAATGTATCCAGATAGACATTCAGGCTTTGCTCAAAGGCCTAGAACTGTAGCTGTATGTCTCACAGAGAGAAAATAGCTAGAAATACAGATTCAAAACAGTCTCCTTATCTTCCAGTATGAGATCTCCCAAAACTAGGCATGAAGGGCAGGCAAAATGTAACTGACTTCAATAAAAACTGACATAGTTATGCTTCTTTATAGCACCAGGCACAGATTATTTAATTAATAATTCAATTTTTGCATTAAGTCCTCTTTTCTGGAAAAGGTATTGGCAAAAGAGCTAATACAAAGTAAGACAGAGGCAGTGTAACAGCGCAGAAAGGTTTGAGAGTGTGTTTAAATAGTACAATAAGCACTTGCTAGACATTCATTTGGCCTGGTGTACAGCATCAGCATGCGATGTTCGTGCAGTGCTTCGACCTCCTGAGCCACAGGAGTGACAGTCCTATTGCTTTATCCCCATCCCTCTATAATTCCCAAGTAGAGAGGTTTCTTGGTTGGGCTATGTTGTTTTTAGCTTGAAGTGGAAAAGGGAAGGTTTTTTTTAGATCTTTAATCTGAAATTCACTAACTCTACATAGAACAGCAGACTTCCTGGTTCATATATGGAGCAGATTATATTCCTCTTTCACTATGACTGTCAGATCTGTGATATAACCTTCTGCAAAAGCCACAGCAGAGAAATTCAGACAGATTTTAGGCAAGTCATTTACTTTTACTAAATACAAAATGCCAAGGACTTGCTTTTAAAGCCTGAAATTTTGCTTTAAAAGTGATCTTAGTAAGAGAAGGAAAATGAGTCATGTGGAACATACACCATGTGTGAGACATGCTACCCACAAAAGGGGAGAGGGAATACAAAGAGGTGTTTCGCCTGCACTTTTAAAAACCTCAGAAAGCTTTCTTCTCCTTACCTTGCAGGATAGTATATTTCTTTGTTTATACACAAAAGCAGTCCTTATGTCTATCCAAAATTCTAACTGAGCAGACGACTCAACGACATCCTTCCATCTCGTATGACTACTTTGAATGGCACTACCAGTGTGATCTACCGATGGAAACATATTAAGCGGTCAAAGGAGAATCATCTTAGTTTCAGGGTAGCTCTTAACACAGGGTGCCTCCCATCTCACATCCTGCTATGGTAGCAGCAGAAAAAGGAAGTGGCTGGAAAGCTTCTGACCCAGCCAGCTTTCTGCTGCCTTTGAAGTCTTCTGTAACTCACACAGCCCCGGCATCGGCTGTATAACTCTGTCTCTCCACTTCCTTGCCACTCCTCTGGACTGCTGCACTCTCCAAACATGGATGTGACTGAGGAGGGAGAGAGGATAAAAGCAGGATTACGGATAAAATTATGAAATCACATGGCCACTTAGCACACTTCACAAAGTTGTCAGAAAGACAGTTCTGAGATGCTAGATGGGTCTAGTACCCTTTACAAGAAACACCCACATGCTTTTCTGTCTTTAGCATTTTCCCCTTTACATGTGTGCAAGGCAGGAGGAGGCTATTACTGATCTCATTTTACATCCAAAGAACTGGTACCCAGTGGTTGTAACGGATCAGCCCAGCACAGGGACACATAAAGCCACCCAGCTTAAGCATGTAGCCACAAAGCAGGCCCTGGGAAAACAACAGCCCTGATTGCAAGGCTAGTCAGCCCTTCAGGAAAGCAACCTCCACCTTGCCTATGAGATTTTCCTGCTTCCAAAAACCAGGATTGCTCACTCAGGGACTTCCTTTTAGTATCTGAAATTTGGCTGTAGAAGTTATCATGGTATGAAAAGCTTCATAGTTGATGTGGTCATCTCTGCATGTAAAGGTACCCAATGGAAGTAAACGGATCATCCTAAAGTACCGGAGACTTTCAGAAGTTGGGACAGAGCAAGCAATTGTACCCACATCTGTTTGCCAGACTGACCCCTGAACTGCTGAACTGTATGTTGTTTTGTCGATGGCCATGGAGACTCTTGCTCACATGAAAAAGCTCTGACTTCGGCTCTTGGGTATGTCAATGGTTCCACTGAAATTATACTGCTGTTTTCATAAGCTATTTATTTCCTGTGAATACCTTGGAAAAATTCTTAGAAGAGACTTAAATGAAGACAGTATTGTAACTTGGCAACATCCTTCAAAATTCATTAGTGTTCGTTCTCTGTTTTCCTTTGCAGAACTGTGGTGCCTGTCGTCAATAGTCAAGGGGAGAGATGGGGGCTGTTTTGTTTTATTCTGATTCTACAGAAGAAAATCCTATTGGTTTCAGTATTTGGCCCTTAAAAATTATTGAATTTCCCCTAGGAAGCTGCAACTTTAAAATATTCTGTGCTGATGCATTTTTAAGTCTGCCCAGATGTAAAATGCTTACATGAATTAGCTTCACTTTTTGAGTACCTGGGACAGAAAGATTTCCCAATTAAAAAATGTATGTCCTATACTAGTCTTTTGTATCTATTGTGATTCAAGCCATATGATCAATCTATTTTCCTTATGTCATGGATTGCAGAGATCATTCAGCCGTGGTGATTTAACGTAGTGCCATGCTGGATTTGTACAGAAACATCGCACAAGGGAGATTCCAATGGGATTTTAGCAACTCCCTTCCAACACAGAAATTTTGAATAACATTACTTGGCCATCAGCAAAAGCATTTCCTTTTGGCAGTTTTTCTCTCCAAAGAAAACACAAAAAGTGGAAGTTAGATAGTACTGTTATTAGAGCTTTGTTGCAACAAGAGAAAAAGTGGTGTTCACAACAGCACAGATACGGCAGCAGCTGACAGACAGCTTCTCTGCTGGACCTTCCCTTCACTCAGCCTCTTTCCTGGATGCAGGTCTTCTCGGAGCTAATACCCTCTCTTGGACCATGCCTGCACATCCCACTTCCTTTTCTTAGAATCCTCCATATCATTAGGAGTTTTGGAGGGCAGAGAGCAAGCAGTGAGGTCAATGTTGAGATTTTTCTGTTTTAAGTGTTAGTTACTAAGGAAATGTTTGGAAATATCAAGGTTTGCTTTGTGTTAAGTTCTAATGGAAATAAAAACATGAAGACTGAAGAATCCTGTCAAAAAGCCGCAGGCAAACAAACAAACAAACAAACAACCCCGCCCCACCCATACTTCTGCTCGTCTGCCATCTGAATGGTGTGGAAAGCACTAGAACATAGCAAGTCTGTTTCATGCACTCACTAGAGCCAGGGAAAAATGTTAATATTTTCTTAGAAAACATATCAAAATAATGTCCCTTCTGTCACAATTTTTGTGTTCTGTTTTTCTGGTTTGCTTTCTTTTCCTGTGTTCTCCTTCCATTTCACCTTCACTGGTGAAAGAAATGAGCAGAAAGGAGGAAACATTTTTCACTCCTAAAAAGAAGACCTAAAGAATGATTTTTTTTTTTCCAAGCAATGTATATTTTCCTACTGAAAAAAATAGTTCTTCATGAATAACACCAGTCAGTTCTGGCCACTATTTGCTTTCACGACTACTGATGCAGCAGTGAATATGACTTCACTATCTATAGTCTGATCAATATCATGCTACTTAATGACCCCTCAGCCTTATGTTCTGACTTGGTTTAAGTTTTCCTTAGAAGACAAACTCCAAGGTCTCCTTCTCTGTCTGCTGGGCTCGGTGCTTTCATATGAGAGAAGTCTCTGTCCGAGTCCTACCAGAGGAGACTCCCAGGCAGAACAGACTTAGACCACCTTTGCTTCACTAATATTCCTAAGTCTTTATCTAAACATTCACATAAAATCAACTTTAATGAGGATTTGTTTCTAAAAGGCACCTCTGGGAAACTGTTGAGAAATGAAGCTTTGAAAAATCCAAATTAACTGTGGGAAACAGTTAGCTTTAGTTAACAGTTTAACTTTACTTCATCCTGTATTAAAAAGATGTGCTCAAGATATTTAAATCAGTGAAGACACTTCTAAACCATTCACGTGTCATTTTTTAGCTCTGTTTGCAAAGTTATTATACCCTCAGTACAAATATCAGGTTGGAAGCATGTTGTAGCATAGTAATCTAGTAGTTCTGTAAGAAAACCCACAGTAGAAAATTCATTTTTTCAAGGAAACTACGAAACTACAGCAACTGGAAGTAAATATAATTTTATTCTTATATTTTTAATTGATGGAAATTTTATTTATCTTTATGAAGCATTCAACTCAAATCAGTTTCAAATGAACATAGAATTCCCTTGGTTCATCTGTTTTAAGCTTTTAAAATAGTGGATGACACTGGCAATCCCATGACACTTTGGAAATTTCCCAATTTTCCAGCACTCGTCAAATGTTTACTAAAATGATGCACCTAACAGAGACATTTTGACCTGTTTTTCCTCCTGCTCCACTTCTTTCTGACTCCTCTTTCATCACTAGTTCTTAGTGACCTACTTCTTTTTCTATTACACAGGGCGACAACCTGTCACTTCTCACTTGTGAACACCTAACTCATCTGTACATGAATAAGCTGCCCCTTACTTTCAAGTTATCTGAACAATATAGTTAGGTTAAGCTGAATGGGGGGTTGTATCAGCAATTAATCCAATTTAAGAGATCCCTCCCCTCGAACAAGGGTCCCTTCCTTACTGTGCATCAGTTTGCTGTTTCCTTGTCTTGTGCCAGTATTGGGTTAAAACATGAAGCAGGTCATAAAACGATCCACGTGCAAAACAACCTGACTGTATTATGGTGGTGAGTGGTCTAGCCAGTTAGATACACAGGTACCTTGCAGTTACAGGGCAGTAAATACACCTGAAGTTAATCAGGCCTATTGGTGTGGAATTTAATTTTTAAAGATTTCCTCCCATATGCCCACCACACATCAGACTAATGCTCCAGCTGTAGTGAGTGGTACGTTGTGCTGAAGGCATCTACGCAGTTGTGAAAGAGGTGAACAATGGTACAGTGTGATACGATTTACCATCCATCTCAGACAATGTGCGTTGCTGCTCCACTGCGAATAAGAACAGAATTATCTCTAACTAGTCCATTTATTATTTGACTTCCCTTTATCACCTCTACATGTTGACTTGTAACTTAGTCTTGTTTCCATTTACTTCTACTTTACACTGTACATGGAAAAACCAGCAATAGATCCTTGAACAGTTCCCAATTTTAATTAACAATTCTCATGTTAAATTTCTGTTCCTAGTTAACTATGCCTAGAACTGCTTTTGGCTTTAGAGAATTGGCTCGCTATTTTTCTTTAATCGTTTCATGCCTTATTCTGATTGCATAAGGTAACAAAATCATAGAGCACTCTTCCTCTGTTAGGTGGAGCTCCTATTTTAAGTCATCCTCTCCTGGGTGCAAGACTGTAATTAAAAGTTGGTTCTTATTTTTAGAATCTCTTTTAGAGTTCTGCATTAGATACCCAGCAAATGCAAGTTGAAGGCACACATGATGATTTTTTTTTCTTCTTCTTAATGCTACCAAATAGACATCCTTGCCAGTTGCATAAAAAGACCGAGCAGTCTGTAAAAGGTAGTCACTAGTTTCTCTTTCAGAATTTGCCAGATGTGAGACGCGTGCGTAGGTGAGGCTCGGCGCTCGTCAGTCCTCTTCGGCTCTAGCAGGCTGCCCTGTGCCTGCCGCGGCGTGCAGCACCTCCTTACCCTGCTCCGCCTGCCCGGACCAACCTGCTACCCCACCGATACTCAAGCTCCAGCCATGGGACCCACCTTATGGCGCTGCAGCCATGCTAATTAGGTTTTATTAGTGGTACGTATGGCAGCACTCAGTAGAGGAAGAGAGCAGATTTTACAAATGTGATTGAATATGAGTAACTGAACCAGAGGACATTGCAGAGAAATGGAGCTGGAAGGGAAGCCAACATATTTGGGAGAACGCGGATATGAGTCAGAGTCACAGGACCATGAATGCTCGAAGTTCCAATGAGTAAAACTAAATATGAACGACTACTGACTTTTCCACCCATCTCCTTAATTTCTCTTTCTTCGGACCACCGTTTATGGTAGTTCTTCCATCAACTACAGGGAATACCAGATGAACTAAAAAAAAACAAAAACACGTGGCTTGCAAAACACTAGTTTTCTGCCCGTCAGAATGAAGTACCATTTGCAATAGGGTGATCCTTTGCACCATGAAGAGGTCATACACACTAGAAGGTGATCGTTTCCATTTCAGAGTTGAATGTGTTACAGAGGCAATGTAATAAAACAGAGCATCAAACATTGAAGAACTTGAGACAACTTTGAAAAGTATCACTTCTGAACAAAAGACTAGTCCATGTTCCGACTAACATGTAAATGGCTAGTAAAAATTTGGCCATAAGCCTGCTTCTCTCCTTCTCTGTTCCTCCTTCTCCTAGTGCTGCAATTTACAGAAGCAAAAAGAGGAAATCTGATGATCACATTTTTCCAATTGTAGAAAAAATTTTGCTTAGTGTTCCCTGCACTGTTCTTTGCCTAATGTTTTTGTTTCTTATTCCATTTGTAAGGGGCAGTAGGAAGAAGTGAGCTACAAGACTTGGTGTGCCCATGCTAGCTTTTATCCAAGTGAAGGCTGAGGACCCAGCTACATGGCTTTTAGCCAAGGTTCCAGGATGTTCCTAGTGCCCAGGCTGAACCCAGTGCTACCTCACGATCACTTCTGTGAATACCGGATGGCATCTTATAACTGATCCTTCTGAGACTACTGTGGGAATATGTCGTTAACTTACTTCTGATGATTATGAATCTTTAAGGAGACAGGCACATAGCACAACAACACTTCCACAGTGATTTCCATTAGATGGTCTCAAGATATTCTGCAAGGCACATTTGTGAGAGAAACACACCTTTAGAAACTGTCGGTCCACTATACCAGAAGCCCTAAGACTGCTGGCATATCAATGTTCAGCGGCCCTCTCTGACAGTAGACAATACCAGATTTTTTAGAAGATGATGAAGAAATCTTTGTAAAATAATAATTTATTTATTTTTAAAGGAAACTAATGGTGGTTAAGTCGCTGGACCAAAACAACTAATCCAAATCTAACAAGATATATTGCATGGACACATCGCTGTCCAAATAACAAATGTCACCTCTGCCTGTTATATGGAAGAGTATATAAAGTCAGGAAAGATTATAGACAAAAAGGCTGAAGAAGTTCAGAAAAAACAGGCTTGCTGAATTAAAGGCTGTGTGAGACTGCTGATACTTGAGGTTCCTTTATGACACTGTAGGACTTTAATTCTCCTAATCCTATGAGATGACATGGGCAGACAGTCAATGGGAAGGATCCAAAAGATAACCTCCTTTCTACTAGCTTCTGTTAACTTCTGAGTGATATCCAGTATGTGAGGCTCAGGTTCCCGTTCTCAGCCTCTCCCTTGTATCTCTTTTTCTGTCTCCCATTTAGTTAATCTTTCTCTATTTCTGCCATCTGTTTAGTTAGTCTGTCCTAGACTTTCTTTTGCAACACTGCTGCAAGGCTGCAACCAGAAAGATAACTGAGAGCGCTGGCTTCAACAGCCTGACAGTAGTGTAAACTTGCCAGGTCTCAGAGTGGCTGATAAGACTTTCAGCTACATTTTTCTTTCCTTAGAAAGAAAAAAATTCTTTCTCTTTTTCCCCAGGGAATGGTGACAGCGCTATGCAAAGTTCCCAGTAATCGCAGTGGGCTTGAAAAGTTGGTTTCCCACACCTGCGAGAAAGCCGAGGCTGCTCTCTTAGCTTGATCTCTCTTTCCCTCCATTCTTCATATGGAGGAGCTATTTTGTCAAATTTTGGTGAGCTGACATTTCAAAGTTTGATTGCTACAATAAAATACTTTCTGACAACAAGATTTGTTGAAAGGCTCCTGGTGTTTTAGAGTGTCCAAATAATGTTCTATGTACAATTCAATATCGTGTAATTTTTTTTGAAATGAAGCAGCCCTCTAATTTTTCTCTCTCATCGGTTGCACTGAAGACAGCACTCCAGTCTCAACGCTCAAGAATCAAATCTTTTTTCCCATGACTTTGAAGACAAAACAACTGTAGGAAAACAACTTGACAGCACAACGTGTAAGAAACCTGAACTGTATGACAAAACAAACACGTAAATGAAAATTACATTTTTTCTGAACTCTTGCATTTTTCTGCAGTATTATTTGCAGGGTTTCATATGCATTATTTAGCATGGAACAACAACAAAAAAAAATATTGCAAACAACTGAGCTATAGATGGAGCTTGAGCCAGAGACAATAAAATGAGGTCTTATTGTAGCTGAACTGGCAAAGTAGCCTGTCCACCTCTGACATCTGAAAAGGTACCCTCAAATGCACTGGGACATACTTCAAACTGGTGTAAAATGGAACTGCAACTAAAAATATGGAACTCGTCCTTGATGCAGTTAATACTTCTCTTTCCCACCTTCATGCCTTGTCTATATGGGCCTTTCCCATACAGACAAACAACAGGATAGCTTTAGCTGAATTTGATCCTTGACACTGTTCACTGGGAGGCCTCCCAAGCACATGTGACAGGAATAAAGGATGGAGCAGAACTGGGAAAATAGTGAGAAACCTGGTAGTTTCTCCAGACAAGGTCACCAGCAGCTGCAAATTTCCCTAGAAAAGTTGGGCTATGGGGAGACCTATTTTTTATGTCAATTATCCCTCTGTGTTTTCAGTACAACAGAGAGGAAGCATATTGGGACTATCCTGAGAAAAACCGTTTTCCTGAAATGTAGCAGATGGCCATGAACTCTGTAAGAGATGCTTGGCATCTCACAGGCCCAGGCTGTATTGCATCAAAGGTAACCTGTCTGGCACGCACAATGGCAGTGTGATGTGCAGCACAATACTGGATTTCACTCTCCCATCAGAGTTTGGAAGAGTCACATGCCTATTATTTCTCCAGCTATTGTGAATTAGAAACTGGGGAGTGGGAGTTACATGCTTAAACTCCTCAGTTGAGAAAAACAGACTATTTTATTGACTAAACAGTATTTTTCCTCTAAAAAAAAACCTCCCACACAAGATGTAAATGCAGATGAACTGTTAAGTAATTTCTAATAGCTTGAAATATTTATATTCATACCATGCTTGTACACTTTTTTCATCAGAATACATTTTGCACTCATTAACAAAGATGCTATTCCGTTTAATTCAAATGAAGCTTCTCTGGTGCATCTTAGAACAGAACTGGAGCCAAGATATGTATCTTACTCAGTTCATTAGACTCTCCAATACTGTAGATTAAATAAGCAAGTATGTCAGTAAATCTGTTCAGCATTAAAATGATACAAAATGTATTTTTCTTCTTCCAACCAAATAGTTTTCTTCAAATCTGAAACAGATGGAAACACAGCGAGTTATCTTAGATGAGCTCATCTGGACTTCTGAATGGAATGTCCGACATTTGGTCACACATCTTGAGATGTGAATTAGGGTCTGAACGGGGAAATTTTTATCATCTTATGTTTACTCTTGTGGATAGGCTCATTAACTTCAGTGGACAACAAGTAAAACAAATGACACGCACACACAGAGCAAAAGCATGCAGGATAAGTTTCTGTATAAAGTTTCTCAAGTGTAGTTCACATTCCCAAATACAGTTGTCCCCCAAAAGTCCAACAAACATAGTAAATGTAAACTCAGCATGAAAGTTAGTTAAAAATCTGGAGCAGATCCTTATTCTATGTCTTCCATTAAACCCGCTTTTTCTTTGTGTGCCTGGAAGATTAATATTTCTGCGGGCACACTGACTTATAAGTCTTTTATGGAAGCAAACATAATGTTGCCATTTGACTAATTAAGAAAAGCAGGAATGTAAATTATCCCTTTTCATACTCATAGAAAAATTATGAGGGGAGTTTACAAATGTAGATTGGCAGATACTAAATTCCCTCATTTACAGGATTAAAAACAAACTCTTCCGATGAGAACTTGCTCCCCCATGGCAATGCTACCAGGATCTACATAGGTTTCAGCTGTAGAACCATGTTGTATTGTCAGGTATGCTGAATGCTGCAATGAGACTGGTCTTTTGTTGAATAAGTACTTGTCCTTTACTAGCCTAATCAGGCTGATCTTGCCTTACTGAAGTTCAGGAGAGCTTTGCCGCTGATTTCACTGATGCTAGAATCTTACCTTTAGTCAAGAGCCTGAACATGAAATGTGTTGAGCTCCCAGGTCTTCAGTAATGTAAATGAGACCTGTAAGTACTTACTACGTTGTCTATGGTACACACATCTGACTTTTAGACTGGTGAGGGCTGCTTCAGGCTAATATACCAGCCTCACTGATAAGATAAATTAGCATATCTGGAACTCCTCTCCATGAGAATTAAGCTGCTTCTAATTTTTAGACTGAACAGGTTTGGTTCTTTACACTGCATTGAAGTGAGGCCAGCATACTTTAAATGTGCAACCCTCCTGACTCCCATGAGCAAGTTAGAAGAGTCTATTCTGTGGCAATAAAGAACAGAAAATCTGTGTATCTGAGAGAGATTTAGCACCAATCTGCCTGAAAGTCTCTCCAAACCTTTTTTTTTCTTTTTTTTTTAAGCACTTCTTATCACAGTACTAGAATCAGGACTCACTTCATTACCCAAACATCACAGAAATTCAAACAAAAAGATTTCCAATCAGAATGGGCTGACTTTATTCCTCCTGTGATTCCGCTGCGGTTCAATAAGTATTTTGCATTTATTCTTTCCCTCTTTTGGAAGGAGGACAGGGAAAATAGCTGCATTTAAACAAACTTCAGGCTCACAAGACAGCTTTCTTTCCTGGAGAATTTAGAATTCTTGTGGTTTGTTTTTTAATCAAAATCAGAGACCCAAGATCTGATTTATATTGGCTAAATTCCACTTTATTCTTCTTGCCTAATGTTTTCTCCCAGCTGGCCCTGCACCTTTAGCCAAGAGGAATCACCAGGCATGGAGACTCAAATGGAATTTAAACGGTCTAAATCTGGGCCTTGGTGTCTTCATTTTGTGACTTTCTTTTTTTGATATCTCTGAAGTGCTTGACAGAGACTTAAGAGTTTGTGGATCAAGATCTAGGTTATTATTTGAACAGCAGAAGATGAAACAGAATATTCTGAAATATAAATGAATTTGCACATAAACTCAAAGCTGAATTTATTCAGCAGAAATTTCTCTGTAGGACTGAATGGACACCCGAAAGAATGAAAAATAGCAGCATAAAAAAAAAAAAAGAAAAGGAAAAAGAATCATACTTACTGGAGCTGTGGACATTCTCAGGATAATTAGTTACATATGTTTTGGTTGTGCCCTAGGGTAAAATAAGTTCTGGGATGAGGTAATAAATAAATTAAATGTGGTTTTGGAAATAGTTATCCCTAACTACCCAAAATGTCCACCGCTAGAAAAAATTTGGATGCAGCTGACTTTGGAAATCTGAAAGGACCACAGAAATAACTTTTATAAGAGCAACAATACTGCAAAGAAGACACCACAAAAACTGAAGTCAGCACATCTTTTATGCTGCTGGTTGATGCACTGGGCTAATCTAATTGATACATTTTGGAAAGATTTGTTTGAATAAGCTAGATAATTTGGAAATGAGATACATAATAATGCACCCCCACACAAAGTCATCAATTATTATAGCACCAACTGAAATACTAGCTGAACCTTTTGTTCACAGAGCTAAATTCTATAAATACTGAACTGCTTTCCATCGCCACTACCCTCTTTTTCTCTTTCTTTCTCACTTTTTAGAGTGGAAAATGTAAATACAATTCAACTTCACTTATCACATCATATGTTCATCCACTAACAGATCCTGTTAATCAGCCTTGCTTGCAGTACCTCTAGAGCAAGCTTTTAAAAATATTACGGGTCAGATCCAGATTAGATCCTGTCCTGCTGCTGTGATGAAATATGAAATCTGTTTGACCCAGCCACTCTGAGAAGACAGATTTTTAAGTCCTTCACCAATCACTAGGGTTGTGCTTAGACCTGATATCCACTTTCAGTTGAAAAGGCAGGGATTTCATATGGATCCCACCACTTTAATAGTATTAATAAATACTTAATCTACAGGATCTTTTCTACAGGATCATCTTCTATCTATCCTGTGCTGTAGGTGACTATCAACAGAAGAACTTCTCAGATAGACAATGTCCAGGTCTCCAGTCCCCTGCCATTAATATAGTCACTTGCACTAGAGAAGAAGCTCTGAATATCTATTCTGTGAAGTCAGCAGAAATTTACTCTTCTTTCAGTATCTGTATGTACCTATACAAGGCCACTAACAGAATCCAGCTGAAGTATTTTAATCCAGAGTCAGGTCCTCACTCATCTAGGTAACTCACACGAAAGCTGGAACCTCTCTTCTCTATGAGTCAACAGAGATGTCTAAGATATGAAGGAAGTACCCAAATAACATAAGAAATTTGGTACTTAACTGAAATCTTGAAGGCAAGGAGTAACTCTACACACAAAAGATATCATGGGGCTGCTCAAAACAAATTCTGGACTGTCGACATGACAACAGAAAAGATGAATATTGCTGTACAAGAAGAGGTAGACTGATCAGAGATGAAAGACCTAGGTTCCACACAAAAAGCTTAATCAGTCTTTGCTCGGCTTCCTACCTCATCTGAAAATTGTTTTGGCTGTGGTAGGACTTTATTTCAAACTGACTAACTCTAAACCACAGCTTTTCCTCCCCTCTTGCCATGAAATCAAACACTATGATTTTGCCTTGCATTATTTACCAAGGTTAGTCAAACCTCACGAACACACACCCAAAAGAGGAGGAAGAGAAGATGGGATTTATGGATAGCTGATAAGAACATATTTCTGATGATAATTATCAACAGCTGATAGGAACACCCTCACAGATTACCCAGTGTTGAATCATATCTTACCAACACGTTTTTCTAGAACCTCCTTAAGAATATAGGTTACAGCGGGGAGATATTGTTCACTTTTTTCTTATTACCAAAGCTTCCAATGCAAATCTGATAGTTTGCAAGTTCTAGTTTCGTTTCCCTTGTGCCAGTGCAGCAAACACTGTATTAGTCAGCTCTCTGTCAGAGCTTGGAAGGAACAGGGACTCCCCCAGCATTGCCTCTGAGCAACAACATAGCATGAAAAAGTTGCTCTGGGACCTAAATTTTGTCCCCATCCTTGCTTAGTACACTGGACACCCATGCGATTATGCTGTTAACCCTTCAGGCGTTGACCATTACTTGCTCATTTGGTATTTGTTCCACATACTTCCTGACTACTTCTCTCACAAAGTCTCTTTGCTGATAGCCTCACTTTTGAAACCTCTCAAGCTTCTATTCACTTTTTTCCTTTTTTTCACTGGTCCCTTATTCCTATATATTCAGGTATCCACAGTAAGAATTCTGCAAGCAAATAGCTAACGAATCAAAAGGGAAGAAATTGTCCACTTAACGTCACTCACACTGCATGCCTCACTGCTGTGTTCCTCAGCGTTTTTTCCTGGATGTGAAATTATTTGGAGTGACTAATGGAGTTTAAAAATCTGTATGATTATTAACTTTGGGCATGAAAGCTAATGCAGGATGCTTGTGCAAGTACCTCAAACCCAATTTATGTGGATCATCACCTCACTGTGCAGAATATCAGCTGAGTGTTTATTAATGCAACCAGAACTTCTGAAAAATTGTTGTGTTCATTTCCTATTAGAAGGGTTCCCTCCAGAAGATTTTCTGACGCTTTTGACCAGAATCTTTATAATCTTTTAATAGTAGTCACCATCTATGTTCTACCAGCATATTTCTGAAACATTCAACAGTGTTACGGAAATAGGAGATATCGTGGGTATGGACTCTTCACATAAGTGAGCAGTCACAAAGCGCACATTAACCATAGCTGGTGACTAGAGTTAGGAGAAGATGTTTTATTAAACAACTTCTTTATTAAGCAGTTTTCTATAGGATTGCACTTTACATTAGAAGGAGGGAAATAATTTTATTACATACAGTGAGGAAAAAGTAGAATAAATAGTATATGTTCACTTCTTGCCATGATGGTATGTCAACAGTTGTAGACCTTGCTCCAAAACCCTGTGTTCTGAACAGCAGCAATTTGTAGTAATGTGGCTGGTAGTACTTAAACTAGGATCCATAATTACTAGGTATAGGGCTATGCATTTCATCATTCTTAATATGTTTAAAGTTAATAATCGCCTTAATTTTTTACAATATCAAATGTGGGGCTTTAGCATAACTCATTTTTTTTGGCAGAGAGCTGCTGCTGTAGTTTCACCACCACAGTGGCATTCAGGAGATGTAGGTTTAGCCACACGTTTCCTGTGTGACTTTGTATAAATTGCTTAATCTCTGTTTCTCAACTCCTCATCCATTAAATAGAATTATTTCCTTGTGCCACAGGAATGTGTATTAAAATAAATGTATTAATAAGCAAGTACAATGGTAACACGAACAATATAAAATGGCACATAGGCCAATGTTAGTATGAATTGAAATTAACAGTGAAGGGTTTCTGTATTCATACCTGTAATTTATTCCTAACTTCAGCCTACAATTCTGAAGACCTATGCCAATACCTCACTTGGAATTTTTAAAATTTTCTGCTTAATTCCAAATCATGTGAGGAAAGAATCCAACAAAACTTTGTCTCCCGCAACAATTTTTGCCAGTGGTAAAAGTATTGTTGAAAATTCATCCAGTGTGAAATTCATGTATGTCAGAAATGAAACTGCAGTTAATTTGATAGGTAAAAAAACAGTGCAAATAGATTATAGCAATGCCTACTGTAGGGCCTCTGATTAAAGAAGTATCCGGTTAGGTCCTGAATATGTTGGAGCAACTCTTTTCATGGAGGGTAAGAGAAATAGGGAGGTGAAGAGTGAGGGATGATGCAAGATTGCACAACTGCTCCACGTGGAGTGAATCTGCTCTAGCACTGAGGAACTGTTTGAGGAAGCTGGGAAAAGGAGAAGGGTGTGCGTGGTGAAACTGTCTCTGACAGCCGTAACCACATGTTTAAAATAGCATGAAAAAATTGACTCTGGACCATTTTTGTTGGTTTTCAGTGCAGTAAGCTTTCTATACAACTCCTTTAAAACAAGCGTGCATACGGAAGGAAAAACAGGAGGCATCAGTGACACCGGTGTCCTAAATTTCCACACTCCTCTCTGTACTAGGTAAGAAGGAGCTTCCAAAGCCAAGACTGTGTAGATTATTGTCTAACAGATGAAGTATCATCTCTAGTGATACATAGTGACAGAAAATATTTATTATTGATTCAATAGAAAATGAAAGCAGAGAAAAACAGGGAAAACACTCATATATTCTCACTCATAGTAAAAAGAAACGTGGGGGCTTATGCATCATGAGTATAGATAGGTCACGGTCAAGAGTAACATAGGATTCTGGTAAAATAAGTTTTCACTTTCTACATGAAAAAAAGTATTTCATTTAGGCAGGGTGAGAGATTTTTCAGTGCCAAAGAAATAACAGAGAAAGCCAGGCAGCTAAAAGCAGTTACTTTGCTAAAGGTCTCTTTCTAAGCAGTTATTTAAAGGGAGCGGAAGTAGACATGGAACTACCACAATCACAGCTGCTGTTTGAATTTGACAAAATGCTTTAGGGACAGTAAAAGGACAGAATGAAAACAAAGGAGATCCTCAAAGTGATCGATCTCAAAACAGGTCAAAAAGCTCTTATGTCACTTCATGCTAGCCCCTCTTTCCGCTTCCCCAGGGCTACAGTCCCACATCTAGCAGAGTAGCAGAGGCTGAGTCAGTTCTGAGTAGCCATACAAGAGACGTCTTTTCTGCTGCTGCTTCTTTTTTTTTTTTTCCTTCCCATCTGGACAGGCATGAGGAAAGGCACCTGCTTATAATTGCAGAGCTGTAGCAACAGACTGTGCAGTACTCCTCGCATTAGAAGCATGTTGCCTAACCCTGTCCCCTGTTTGAATGACCTTCTTAGGGTACTTACTGAACTACCTTAGGACTACTACTTTTGTATTGGTTTAAACTGAAGGGTGATACAAAGGCATGTATCCTAATATGACACCGGGATTTGAGGTTTTTATTGTATACAGTCAGTGCAGTTGTTTGATCAATTACTAAGATAAATGGAGTCCTGAATAAACAGGTATAAGACAGTACATCAAACAACCAAAAAATATTTTCACGGAATCACAGAATGGCTGACGTTGGAAACGACCTCTGGAGATCATCTGGTCCAATCCTCTTCTGCTTGAACAGGGCCACCTAGAGCAAGTTGCCCAGGACCATGTCCAGGTGGCTTTTGAAGATTTCGAAAGAGGGAGACTCCATGGCCTCTCCGGGCAACCCATGCTCAGTCACGCTCACAGTACTGAAGTGCTTCCTGATGTTCAGAGGGAACCTCCTGCGTTCCATTTTGTGCCCATTGCCTCTTGTCTTGGCACTGGGCATCACAGAAAAGAACCTGGCTCCATCTTCTTTGCACCTTCCCTTCAGGTACTTGTATACATTGAGATGATCCCCCCTATACCTTCTCTTCTCCAGGCTGAACAGTCCCAGCTTGCTCAGCCTTTCCACATATGAGGGTTGTTCCAGTCCCTCCATCATCTTCATAGCCCTTTGCTAGACTCTTGCCAGTACAGATTTTACAATAAATCTCCTCTTGTAATTGGCCAAGTTGATGAAGGACTGTATTTATCTCTTACTTTCCAAGAACAAAGCATTGGCCAATACCAGTCTTGTCTAAGAAACTGTCATAACTTTGTTCTTACAACACATGACACTCTATCAGTCTCTTGCTTTCCAGCTTTGCACACTCTGGGATCTTTCGTAAAGGCAAAGCGAGCTTATTTCAGGGCTGAGTGAACTTCATTGTGATCAAATAAGCTTTTCTGAACTTTCAAAGATTTTGGCAAATTAACTTGGCATATTGACCTTGTTTTCATATGCGGCACCAGCATTGCATGCAGCAGCAGAGGTAGGTCCCAGATTTGCCCTCCTGTGTGGGGGTGGCTTGTGCTGTGTGCCTACTGCACCTATATTCAGATCCCAAAGCAGTTCCTCTGCATTTGTACACTGTTCGCTCTAAGCTATTAAGCACAGGTTTCAGTTAGAGACATGAAAGACTGCAATAAGCTCCGGGGTGTGTGTGTGTGTGTGTGTGTGTGTGTGTAAAATCTCCTTCATTTGAGGCTTATAATGACTAGTCAAAAATGACCTGTCAGGAATGTGTATGGATACCTGATCCTGCATCAGTGTTGGGCAGTTTCAGGTCCAAGTTTTTTCCACACCACCATTTCTACAATACCTAGCTAAGAGCTTCCTTTCTCTACTGGGAATCTTCAGTCTTCAGGCTGAAATTCTCCAGCCACAGCTTCCTTATTGCACAGCCATACATAGGCCAGTTGAACCTGAATAAAATAGCTTCCAGCACTAGTGCTTGTAGTTACTTCTAACTCAATCATATGGACAACCCACGTCAGGATGGCATCACCCCTGAGGCTCACGCAGCAGTCCCAGCCCACCAACACCACCTTGGTGATCCTGCCCAAGCCTCCACTCTCCTTCTCATACAGAGTGACCTTAAAGAGGCCATTTCACCCCTGTTGCACCTGTTTCACATTTGTATTGATTTACTGATCACATATCAAGGAAGGAAATATTTTCCAACTACTTCATAATTTTTTCACGTCACCTTGTAAGTATTCATGTGTTATTATAGAAAACATTGTTCTTGTTGGGGAGCTCACAACTTCTTCTGGCCTGGTAATCAGATTGACTGATAAGAATATTGCAGGAGGGAGAGTATACCAGCTGCTCCAGAATACTTTTGAAGATTGATTGCAAGTTGGGTTTTGTTTTGTTTTGTTTAGATTGAGCTGACTTTAGATTAATTAGCACAGCTGTTAATAAAGAGTGGATGACTTTATGCTGAATGTTGCTGCCAGTTACTTCATTTAACTATGCTCACAGTGAATATTTAAAAAAAGGTCTCATGGGAATCATTACAGTCCCTCACTGTGAAAGGATTTCTTCTTGTTTATCTTATACTCTTTCTGCTAGTTCAGGTGCTGAGCTTTTTCAAAGTTCCTTGTCACTTTCTTGGCCTGACATTGCCAGTTCTGAACCACTGTCACCACCTTATTACCAAAATGTGCGCAAAGGCTGCCATTCAGATCTCTGGAACTCTGCCTTTTTATTAAATAAGTATAATACTACATTTACTACTACAATACTATTGCAGGTAGTCCTAGTGTGTATCATGATAGTAACATTTCTGATACGTGAATATCAATTAATTAATATCACAGCTTAAAGTGGTTACCGCATTTCCTTATGGCCCGTTGGTCAGGACTCAAACCCCACAGCAATGATTTCTGTAGTCTCATGCTCAGGCCCACTCTGCTATCTTGGGCCTGTCTTCAAACATCTATGTCCTTCAGTTTCTTCATTCGTGAAACCAAAAATGACATCTTTGCAGACCTTTATAATGTTTGTGAAAAGCTTTGAAGCACTGGGATGAAAGACACTAGCAAAACCCAGAATAAAGTTAGGAGCTTCATTTGTTTGATTGTGTCTTATCTAGAATCTACAAGGTCGGAAGGTCCAACTCTAAACAGCCTGGTGACAGGGAAAGAAAAAAATCCCCAGGCCACAGGCATGGTAAAAGATCAGAAACAAGTTTAAAACAGGCTTGCTACCCAACACGCACATGGCTTTTGTTTAGCTGCCCCAGAGATCTGCAATACTTCTGCCCTCCTGGTGTAGCTGGACTCAGGGAAACACGAACCTACCTTGCCCATTCTCCAAGCCAACCAGCTGTGAGCCAGCTCTGGTCTGCAATGCAGGTAACCATGTCCAAGCTGAGATGCCCCGTGTTAGCATCGTCACCTGCCTTTCAGGTCAGACCTTGGTCATATTCAGTCAGCTCCAAGGACTTTTGTACTGTCTGCACCAGCACAAGTATACCTGGCCACGTTCAGTATGTTCCCCATCTCCAGACAGGTATGTTTACTGTTAAATCTCACACTGTAATAATTTTGCATCTCACAAATACTAGGCCCCTACCTAGCTCTGTTCACAAACTCATGTTCCCAGAGTCCTCATTCTTTAGGAAAGGGAATTACAGGTTACTGCATCAGAAGGGACTCAAAGATTCTCAACGGAGCAGGCAAAACTGCATTTTCCTCCCTAGGGATGAGAGGTCAGGCTATTTCTGCCACTGGAAGGGAGGGCAAAGGGCAGAGGCAGGACAGAGAGTGAGGGGAGAGCCCTCGTTACTCACCCGGCCGCTGGAAGAGGCCCTAAGCTCAGCTGCTCCTGCCCTCCAGCCCATCCCTGCCAAAGAACATGGTGGCAAGCCAAGGTGCAGGACCTCCAACAGACTGAGCAGGCTGCAGAGCCTTTTTGCTGCCTCTAGACATCTGCTGCTGTTAGTAATGCTCTGCTTTGCCTATGCCAGCAGCTGGCCCCGACTAAAGCACAGCTCTACAAACAGCTCTATCTGTCACTAGTGCCCCCCCAGCTCTAGTGAATGTGTGCCCCCAGGGCACTGACAGCCACGGCCATGGGAGCAGAGGAGCTGCTGCTGTCCTTGCAGACTAAACCTTTGTTTCTGACAGTACTTAATGCCAACTTCATCTGAGAAAAGTTTTAGAAAATCTGTGCAAGCAATTAGGGGATGAACTGCCTCCAAGGAAACTTTCTCTCTAACCCTTATTAGTAGTTAGAGGTTGGCCGCACAGCAAGTAGCTTTACATTCTCAGACTTGCAGACACCATTATGATGGACACCACGACAGGAGCCAATTCAAAACAGATACATGGCACTTTGTCCAGTAGCATGGGTGCCTTGGTTCAAATGAGGTACTAGCACTGCAACTCCATGCTAGAGTGACATGGCTTTATCTTTTCAAAGCACTGGTATCTAGGAGATTTTAAAAGTTTTTTTTTTCTTTTTAATTTAAAGCCAAAATAACTTGATTTTGACAAAAATTAGAATTGCTCTTAAATAAAAAACAGACAGCCTATAAGCATTTAAAAAAATCTGTTATGAAAAGTCATTTATTTGGGGGAATTTTAAAAATATTGTTACTGACATCTCATGCAGTAGCATAGCAATACTGTCTCATAGGACACGTAATGTCTTACAATACCTCCAATATTCTATTAGCTGATTATCATGTTTTATTTTGTATATGGACAGCTGTGTGTTAGTGAAGGCAGAAACTCTTATTTTATGGATTGGAAGCTCTTCTGTTTGTACTGTGACATATTTTTATAGAATATTTCGACAGAATTTCCATTCCATGGGAGGTTTCAGACTGTTTTCATTCTGAAGTAATTTGTGAAGTGACAATGTTTTCCATGACATGGAAATCCTGTCTTTTAACTCATTCTTGTCCTAAAGCAAGGAATTGTGTGTATGACTCCTTCCATCCCACTCCCATCTCCATTGCCAATCCTGCCACTTCCTGCATTACTGCTGTCTTTCAGCTCAGGATTTATGTCTCCAGGGTTAACAGGTATGATTCTGAGTACAGAGCTGGGAAGAAGATTTCATGAAATAAGTGCAATTTTTTGGAGGTGTCTCTCTTCAGATCAGAATCATACTCTAAAACCAAAGTCACAGCACCAGATTAAATATATATTGTGCATGAGCAGGGCCTTCATTTTCCATGTCATAAGAGTTATTACCTGGCCTTGAATGCAGTTGGGTCCCAAGCTGTGCAACTATTTTGCAGAGCCTTTTATTTGCATGTACAGCTTCATCTGTAATCATGCATGCACCATATGCAAAGTCCTGTTTGCAATTCACATAAATTATTAATTCCCAGTTTAAGCTGCGCATTTCCTCTATTAGTCACATTTCTTAGAGGCTTCTCATTACTGCAGCATATGGAAGTCCTCCTTCCTTATGGTGCTGTGCAGTGATTAATTGTGGGAATTAAAAGGTATGTAAAAGACATAATTTAGGACCAAACTCAACGTAGAAATTTCCCTAGCACAAGCCTGAAGCAAGCAGAGTTACTGAATGTTTATATTACTGCAAGCTTTTCACTGTTTGAAGACAATGTATTTTCAGCTTGTCCAATACCAAATGGACAACAGGAGTTTGTGAACAGTTTGTAAGGATTAATGACTAGCTGGGAGGAGCTGATGGCTCAAACGCAGTTGAGGGCCATTAATCGTGGACAGTCATTAATTTTCGGGCAACACCCAGTGTCAGAGTTGTTACTCTTATGAATCGTTGTTTAAAATCATGTGTATGAATGTTTTTAGGGTTAGGCAGTTATAGTCAGCATGTATGGGGCATTTCTAGAAAATTAATGTGTCACGTGTTAAGCAGATAAATTGCTTATGTCAGCTCTCACTGTGGCTCTCTTTTGCTAATATAATTTATTTTGGTTACTGGATTGCGGTTTATGTTCCTATACACTCCCAACACAGGACATTTAGATCTCACTTCCATTTTGATATATCTGAAATGACTTGGGAAAAAAAAAAAAAAAGGAAAAGAAAAGAATTTCAGTTGAATCACTAATGAAATGAAAATCGAAAATCTTCCCAGAATGTTGTGGGTTATATAAGTATGCAAAAAAAGGACAAAGGAAGGTAGAGGAAACTGCTGACAGCAGCCATACCTGCAAGATATTTTAAGTCAATTGCAAACATGCAGACACATGTCTGTTCAACGTGCTGCAAACTTCTCTAAGATGGGTACAGGATTGGTAAAAATGTGCAAGTTCAAAGAACGATGAGGAGCTCAGGAAAATGATGCTGACATATGAACTAGTTTTCCAATTAAATCCTTGCGAATGATAACCCGTGTCTATTTTTATGAGTTGTATGAAATTCAGGTGTCGTTTCAGTTCCATTCTCAGCACAGGTCCATTTGCATCACATAAGCCATCATCAGAGTAGATGTTAATACGACTTCCTTGTTGGGGAAGCCAAGACCTAAAGGACTATGGAAAATGAAGCTTCCTCTTCCCATTAGAGTTGTTTTCTCCAGGCTGAGTTGGAAAGATGTTGGTAGTGAAACACAAAAAAGCTTTCTATCCTATGTATGTCTCTCAGGTGTCTCAGCATACCTTTTTAGCACCTTTCAGAAGTGCAATACTCATTTTTAAAGATTATTTTAAGGAGTGAAAAATCCATTGTTTTTTTGAATATGACTACTAAAGTCAGCAAGCAGACATATAAAACAGCACATGAGCAGCTGCAGATGTCATCCAGGCAGCCAAAAGACTAGTGTGAGCATATTCGTCTAGACCTCAAACCCTGCCAGAGAACATCTATCCTCTCTCTTCCTCCCTTTCAAAACCCACTTTGCCATCTTGCAGATCTGTTTATTTTCCCTACAAATCCCTAAGTTCTAATGGGTTTTCCTGAAATAAGAAAATAAAACCCAAGTTATTGGTGGCAGGACCTAGAAGTCCTAATGAGTTCAAACACACCAGTCTCCAATATGAGCGTATTACTAACCTTGCTTCACATTGTGCTGTCTCTGAGGGCAAAGCATTTTGGAAGTGTTAAATTGCTCTGCAGGGAGAACATACAGCTTGTGTACAAGCTAAACATAAGGGTCAGGGAAAGAAGAAAGGAAAGAGTTTAATTCTCAGATAAAACTGGGTACTTAATCCACCCTTATAAATCACAGAGACATCCATGCAATTCGAGAGTTGTATATTTCCATGTTAGGGAACTGCCTCATCTGCAGATGCAGCAGTGTATTTTATGCACACCTGTTTGACTGCACAACAGCTTAGATTCTTGATCTTGCGATGAACTCTTCATAAGCAGGTCCCTGTGCGTAGGTGCTTATTTTTTGATAATGTAGCCTCTAAGTCTCTCTTCAGAATAGTTTTAAGGTTTCCATGAACTTTGCTCAAAAATGTGCCAAAAGACTTCCAAGTAACAAACATGCTTTTGCAATTTACTGAAACTTTCCCCTTGTGTTCCAGAGAAGCAACCTCCCCATT
Source organism: Chauna torquata (assembly GCA_013399475.1). Lineage (NCBI taxonomy): Eukaryota > Metazoa > Chordata > Aves > Anseriformes > Anhimidae > Chauna > Chauna torquata. The sequence goes on from VXAL01002942.1 coordinate 99,841, forward strand.
ACTCACCAGAGAGACACACGAGCCAAGGAGGAAGGAAAGGGAATCAGCTAGTAAAAACAGGCAATTCCCTTCTTTAGTGTCTACACTTAGTCATTAAGTAAAAAATAGAAGTTAAATCCAAACTTTTTTTTTTTTCCAAATGGGTCAGTGCCTCAGCAAAGATTGACTAGGTCAGGATTATTTGTATCATGGTTTTGATCAGAACTTTTCGTAATCAGTTGCTTTTTCAAAATAATACTGCTGCGCTTCATACCATAGCAGGGGCTGTTGTGCCTTTGAGGTACACTGCATCCTTCCAAAGCAATGCAGCCTCCCAAGTGTATCTTTTTACACTTCTTTAAATGACTAATGAACTATATTACCCAATAAGCAAGAGGTTTGGGGTATTTTTGCCAGATACTAATTTAACTAGGAAAAAATTGAGTCAAGGCCAGGGCACAAAGTTCATATCTAAATCAAATTCACTTTACTCTAAAGTTAGTGTGTTGCAGCCTGAGGTTTCCTACTGACTCTTCTTAAAAACAATCTTTTACAAACTTTCAGTGTTAAGCTTGCTTGGGTCCTAGGTTTGTTTCAGTTGAGAATTGTAAAATTACGTTTTGCAAACTGTCATGTGGAAGGACAAGCAAAGGTGATTGTAATGTCCCTTCTAGCCTTAAAAATACAGCAGTCAAGTAGAAGATGAATTTTCAAAGGAAAATGTCAGTTGATAGATGCTGAAATGGTAATTCCTGTTCATTTCACACTAGAATATATTCAACCCACAACAGTGATATTCAAATCTTGCTTTCTGCAAGACAGTACCATACTTAGTAATGCACTGTGTAGTATGAGTTGTACACTTGTAACTCAGGAATCCCCCCCGCAAGCTTTTGAGAGAAGTCAATTGTAGGTAGCAAAAAGCAAGCACATGAATCCTTTTTTGTGATCTTTTCTCTGAAACCTTTCTCCACAAGATCACTTGAAAGATTTTTGGGGGTAACCTTATGTGTGCTTGCTACATCAAAGTGACAGCAGTTTAGAAATCCATAAAATAATCGATGTTACTTAGTCAGGGAAGCAATCTTTCCATGCATCCTGGCCAGAGCAAATTCTGAAAGGTTTTCTGGTGCCAAAGCAGTTGAATTAAATAAAAATTTGGCTATATTTAGCCATCCCTCAAGATTTCAGTTTCTAAGTATCATCTGGCTGCAGATGAAGGTGCAGAAGGACTCACAGTCATGGGTCAAGCTATCATAAATCAGCTGAGGCCCAGGAAATATCTGGAAGTATACTTTTAATTTGGCCAAATACATGATAGTATGGCTTAGTTTAGCCATCTTTCCCTGCAGGCAAAGCTATGTCAAATTGCCTTAAATTTTCCGTGGGCTAAAAGCATTCACACTGGATTTACCACATCTCAGCTGACAGATGGTAACTTATTAAACATCAGTATGCTGATGAAGATTTTGAGCCCATGAGATTTCTGAGGCTTTGAAAAGAAATAATTTCTAAAGTATGCCATACTACTTCCACCTACACTGATAGCTATACATTTGCAAATTTGGGTATAAGGTGCCATATTTGCAAAGCCAAGCAGAAGTGGCACTTAGCCCTGTTCTCTCCTCCCTCCTACTCTCATGAATTATCATCCTATCAAAGCAAGCAGGCTATTTGGCACAGTTGTAAGTGTAGTTACATAACAAAGCCAAAAAAAGCAGCTCCCACAAATCCAAGCCACGGGTTAAGTCCAGTTTTAGAAGGTAACATGTACAGTGGTGACAAAGAGATTTATGCTGTAGGAAGGAACAACTCTGACTCCACAGCTCACAGTAATTATGTGTTTAAAAGGCACATATGTAAATATTCCAAAATACAATGAAAGTCAAGTGTAATAGCCAGGACGGCATTTTCCATTCATATTGTTTTCCCACACCTACAAGCCTACACTGGAGGTAAGCAAACTAGTTTGGACTGGGCATTCCTTCACTAATGTAAGAGCTGTCTCTGGCAGCCGTACTATCAGCATTCTATGTTTACATACACAAGAAGATGACGGAAGAAGGAAAAGGAAGAGAGGACGTAGACTGAAGAACTAGCATGTCTTGAACTTCTTTTGGAAGAATCAAAAAGCACACCTACAGAGTCGTAAGAATCCTTTGCTGACCCAGAATACCATTTGACTTCTTTCTGAGGCACACATATTTTAGGGGCAGATGCACAGCCACATTCATCTGCTTGTGGGTGTTGAGAAACAAGTGTCTGGAGATTCTTGGTGGGTGAAACATTATTTTTCTCACATCATTCGGGAAATGCTTCTCATTACTACCTTTTCCAGAAGTTTAAAATGAGTCAGAGAAGTTGCCTACATGGGGCTCATGAAGCATGTATCCTCCAGTGGAACTTGATTATAGGCTAGAGGTTCTTCACTCTTTATATTTACTTTGTAACTTTGTATTATCATTAGTGAGGACAAGAATGAAAATGAAAAGCTATGTGCTTTGTTAATGGGAACTAGAACAAGAACAACATGGTTTTGGCTAAACTTGAATAAAACAGTAGTTGAGGATACAACAAGTGAAAAGAACAAGAACTTTCAGATGCTGTGAGTTGCAATATTCTGAGGCATAACAAAGTGTCACACGTGTGTTGAGGTTCTGGCCCTATTATCCATATTTATCTTTTCGTCCCATTGGCTGGTGTAGGAAAAAATGCGTAGCTACAAGTTTATAAAATATTTGATAGAACTGGAATTGATTACGAATGACAAGAAACTGAAGTGAGTTTTAAACATTCCAGAACTAGAGTCACAGCTCCCATTAAAAAAAACAAAAAAAAAAACCACACACACACACACAAAAGCACACACACCCCCGCCCCGCCTCACCCAAAAGCTAAGTTGTAGCATATGAAGCACAAGAACTAATTCATTATTATTGCACTAACAGTTGTCTTAGATGTGTTGGCAGGTTAAGTGTTGAGTCAGGACTAGCCAGCCTTGTCCAGGCCACAATTTCTTGTGTTTCTTGAGTTAACAGAACTCTTTCCCTGTGAGAACAAATCACAGAATGAACAAACAGAAAATAGAGGACGGCAGGATTGCATCTGCATAGCCACTTAACACCAGAATCTTCTAATGACAGGAGACCAAGAGGAAAATAATACCTGTAAGGTTTTCACTGAAAGTGGTCAGAGAAAGCACCGAACAAGGTGCATGCCCTACAGATCTTATGCATGGGATTGAACACTTAGGAGTGGCTGATGAAGTGAAACCAACATACCACTTTTCTGGTTTGATCAGGACATTATCAAGCCCAAGTTCCTCCTTTCACCACTGCTGTGTCAGTGCTTCAGAGCTTTCTCACCAAACAGGTCTACTTCTAAAAAGAACCTCCTCTCTGGAAAGTTTACTTACCTTATAAGAACAGAAATACTCATTCATTAATGCCTTAACCAGCAGCCCAACTACCTGATGTTAGTTGTCAACAACATGTGAATTCCAAACTGCCCACACTGATAGGAAGTTCATCATGGTTCAGAGATGGCTTGAGGCCAATGAATCAGACAGACAGAAATTACTCTTTAAAAAGTGTAGCACAATTACAATCAGAATAGTTAGTTCAGTACCTAAACCAGCTCATTAAGCCAGGAAATTTAATTAAGATGGTAGACTGAGGCTCTGGAATCTGCAAAAAAATCATCAATATATGGTACTGGTGAGATCAAGTGCATAGGAAAAAAGGCTCTACCTTTCAACAGATACTATTACCTGTTTCGTCACTTCTGGATGATCCCTTCCCGTATACGTATGGTAAGCTCAAGAAAATTGGGAAAAAAATAGAACCATAAATTACAAAACAGTTGTATGGCTTTCAGTATTGGTAGTGGTGAAGAACAAGTTTGCCTGCCAAAGCCAGTACTTCAGTTAGAGAGATTCACCTACCAAGCTCCCTGGAAAATAAGTAGTTTTTCCACTCCTTAGGAAGGAAACACTATCCCCTGAAATCTCTGCAATCGCCATCTCATTCCTGGGCAAAACTGTTAAAAAAGCAGTAACCAGAAAGTGCCAACAGCATACAACTGCCAGTTTTCTGCAGGCCTCACAGTCTGGGTTCGCATCAGGACACAGGATAGAGACTGTCTTGATTGCCACTCAGTCTACCACTAACATGTAAAAAAGTCTGATACTCCCATATACAGCCATATACAGGGGTATAATAAGCCACAAAATGCTGCATACAGAAAGAGGTGGCCCTGCACTATGGTACCTGCAATGTCATGTTTGAAGCAGAGCTCAGAATGATATATAATTGCATCTTCTGTCCAAGCCTTCACCTTCTGGGTCACGTGCTGTCCTTCGTCTTCTTTAATAGCTACGCAAGATCACTGGTGGATACTTCAAGGTGGCAGAGGTATAGCTGATAACACTGCAAGAGACACAGTCTCAACATCTTTACTGAAAAGGCAGAACACCTACAGGAAGTCAATTCTTAGATGAAGCAGGGCTCAAGCTGAACTTAGGCAAAACAGAGTCAGTGTTTGTCAGACCAGGGAAAAGTTTTGAACTGCCTGAAAATATGCCAGAAACCTTCAGAGCTAAGCTATCACAGTCACGTGGCTCATCAGGGCATTGACTGATGCCCTGCTGGGTGTGGATGACCAGAGAGCATCACTTTCCTCCTCTACTCTGCTAGAAAACTTGTTCCTTACTCCTTGGTGGAGACCAACCCATGCCTTGGTCAGATCCAACCTTAGACAGCCTCATTTGCTGTTGCTAAACAACCTTTAAGCAGTGACAGACTTCCTCTGTCATCTTTCTCAGACCCAGATGACTGTATGAATATGCCCTTCTAGAAGCTTTGGAAGTCAGTTTGAAAATTTGCTCCTAACTTCTCAAGCATTCAGTGGACTAAACTGCAGAAATGAAAATGAATTCCGATCAACAAGCCTTTGCAGCTGTTTTATCCTTTGGGACAATGCAATCACAATGCAGCAAAGCCTTCCACCGCATGCATCATGGCCCTTGTCACCAATAAACCCGAAATACCTTCCTGCCCTGCGAAGAACTATACCCCAAGCTAGCTTTGTAAATGAATATGGGCAATGTACTGGAAACAACATGAAATATAGTAGGCATTTAGCTAAGTTTTCAAGAAAGCATCTGCGTAGCCTAGTGGTGGACAATGATACCAATCCCATAAATAGGTAATAATGATAAATCGTATAATAACAAATAGTTAAGTTCAATATTGAGAAGGAAGAAAGAAAAATAGGAACCTAGGCAGTCAGAGTGATAGGAACCAGAATATGAAGATAAAAAATGGAAAAGTTAAAGGAAAAGGAAGACGACTTTTTTTTTCTTGTAGGAAGAAGATGGTTAAGGTAGAAGCACAAGTTTATGAAGGTAGGTTACTGAGCTGAGTACCCTAAATACTGCTCAGTTTTGTGGTGGATATCATGAAATTTAAAGTTTCCTAGTATTGGGTAGTACCCTATCCTTTTTAAGATGGACCATCCTAAGAATAAAAATACAAGACTAACAGACTGTGTATCTGGGGCAGACTGAATGGGACATTTTTGTGCCATTCTGGTAATACAGAACAGCTGGAATGGACCTTGTATGTGTGTCCATATTTTTGACAATGTGGGATCTAAACTGGCTTCTCCCTTTTCCCTTCTATTTTCTTTAAAACAGTCCCCCAGCAATTCTGAAGAGATACTCCTCTTGCATACTTTATACTAATCACTGTTTGTGTGCTCCTTGGAATTAAGCACTGACTTCATTGCGTGGAAAGTCTTTAAAAAATTGTGGAGGTGTGTGTGGGGGAAGTCATTTCCAAGTGACATTCCAAGCCCCTCCTTCTCGCTGGCTCCGAGGAGCAATTACTCAGCTGGAAAATGAAACAACGCTGCTATTTTAGTGTGGCTTAGGACCTTGGGCCTGGTTTCATGTTTCAGATTAATGCTTTCTGTGCCTTCTGGAAATTCAGAATAGCAGAAAAGCCACTCTTCAGACAAAGCGGTATCCTATAGTTGCAAGGCATTCTGAAGACATGTATAACTTGCTGTCCCTTTCCTATTTTGCTCTGTCCCGTTGAGACAGACATAGCTATTTCCCCTCCCACTTGAATGAACTTCTAACCTGCATCTATAAAGCCACATCTGTTCTTCCTGACCCTCTGTCCCAGGTCTCTGGTTGCTCTGTGATGAACGCTCAGTATACTTTGTTGCAACACATTAATAACGTAAAACGGACTGAACAAAACTGTTTAAAAATGAAGTACCCACATAAGCCACTTGGTCTTGTGATATCTTATGATCCTAGTCCTAGTAGAACAAGGCTGGCTAGAACTCCAGATCTTTAAAAAAGAAGCTGAAATGCTTTCTGTAGCATATTCTTTAGTATCACAATAAGCAAAGAATAAGTCCTTCAGTTATGATTTTACTATTTCTTATATTCCACTGTGGTGGTTCCTCCAAGAATACAGGCACACCAGGGCAGCGGTGAGATTCCATGCAAGGGGAACTTCGACGTATCAGTCCAAGCAACAAATCAAAACAAGGTACCAGTTAACAGAAACAAGACAGTCTGAAGAAGTCTGAGTTTGGAAACTGAGAGCTACTTCCAGATTATGAGAATAAAATAAAGAATACAAGTTTCCAAAAGCCACACGATCAAGGAATAATCAACAGCTAAGGAAAAAATGACTAGAACACTGACTCAGTATCTTGCCTTTCTAATCAGAATGAAACAAACTATGAATTCTGTGAATATCTGTAACCTCAGATCCACACCTTTAAAGGAGTATGGAAAGAAACTAATACTGTTTTAATAGCAATCTGCTATCTACTCTTTTATTTGTATATTCTAAAAATGGCTTAACATTTAACAGGAATTGCCAGGTCTGCTCAGACACAAGGTCCATTTAGACCAGAATACTTCCTTTTAAGTGTCCGGCAGGAAATGTTCCAGCAAAGGGCACAAGAAGCCTCACAATAAAAAGACCAGATGTGGTATTCTCTGTAGCCTTACTTTCCACCCCAGCTCTCCACACACTCTCTTCTCCATCACTTAATAAAAGATGTGGGTCCTTTTCAAAAGACTGCATGTTCTTCAGTGTACCAACAATAACAATCCATACTGCTATAAATTCTTTCAGCAAAAGCAAGACAGTTTATTAATAAAGCATGAGAAGAATGAATTCCCAAAGCTATGAGTAGGCCATTCACCTATAAATCCCACATACACCACTGCCAGCAGTAACAGTTAATAGCAACTAGACTGTGCAGCATCAGATCCCACTGTCTGCTCTCCACTGAGAATAGTATTGACCAGGTGATTCTTTCTGTTAGTGAGGCCTGGGAATGTTTTCAATAGTGCAAAAGCAGACACACAGACACACCTTGGATCTGCCATACATGTAGAACAAATACCTGGTTGACTCTGTAAAGTTCAAAACTCTTAAATATTCTGGCAATGTCTGACTTACGTTTTACTAAGGTAACCGTGCATTTTATAGGGAAAGTACAAAAGTGAAATATCAGTACTCCAAACTATTCCTTCACACTTCAAAAATTCTAATAATTTAAAATGATTCATTGATCTCAGACATGCTGCCTGGAGATGATCACAGAGACTTCTGCAAAGCTTTGCACTCTTACACATAGTTTCTCCTTGTGGCAAGATACCCAAAGGTGGAAATCGCTATCCAAAGGTGGAAATTCTCCTAGCTCCTTAGCAGTGAACAGAAATCAGTCTCCAAAAAACAAATGACCACTCTGTTTTCCTGATGAGAAGCTATGATAACTCATTCTGACACAGCAATAATAGGACTAGTTTACCATGCAAGTACATAAACACCTCCCCATTCTTTTTGATGTCGCACATCCAAGTTACTCTTCCAAATCCCCATAACAATCCAGCCCTATCTGATAGTAGTCATAAGAGAAAGTAAAAAAGCTGTGCTTCTTCAGGTGAGCTTTTATTTTCTTCTCCCACAAGTGCCACAAGGGTCTTCTTATTCTTTGAATATCATAGGACATCATTGCCACTAAAGCAGTGTCATCACTTCCTCCTATCTGTTGCTGAGTCTCCACACTAAGCAAACAAAAAACCAAACAAACAAAAACTTCTTTCAATCACAGCTATCCTGCAGGAGCTTCAATGGGATCTTCTTCTGTCAACTCTGAACTTGAATTTTAATTTTAACCTTTGTTTAGTGAAAAGAGTTCAGGTAACATTATTATATTCTGTCTACCTCCAGAAAATGGTGGGACTTCGAACTTCATTCTATTTCCTGAATTCATCCAGGAGCTGCCATAAATTGCTGCATCAGGGAGCTGTTCCAAGAACTATGAAATGGATCCTAGAGAATAATGCAATATAGTGGTAAAGTGACTGGCACAGGGACGTAAAATACAGGGACGGATGAAGAAAGATGGCTGCTGTTCATGGATGTTCTTTGTACTACCATTATGAGTTCATTTCTCTGGCCCAAGCCACAACAGTTAATATGTTCTTCAACACGATTAAGTTCACTTAGGGGGAGAATATATATATGTCTTCTATCAAGCATAGGAATTTACTCCAGAAAAAAAAAAATCACTTCCTTCCTTGAAGCATGATAGATTTCTTGTGATTTTCCAATCCCATGCTCTAGGCTAGCAAACTAAAAAACACGCAAATCCTTAGAACAGCAACAACAACAACAACAACAGCAAAAAGACAAGCAAGAAAAAAAACAAAACAAAAACCAAAACCAAAAACAAACAAAAAAAATGAGATGTCTAATTACATAATTATTTAACAAAACATAAAACCTTTCAATGAAAGTTGGAAGTATTAGGGACAATTCCATAATAAACCTGGTCAGTTAACTACGGCTTTCGACTGAACACTTATTGTTTCATATTTTCTCTGTTTTCCACATCATGCCAACAAAATGATTTTTATTCAAGATCACTGAAATTGGAGACAATTACTGCTGCAGTATGTGAAAAAGAAGGAAATACATTCTGATCTTCAGTTTCTGAATGATGGGGCAACATTTTAAACACTTCTTCTAGGGAAACTGCCCAAATTGTTTCTCTAGCATTTCGGCTGACACAGGTGAATGAAACAGTCTGAGGAATCCAAGCCTGAAGTTTTCTAACACCAACCAAAGATTACAGCCAATACAAGGTCTCGATACTAAAAACTGAGCTTCATCCAAAACAAGTTTAGGGATTGGAAAAAAAAAATCTATTGAATCTTTTCACAGAAAGTTTTAAAACAGAATCCAACAAAAGATTTCATATTGAATATTAATACATTTTTTTCCCTCTCTTCACCCCACTGTGGAATGTAACAAGTTTAGTAGAGTTTAGGGGATGTTCCTTCCTTTACTATTTTCATGGCTATTGTTTCATTTATTCAACAAACTTCCTTCCAATTGGGACACTTAGGGAGCAAGAAAGTATCGTGACTGTGGTGTCCTTAATAGTCAAGCAGTAACAGAGCAGGCACAAAGCTCATCTTTGTATGTAAAGAAAGCTAGACATAAAATTTTGTGGTACTCTTTCTTAAAGGAGGGAAAATTTAGAATACAAAAATAACTATTCCTCCCTTACGTTTAAATGAAAACTCATTCCACTTTAAGCCCTATCGTGGAATTGCAACAACATTCTGATACTTAGTTTTAAATAGTTTTCTATTTTTTCACCAGCTGTATTCATCAGTCTATGAAAGCTTGTGTGTCTGGTTTTTTATTGATAACCATGGCATTTGCAAGAACTTGGACATAGTGGCGGAAGACATTTTAGGATCAGGACAGATTTGACCTTTTAAAAGTGAAGCAGTGGAAGCTGTGATATTGTTATCTGACAGAGAAGGTCCCATTCACATGTGGGACTGACAGATTTCCAGTGTGTTGGAATAATTACCAGATTAATTTTCTAACAGTTGCCTTGTCTGCTTTTCTCTTACATTTGTGTCACTTCTTTCTTTTGCCACCTGTATCTTCTTCCCCTTTTTGCTCCCTTCTCTTTGCCTTCATCATTTCCTAAGCCTTTGGTCTCAAATGGGTACTTCTTGTTCTTTATCAGTGCCTTTCCTTCAACATAAGGAACTTCATTGGTGCCAGCATTAGTTAATGCATTTTAAACATCTACAGAAAAAAATAATAGAGTTTCTCTCTCTGTGCTGATTGTGAAAGGTCTCAGCACTACCATTTTTTCATATCCATTTCAATTCCTTGCTTCAGGAATTCTACCTAAAAATTTATTAATCCCTTGCTTGTGTCTTCTCATTTCTCTCCAAAAAAGGAAACAACCTATTTCAAGAGACCAAAGATTCCTCATCGCCCAGGAGTCATGACAAATCCAGCCCTGGGGAGGAGTGGTGGCTCCACATTAGCCAAAGTATACACTGAAATGCTGTTCTGGTGCTTATGGTTTCCAAGGAAGTGTCATGTGGCAAAGATGTCACTTGGTACTTGATAGTTTAATCAAACCCTCAGAGTTAGCAGACATTAATTATCTTGTAGTCCAAAAACATTATTCCCTTCCCAAAGTGACATCATTTAAGTATGACAAATGCATATCCTTTCACTTTTCTGACTGGAAAGCTAACACGAAATAATTCATCATCTGTATCATTTTTTCTATAGCAGCATTGTTGCTTGGGCGGAAAACACTGCACGAACGAAGAATATTGCTGTGAGCATGGAGGCAAAAATTGGGCCTCTGCAATAGACTGAAGCCTTTCCCAGCATGCCATCTTTTCATTCGTGGCTGTTAAGCAACAGGCCACCCTCGGTTTCTACCTGTCTGTCAGAAACTAACCTTCACTTTGGGATCCTTTTACCCATTTACAGATGCTTACCTCTCTGTGGAGTGAGATACATCGCTCAGGGACTGACTTATCAGATGCCGAGTGCTTGCAATTCTGCTTGATTTCACCTAGTAGCGTTACAGCCATCACCCAGCCGCAGGAACACAGGGTAACCACTACTGAGTCCTGCAGCTCATCTGGTCGCCATCATGTGTAATCTTGTGAAGAGCCACTTCCACTGGTTCTGCCTTACGTGCTCCTGAGAAACAGTTTTTTCCATTTAAAAGTGCTGATTTTTAAACTTACTCTAGTTTGCAGGGAGAATTTCATTCAAATGGGCATAAATACTTTTTTTTTTTTTTTTTATTATAGTCAAAAGGTCAAGCTGATGCTTAGGTTTTGTGCTCACCTTTAACAAATGGTTTCATTTACTGTCTGGCCAGATTATGATTTTGTCTGGCTACACTCAAGAGACATCAGCATCTGTAAAGCATCTCCAGGAAAAAAGCCAGACTGTAGCAGTCACCCACTTCTGGCAGAAGAATTAAAATCTGGTATATGATTAAGTTTCAGGTTTATGAACTGGAGAAGGCACTCAGGGAAGGTCACCACTTGGAGCAGGACCAGCATGGAGCAAGCAGGTGCGTTCATCTAAATGTCCATGCCCCACATGTGCTATTGCTGGTGGGACCCTGAGGGTCCTGCCAGCCCTGACACCCCCTTGGGGCTCTCCTGCCCTGCCCGTGCCCCAGGACCCCCTTTCAGCCCCCCAGGACCATCAGCCCCTGCCCCAGCAACACCACAGCAAGGCTGGGCTCTGGCTCCCCACAGCCCTGCCCTGCCCAGCCATGGGCCCTGCTGAGCCAGGCCCACCCGTGGGCTGATGCCCGGCCTGGCCTCGGCCTGGCCCTGTCCCCAGGGAAGTGTCCAACGCCCAGGGCTCTGAGGGCACCTGGAGCCCCCCCAGCTTGCCCTGCTCCTGGTGGGGGCGGAAGGATGGGCCTGGCTGCCTTGCCCTGCCCTGCTGCCCCATGGGCAGCCACCACATCCCAGCCCCAGGGACCTGCCATCCCCCACTGTACCCCGTAAGTATCAAGCAGTACCGCCATCAAAAATACCCGAAAGGGGGGCTCTTGCCAGCAGCCTGTCAGACAATAAAAGCATCCTGGCACCATTTTAGCTGAGCAGAACAGCTCTTGGAGATGCTCTAAAGCGTTGACAGCTACCAGCGTTACTTTCATTTATTTCTGTGAATGACCTTACGTGCAGCAATTACTATGCAAGCAGTATATTTCATTGCAGCCAGCTGAATTTTTCCTTTTAGCTGGAAATTGGTTGGATGAGTGATTTCAGAGTGGCTGGTTTGTCGGAAATGGCAATCCCAGAGGCCATGATCCACTGCACGTGGGCTAGCATGAGATTAGCAGGCATCATCCCACTGAAGACCCAACAGTAAAGGACTGATTTGGGAATAACACCTCTCAGTATGGCTGTCTTCTTGATGTGTTGTGAGAGTGTGAGAGCACATCTAACTCCCAAGAGTGACATAGAACTGTCAGACATGCTCTAGAAAACGGGGCCCTTTGCACAGGCATTTAACTCAGATGCAGGAGAGAGGTCAGATGGTGTTTACAGATGGCATAAAGCAGGCCTTCATAGAACAGACAGGCCAGAGGGAGACAGAAATTAGGGCTAGCTTAGGACTGCTCTTTTCTATACTATGCCATCTCCACCCACTCATCTTCTCTCAATGAGTACTGCAGCTTCTGGCAGAGGTTTGGAGACACTGCACGGCTCCTCAGTGGGATGTTTCAGAGCAAGAAACTAAGTGTGAGGCAGAGGAAGCAGGTGACAGAATAGAAAGAAACCCTTACTCACAGAGTTAACAAGGGGTGAATGAAAGCAGGGCAAAAAGGATGGATTTTTATCTCGGCATATGAGCACAGTGATTGCCCCCTTTCACCTGGAAGGACAGCTCAGCCATGTGCATGGCCTGAAATCAGCATAGAGCTTTATATTCCCCAGATTCAACCCCTCATAGCAGCATGTTTTGTACCACAAACCTGTGCTGCTCTTCAGCATGTTGGCTTTTCTCTGCATGGGTGGCAGATAACATAATACCATGGGACCCACTTACTTTTGCAATGTTTCAGCCCACACCTCTGCCTTTCTAATACAAAGACATGGAGAGAAGAAGGGGTAAATACCGTGGATCAGAGCATTCTCCAGCAGTTCTGCTGTGCAACTCAGCTCAGAAGGTTCAGGATTTCCTCTCCATCACTGTACCATTTTCTCCTCATCTATATCTGAAGGTCTGTCTCAAGTTGCAATCTTGATCTCACAGCCTGCGAGTTTACCTTCACCTGTGCATTGTTGTTCAATATTTCCAACATGGTCTTCTTCACTTTACCTGTATATGTGACTTACTGAGGTCATATGCCATTTATCTCTACTGGACTTCTAACTCAAGCTTGCACCATCCATGGCATAAACAGGCTTCTTCTATGTGCTACTTAATTGCACGCTAATAGACCTCTGTCTAGGAAGCCACTACACTGACTCACGCAGGGTTTATTTACAAGTTACATTGCAGACAGATGTTTCGGCACTGCAGGCTGACTGGAAGCTGTGTAGCCATGTTAGAGAAGTGTTAAAGCACAGCTGCAGGTTGATTAGTTGGGCTCTGCACCCTGCTAACTACCGTCACAGCTCAGAGCACAAGCAGAGGGAGCTCGTATCTGCTGGTGAGTGACCACATAGCTATACACATAGGTATAAGAAAGTGAATAATAATAAGAAAACCCACATACAAGAATTTGCTGGAATGAAGATGTCTGACACATTTTACTTTGTCGAAAAGTATAAAGTTCAAAGATGGCAACTTTAACTTTATGAAATCCAGCAATGAGGAAGTAAACGTATCACCATAATGTTGTTGATCATAGCTGGATCAAAGGTCCTATTTAAAATGAACAGAATAAGGTAATAAAGACTATCTGTGGAAAGTGAAACATCACAAAGAAGCAATCAAATGAGTTATTAGAATAAGTGATTTTTGGATGACAGCTTGATCTGCATTAGTGGGGCAGGGGTAGGGGGCAAAGGGAAGTGTTTTTTTGACAGTAGCACCTGTGGGTCAAAACAGGCTGAAGTTTATCCTCTGCTTTATGAGACTGAGTCGTATTTTGTGCAACAAGACTCAGATATGGAAAAAAATCCAGTGTCAAAGGATACCAGGGCAAGGTATCCTCATCAGAGCCAACCTCAGAAGTCCTCAGAGCATCACTGTTAGTTCGTCTTCCCCCACATCTCTTCCCCTCTCATGTTTCCCAGCATTTGGCACTGTCATTACTGATCAGGATATGTTTACTGTTCAAGTGACCTAAGTTACTCCTCTGAAGCTGGTAGCCACCTTCTCCCCACTCTCAGCTAAGATGCAATACTTTACAACAGACAAAGTGTGCATGTGTCACCTAAACTATGAGGTTTACTTAAACCCCTCCAACCCACACCATCCCTAAAGAGGTGTTTCAAGGTGAGCTATTTTACTTTGCCCTAAAGTAGAACAGGAGCATGCAATTAGATACAGAGTTGTCTTATTCTGTCTTAGGAGAAAGAAGAACAGAGGGACAGGATAACAGAAGACTAATGCATGCATCATCTTATCTGTACTTGGCATTGCTGTAAGGTTTAACCAGTGCTAAACTTTTCCAGGTCACTCATCATCTGGGAAAACAGTGCAGTCTGCCTTCCTTCCATGTTCTGCCCCTTCCTTATAGCTTCAGGGTTGACGCTTTTCAATCTTAAAGCCCTTTTCTCCTAATTTTCTTCCCTAGGGTCTCCTTTGCCTTGCAGACTCACCTGTAATGCACATCAGGAAGTGGTAGTAAGCCCACAAGTCTCAATACCTGAATTACTTGCCAGGCATCAGTGAGTGTCTGCCTACACACAACTACACATCAGCAGGAAGGAAGGGGTAAAACCATCTTAGACTGAAATCACCACCTGTCCAGCTGTAGCTTACACTGTGGTATAAGTTAAAAGGCAAAAGGTACATATAACATGCCAAAAAGACCTCTGTCTTACTACTTAGCTATACATGGCAACTAAGGGACCCCATCCATGGTAAAAATCAGCTTAATGTACAAAGTCTCTTATGTGAACAGGGAGCTAGAACGTAGTGTACTCTCTTTATATTTTCCCATATACTTGAAGTATATGCATCTAGAATGGTTGCACATTTTCAGTACACTGAAAAAAATAAAATAAAATCTAATTTTATGTTTGCTAGTCAACAGAAGCCAAATGAAGTCAGTGTCCTGGATCAACAACATAGCTTGATAATCAAATTACGTATTTAATGCTACATATTTATATATGTTTTATACTATATATATATTTATACTCATAGAATATGAGTTCTGACAGGTCCTGATCCAGCCTCCTCACTCAGCCCCCACTGAAGTCCATAGTCTCATTCAGTTTTGGATTAGGCTTGTCTTTACTTGTAGTAAAATGGTGCATGCATGCAAAGAGAGGGCAGGAGAGCTGCAGCCTGCACATTGGAGTGTGTTATGAGAGAAGCTGAGGACTTTGCAGGCTCAATGTTGAAATGCCCTAAGGGTGTTATAAAGAGATGCCATGTTAAGTAAGGTCACTAAATGGGTTTCATCCACTTTGACAGTCTCAGTTCTCCACAGTTAGAGGGAGGGAAGCAAAGGATCATAGGCCTGGAATGGATCTCTAGGCACCTTGCAATCTATCTTCCTGCCTTATTACTTCTTCTAGTATTTAAGACAGGCTTGGAAATTTATTTCTCCCTTCTTTACTGTATTTGAAGATTTACATCCCTCCTCAAGTTGGTAATTTGTCATAGGTATGTTTTGGGTTCCTATCGTCTTAAAAGCAAAATAAAAGAACAAATCACATATCCTAAGCATTGTCCAATCCCTCCTGGGGTCAAAACAGCCTTGCAGAGCAAGCTATTGCAGAGGGATGACTACATGATGTGCCGACTCCATCTGCCCCTGAAGTGTGCAGCACTGGGCCAGCAGCGTGCTGTGTTGCGGCTCTGTTCCACAGAGACACTTTCCACGTTTATTGTTCTTGATTAGAAAAACATTCCAATTTTTAGAATTGACATTTAAGACTGAATAAAATTCCAGTTTGGTTTTATCAGGGCAAACTTTAAAATATTATTAGCCTTTGTTAGTGTATTTCTTTTATGAGTGTGAGTGGGAAGAACATTAAGGAAAGCCATAAATCAGATGCATACTTCTGGTGAGTGCAGGAAATCCTTTAACCTTTATGTTTCATATAAATAGGAATAAATGTGGATTTATTCATATTGCCTACATTTTCCAAAACTTCACCAGAGCAGGCATTTCCAGAAGCAAAATGATCAGAAGAAAACAAAAGGAAAAAAAAAATGCAGCAAAAACCTCCCCCAAAACTCAATGGTGAAGAGGCAAAAAAGCCCTGCATTTTTACCTTCATTTATTTATTACAGGGTTTGGGGGGGGGGGAAAATTAAAAAAATATAACACCAACAACAACACACCACACAATGGTACTGAGACTTGAGACAATTCTCTTAACACCAATAGCGTGCAAATATGTCCATTGGAAAATAATCTGCCCTTAGTGACTAACTCCCAGCAGAAAACTTGGTAACTTGCCAAAATGTAAATATCCCTTCATGTACGCAGGAAATCATTTTCAGCAAACCCAGAGCTGGTCTAGCAGGCTGTGAGATTCTGAGCAGTGCACCGTGTATATATTCTTATCGGAATGGGTTAAAAGGTGCTCACAGCAGCACGTTATGGACGACACCAGTGAGAATTTAAGCATGCAGCACAATGGTAAAGCAATTAATAAGGGCAGTTGTTAACAGTTGCACAATGGAGGAGTGTTTTAAAATTCCTGTGCTCTTTGACAATGATGTGGAGAGACGCTGTGAAGAAGGGGAAAAAAAGCCTGGCATGGAAGGGACATTCCTTCAGTTCCTCTCAAAAGTTTGAAAAACCTCTGGATAGGAAAATACTATTGAGCAGCCAATTCTTTCCACATTTGGCTAAGCCCAATGCCCAAAATACACAGAACACTACTTCACTTTGAAAGGATTGCAATACTCCTATCTGAGTCATCTGAAAGCAAATAAAATGAGACCTAAACAAATAAACCTAATTGTGCATGGAAACAAATCCAGCTTTCCAGCTTGGCCATGGCTTTGTTTTTGTTAGTTTAAAGCCTGCATATGCAGTTTTAGTGGCATCAGGAGTTATACAAATATTGACAACAAATTGCCAAATGTTGTTTTTTTCCCCTCAGTGCACAGTGTGAAGAAGCTGGGGGAATGCTTCTAGGAACCTTCCCTGGTGCATTGAACCAAATCACAGCTTGATGGGATCCTCTCCAGCTTCTTCTCTGAAGGGTAGACACTAATGAGACTGAGCTTGTTGATTGTTATCCTCAAAGACTTTTATTTTTCACTCGTGTACCCTGCTGAACACAAACCCAGGCTTTCGAAACGTAGCTCAAATGTTTGCACCACAGCCAGGGCATTGTCACATGCTCTGTCCTCCACCCCGTGATTTGTTGCTAGTTTGTGTCATCCTTAACCTGCTGCTGGTTGTTCAGCCAGGAGAGAAACAAATAACAATGACAAGTGAGAAAACCAAGCTGCTGTCTGACATTCTGACATCCTTCCTTTAATATGCTATTGCCACTTGCTGGTTGTGGAGAAGGGGCAGTCACCATGCGGTAGACATCACATTCACGAAGTCCTGGTGCCATCTGTCAAAGGGGATAGCAGGTTTTGATCAAGTTGGACCGAATCCTTTGTAGCTCCCAAGGAGAAATGAGAATATGTTAAATCTTGATCTGTTGTAAGCCAAAGTTAGCAAAAATATATTTACGTTTGACGTTTAAATCAAGCCCAGACTTTCCTCTCACACAGAGCCAGTGAAACAACACATTTTCTTCTTTGCCTCCTGTTCACAACACACCTACAACTTTTATTATTCTAGCTGGCCGGATAACCAGATTTCCATTTTGCAAAAGAATAAACTTTCAACGCCAGGTTAAAAAAAGAAGAAAAAAAAGAAAAAGAAAAAGAAAAAGAAAAAGAAAAAGAAAAAGAAAAAGAAAAAGAAAAAGAAAAAGAAAAAGAAAAAGAAAAAGAAAAAGAAAAAGAAAAAGAAAAAGAAAAAGAAAAAATGGATGAATATAAGAATTAAAGGAAAACCCTGAGAGTCTTCACACAAAGATATCACAGAAAACAGACTTACACAGCCTCCTGAGCACTCAAAAGCCCAAATTTTAAGACACTTATCTTCAGTACTGCAGAGATGAATTCCTATGCCTGTTCCTTCTAATTCATCCTGAGAACATAGATCTTGGCCTTGTGTATTTTGAAGATCACCCTAACTACCAGGTTATCAAATATCCTGCAGTTAAAGTCTCTCTCTCTCATTTTTTATCAGAAGCTACATGCTATGCATAAGAAAATCCCAGAGTTTCGTCACAAGTACTGAATTTCCATGAAGACTGTTAGGTTTTATTTATAACATCTTCCAGCAAAAAAAGTTCTTGACCGACTGTATATATCTTATCTTTCACTATCATAACTTCCACTCTTCAGGTATTACAGCATTATATACTCAGTACATTCAGTAAGACATTAATGCAGAAGCATCTACATAGGCCTTCTGTACTGCACTTCTTACTGCGGTGCAGGTGCCCCTAAGCACTTGTGCAGTAAAGGTCGAATCATTAAATCAGTGGAAGGCACAGTGAAAAGGCATGAGAACATGTGGGTTTGTGAGAAAGTGGAGGAAAAAAGATCCTCTCTATTTCACTAACTCTGGACCTTCATTAAAAAAAAAAAAAGAAAGAAAGAAAGAAAGAAAGAAAGAAAGAAAGAAAGAAAGAAAGAAAGAAAGAAAGAAAGAAAGAAAGAAAGAAAGAAAGAAAGAAAGAAAGAAAGAAAGAAAGAAAGAAAAAACCCACAATGCTCGGGACTGTTCACGCTGTGAGCAAACACTGAAATATGACAAGGCATCAAGGCACGTTGTGTTATATGATATTCAGACAGCTGCTGTGATGGCAGTTCCAATCCACCAACTGGTGCAATGAAACAAATCTGAAATGTAAAAGCTAGATTTCCACCAAAATATTTCATTAATATTACATGCATGTAAGTCAGGGAACTCAGACTGCTAATCCCCACAGCTACACCAGGTCAGCCCTTGAGGACAAAGCAACAACACAGCTGCACAGATAAGGTCTCAGAAGGTATTCTAGGTTTCAGTTTGCTGACTGGAGCGTGCAATATTTCTCTAACAATGTTTTGTTAGAGTATTTTCTTTGAAAATTTTTGAAGGGGGAAAATACCCATTGCTTTTCTGTGGAATGCAAGTATGAAATGACTGCACACCAACATATGAAGATACCCAGATATAGCCAAATTTGTATGAACACCTACTAGTGGAAAGTCCCACCCTGTGCAATAGACCTCAGCAGCATGCTTTAGGTCAGAGGAGGAGAAGAGAGATGAATCTTCTTCCGTCCTAGACTGCAAATTGGGGACGAAGCAACTTCCATAGCATATGCCACCCTTGAAACCTGTCAGCACCGGGGATGGGTTGCTGTAAGCCCTCTCAAGAGGTGCAGACCCTTTGCACACAGCAACAGAGCCTTGCTTGGCCCCTCTCAGCTGACATACCCTGCAGGTCCCACACCACGGGGGAGGGACAATGGCAACAAAAATCACCACCAAGGGGGGAGAATGACATACTTCCTAGCAAAATAAGTGAGAAAGGTTAGGTTTTGTCTGATTTAGCAAAGCACCTTCTCTTCACGGAGAGATCCATTAAAGCCTCTTTCAAATTTAAATTCGGATTAAAGGAACAGGGATGAGAAGAAGTAGAAAGAAAAACACCATCTGAAGCCATCCATAAAATATACGTCTGGATAACAGTTTACTGGACAAAGGGCACCTCACCAGCCTGCTCTCTCCCCACCTCTTCTCTCTCTCTCTCTTTTTTTCACACACTCATGCACTTTTCCTTGGGCTGGGTGGCTTCATGGGTGCTGAGGCAAGTGAATTAAAATCTAATAAAAACTCTAGATATCACACATAGGAAGGAGACTGCCCTCCCAATGTTAACAGCTGGTACTGCCAACCCGAACTGCAAAGGGGCAGTGCTGTACTTCCCTCCCGCCGGCTCCTTCACCCCCCAGCCCCCAGCACGGCACATAAACTCCTCTCAGGCATTACAAGGCACACTGCCATTTTCCACCCTTGCTGCCTTGTAGGTGGTCGCACTGGTGTCTGCTCTCATTTGTGTGGTACTGGATGCATACAAAGTGTTGCATATGGCATGCAGAGGAAGATGTCCCATGCAGAGAGGTCCATGCTAGCAATACATGACGAAGTCGCATTTAGCAGTAATGTCACCAGACAGAGACCCTGGTCTGTATTCAATTGGCAATTTCTGAATTATTTTAAGGATAAATGAGAAAAACATATTCCTCAGTTCATGAAAATGCAAAAAGAGTGCCTAGTGGTAAGTCTGTGTGCTTTATCTAGGGGTTTCTACCTGCATGCTTCTGCTTGAGATTTGCCACACATTTAACTGTTTCTTACAATGTTCATTGTTCTATTTAAATAACTTTTACTTTTTCCTCTTAACTTTCTAGGCCACCTAGTTGTTTAATATCTGATCTTCTTGTGCTAATTATTTGACTGCTATTTCTGAGACACTTTGTCGAATTATTTACCTTGCTTAAGTGACATAAGTCCTTCCCCCCCACTTCCCCATCCGCCCCCTGTCTGTCTGGTTTCCCCCCTCTAGTCTGGCTGAAGTGACAAACTTTCTCACTCAGCCAAACATTTGTTTTTACAAGGTATTTTTATACCATCACCTCTTCCCTGCATCTCCCCCGCCCACCCACCACAAACATATGCTGTGGTGGGAGGACATTCTGGTTTCACATCATTTGCAATGTTGAGGTGAAAAATTTCCCCTCCTTCAAGCCATTTTTTTCCAAAATCTGGTTTGTAAAATGCAAATGGCGCAGGGCTAGTTTCTCTGTACCTTTTTTTTACCCTATGCATGGAGCTGTCCTTCTTTACTTAGAAGGAAGAGAAAGCAAAAACCATTTGATATATTATATTATTTAAAACCTACTTACTCTATAAAAAGATTCAAAAACACACAGAAAGAATTTTGCCTAGACTGATAGATTCCTTTTATTCATCCCAAGGAAGATGGTGATGATGGAGATTTCCAAGAAAGTAGTTAAATGTAACCACCCTACTGACTTCATTAGTCTATCATGGTCTGGTTTTCCCTATACTAAAACACACATGCAGTCACATCCACACAGTCAAAACAACCTCAATTTCTCTAAGCATCAGCCTTGGAACCATGAAGAACATGACTGCGGCTTTCATCATACCAAATTAGGGGTACGTGTACCCAACAGTGATTCTGGTGTGGTGGAGAAATGCCTAAGACAGCTTTAAATTAGGCAGGAACAATCTAGTCAAAACAGCACAGAGCTCAGTTTGGGCTCAGCCACTCTAAATATTTACCCTTCCCTGAGCTCGAGGTTGCAGTGGCATGCATACTACCACAAACAGAGAACTTCCAGTGCCTGCACTCACCACTGTAAAACTAGGTCTGATGTGCTACACAGCCTGGTATTTCTAGCATGTATGTACAGAGTGGACCAAATTGAGACTGTTTATGATAGGATTGAGCTTACATGGTAGGATGGCTGAAAAACAATTTTCATACAGAAACTATATCTATTCAGCATGTACCATTAGACTTTTTGAAGCAGGATAAAGTCTATTCCCTGTACCAGGACCAAATCAAATATTGTTCCAGGATGGCAGCTGCATTTTAATTCCCATTTTATGCAGAACTTCAAGTGCAACAAAAGACAACTAAAAAAGTACACACATATAATGCATCTTTGTTAATGTAATCTTGTGATTTTGCCTCATATACAAAGTGCAAAAAAAAAAAGATAAATTTGAAAAACAAAACAGGGTGTGTCAACTCACTGCCAGCCACTGAGCAACAAAACAGGAAAGTACTAAACAGTGAAATTTATTTATACTTTGTGGCAACAGGCTCCAGAGAACAAATTATTAGCAGAAGGAGCCAGTCACAGCACATGCAAGTCTTCCCTCAAATCAAACAGATACGGCTGTCACTGTGGGCAGCCAGAGAGCAGAGAGTATGAAAGAGAGAGAAAAAACCCTCTCCACAGACTGAAAGCATTTTGTAGTTAAGGGACTCAGAGCAGAAAGTGGGTAGGTCCTTTTGTTTCACTTTGGTTCTAGCGAGGTCATTTGGGCCACAGAAAATGTAGGCAAGTTGGAAGGACATGAGCTGTTCTTCCATCCCACAGATTTTACAGAGATTGCCCCTTTTGCACGTTGTAGAAAAGGGTTACTAGAGGACCCCTGGACCATTGTAGAGGAGCCATCTACCAGAATTATCTGGCAGTACATTGGAGAGGAAAAGCCATCCCCCAATCTTCCCAGAGCTATCAGTCTCCAGGGCTCTGCTGGAAACTCTTCAGGGAAGTGTCCTCCTGGTGGCTCCTAACTCATTGCCACTCCATGGCACAGACCCAGAACCAGGTGATATTTATTTGGCAGCACGTTCTTCACTAGAAAAACAATCCGAAATCCCTGCATTAACACTGCTGTTGGCTGAAGATACAGTCCTCTTCTGTATGCCACTGAAGACTAACTAGTGACCTCTGGATCTCAGAATAAGCATCCAAAGAGGTATCTGTTGGTCCATGAGGAAAATATGTGATTAAGGCTAAAACTGCAAGCATATGAAGACACCACTTCTTCCCCTTCTGGATCACTGGCCATTTCTCTGCATTAGACATTAGCTGAACATTCAGTCAGACAATAGATATGGCACAACCTAGCCTGAACCTATTTTTAATTGCAATGATCTACTCAGTATTTCACTTCTTCTGATTTTCCCCCCTTAGAAGAAGCAGTAGAAAAGAGAGATTCATCTTTGTGACTTGTCTTTTGCCTTCAGTCCAGGTCTTAGATTATTTTTCCTCTTAAAAATAGGACAACTGCATCTCTGTGCTGAAGTGACAGCCCCTCATATGCTTCTACCTGAGCTAGCTGCATAGTAGCCTGCTCAGGTCCCATTAACAACATAGCTGCATCAGCGTGAGCTCAGCACCAGCTGCGGATGCCGTCTACACAGCTAAGGAAACATTCAGTCGAGTAGCCATAGCAATACCAAAATCAGTGTGAGCTATATGGATGGCAGTATCCGAAGCAGGTAGCAAAAATCTGGCTCAGATAGGTCTGCAAACACTGGCGTTTGCTTACTTTTGTTAACACTTTCAAAATGTTCTGAGATTTTGGGTGCAAGATGCTGCATCAGCACAAAAGCACTCCAGCAGTAAACACTTTTGGCTGGACCGCTGCCTTGTCTTGATTTGCCTCAAGTAAATATGGTCATTTATTGCATGTTTCACCTTCTCATGGAACATCTGCTGTCTGTGAGGAGCCAAACAGCAGACAGACTCTCAATCCTCCTGAGATACCTCTGGCTAACAGCACGCATAGCTTTCCTCAGAGGCCAGCATGTCACTGAACAGTTGGCTTACTATAAACCACCACATGCTGTAGGTGTTCCCAGCTGCCTCATGCCGCATTTGTGTCACAACCCGAGTTCCTGAGGAGCCCATGCAGTCTGATACATGCTTTTATACCTATCATGGGAGCAGTGTGTTTCTTATAAAACAGTTCTTTCCATCAACAAAGCACAAAATGAAGAGAAAAGTACTGGCTCTTGAGGGAAGATGAAGAGTGGAATGTGAAAGTGGGAGGTTCAGTGATAGTAACACTGTTCAGCTTACTAGGAGGAGAGCGTTTCTCCAGGAACAGGGAAGGACACGAAGAAAATAATTAGAAGACCATGAGGATAGTGGTGAAATCAGAGGACAGTGGATGGTCAAGATGCTCACAATGAACAAAATGCAAATGCTAGCTAAAAAAACACGCAGAGCAATTTCATCTAAAACATAGTGATCCAATGAAAATATTCAAAGGCAAAGGTAGATATGGCAGAGGTCAGACAAATTTTTCCTGTAGGACCACCAGTAGACTGGAAAGTAAAGAAAGGAGGACTGTGGCAGGCTGTAGGAACTTGGCTGTGAGAATCCTTGTCTGAGTCAGGCTGCTCACCATGAAGGAAGCAGTGCTAGAGATGAAGTCTGAGGGCATCACAAGGCTGGGGAAGAAGGAGAAGCTGGAGCACTCTTTGAGTCACATGACGAAAAGGTAAATCAAATTGTTCTTCAAAAACATAGAGTAGGTCAGGGCAATGCCTAGATTCTATACAACCTACTGTAGGAGAACGTGAGCTAGAATCTTACCAGTTTAGACCTCTGCAGAGTCTGGTTACTTTCACTGTCTGCAGAGGAGCTGCTCTCAGTTTATATCAGCTTCAGCCTTGTCCCCCTCCATACTCAGTAGTAGCCATCTCGATAGCAGCTTCAAGCAAGAGCACAAAGTCATGCTGATCCAGCCAGGAATTCCTCAGTGCTCTCTCCCACCCAGAGAAAAGATTTAGATATCACAAATGGATAATGACAGATGGTGGCATATAGACCCCTGTGCTAAACTAGTCAAAAACCAGCAGCTGAATTTTTCCCCACATATCCAAGAAGGTATGCTTACATTTATTACCCGTTTCAGTGTTTGAAAGTTTGAGGAGAAAGAAGGCTTTTTTGTTTGTTTGTTTGTTTCATGTGTGTGTTTTTGTTTGGTTGTTTTGTTTTGTTTTGTTTAAATCTTTAACCAAGATGTTCTGTTTTATATTAACATGTTGTATTTGCCTGGCCTATCCAGTTTAATATAGATACAGGTTTCTTTGCCCCTCCACCCAAATATCTCAGGAAGTTTGCCCTACCCTAAAATAAAACAAGATAAATACAGTATTACCATTTTTTCAAGGCTGAACAGTGGGAGCTGCTTCTACAAGGACAAGATATGCCCAACTAGCTGAACAATATCTTGTCTATGCGACAAGCAGAAGCTCCCTGCCGTCACTGGGCTCTGCACCTGGGGAGCCTCCCACCTCACACAAGGCCAACTTCACAGGAGTTGTTTGCCTCAGTGCAAGGCAGCAAACGGTTCTTGCACATGCACCACGTTGATTGCAAGAATGCAGCCAGCTCCAGAGCTCATACATGCTCAGCTCACCATGCTGAGCATGAAGGACAGGGGACAGAGCAGAGTGCACTTAGCGAGATAATGTGTAGAAGAACATGCAGAAGCTAGAGAGAAATTGAAGACTCTACTTTCCCTCATGTTTAAGACAAAGCTTTTACTCTTTAGAACAGACAGTATTTAGGGACTGACTTCTTTTGAGGGTCAGCCTCACTTTGGATAAATACATCATATGAAATATGAGTGGGATCCAGAAGAGTGGGCAGAAAGGTTGTTTGTGACCAACAGCTGTGGTCACCCGTGTAGGCTGTACAAACCTGGTGCACTGATAAATTTATAAAAGTGACAACAGTTTTTGGGGGAGAGAATTGGAGAAGGTGACTTAAGTAGGCAGGTAAGGTGATCTTGTTATTGACACACTCTACAGGCACATGGAAGACTACCAGGGACTAAAACTTGGATACTTTGCATCCCTGTGAGTGTTGTAAACATCCAACTATTGGCTAGTTTTGGGGAGGGAACATTCATTCCCATATCTTCTCACAACAAAACCTTCAAAAGATTTGTTTCCATCCCTGTGTAAAAAGGAACATCATTTTAAATCTCAGAATTTCAAGGAACAGAACAATTGTTTACGACACATGTTTGTAAAGAAAATAATCCAGTTGCGTCAAAGTACGTAATTTACCCTTACAGTACAAAGGTGAGGAGAGTTCGAACTAGACTTTTGAACTAAGAGCCAACGAAGGCTACATTTTAACCTTGCATTCAGAAAAATCTTATCCTAACTAGGCTTACTTGCCCCATCTACTGGTAAATGGGAAGACTGGATTTATACTACAATTAAACGCATCACTACCAAGGCCCCGATTCAGTCTACTTCTCAAATCCTCATTTCTCACTTTAAAGAGATATTTAAATGTGATTGACAATAGGATTTCAGAAAACATCTAAGTGCTTTACCTGGAGCCTCAGGCTGATTGTTTATCATGTCAGGAATAGTGTAATGACTTCTTTATGACCAAAGAGAAAAATGCATTATTTTCAGTAAGGTCACCAGAAGGTTAACACAGCTTTTTAGGGATTTTTTTTAAAAAGTATTTACTAAATAGCAAGTCAGATTCCCAAGTCAGAGTCCTGCTGACCTTACATTTTCCATCGCTGCATTCAGTGCATCCATCCCATTGAAGCAGGTCTGTTCCTTTAGGGGACAGGCTGGATTCTAGAGTGAAAAAGTGAAGTTTCGGTTGACTTGAAGAGGTCTTTTACCCTTCCCCAGGTAGGAAGACCTGTCAGATGTGAGCACATGCCTCACTGTCATCCATATCCATGTTCTGTCAGGGCAGTGCCTGCACTTATATTTTAACATCCCTCTGCTCGATGACCTCCCGTGCTGGTTGCAAATCCAATCAGATGTGCCTAGAAAGAAGCTGCAGCCAATAGAAAGGCCACCAAAAAAGCTGGCAGCAAGCTGCCCACCAGGTAATCCAATATACTTGCAAGCCGATTCACCATGAGATCCTACATGCAGGCATGCTTTCTCAGCATGACACCAGCAAACCTATGACGGTTTGCTTATGTTTGATAGTCAGCATGCAAGTAATTACACTTCCCACATGGCACACATCTCTCCTGCTCAACGGACTGCTGTGTCTTGAAAAGTCTAAGTAGAGACAGGACTAATCCACAACAGAGAATGATGAACCATCATTCTCAACAAACAGAGCCCAGCATTGCCTTCAGGAAACAGGTGGTAATGCGTAAGTGACCATCTATCTTAAGGAGCCATGACTCTAGTTACCCAGTAAACTCTATGAGAATAAACTGGCCACAGTAAGGGAGCGAGTGCAAAGGGGAAGGAGGAACATCCCCTCTGAGGCTCATTCATCTCAGGTGATAAACCTGAGAAGTAATTGAGACTGCTTCCAAATATAGCAGGCAGGGAAAGAATTTATGGGCTGTGGATCTAGACCTCCTGGTACACCAAGTGTTGTGTTGTGCATAAGAGATTATCAAGCACATGCACTACTCTGAAGATCATCATGAAAGATTTGCTTAGCTGCCTATCAGGAATATATTTTGGTCTGAACTATTTGTTTAAAAGGTATGGCCAAATGTCTTCGAAATCTCTAGAGTCCAAGACTCTATCATGAGAAAAATGATGGATTAACAGTGTCTTGGAGGAAATGTTTGCACAGCCTCACAACTGCAGTGTAAGTTTGAATCCATCATTTCTAGATGATATCCCTTGAGAGGTCACAAAAACAGACAAGAGATTTCTCAGATGAAGCATATAATAGCTAGCACCTTGGTTACCAAGGAACTGGAGTAGAAGAAACACTGTCTTAGTCCAGAAGTGTCTACAAGGAAAGTCCATTGAAGAGAGGCTCTGAGGGCTATCTTCCAGGTATACGGTGAAATATTTGAACTACAAGCAGTGCCCAGGACCACTTGTGGTATAAGCTGCCTTCCTCAAGGACAAGCACGTTGTGAGTCCTGTATCTAAGCATACTTGGCTTCTTCAGTAATTCCTCAGGTGGGAGGGACCAGTAGCACAGTTTTCCCCACAGTGAGAATAGAAATAACTTCCAGTATTTCAGTTCTTCGGTCTATAAAATACTGAGTGACAGAAGAGGGGCCAGAACAAGCCAACAGTGCCTGGGCTTGTGTCAGGGGTAAATTCATTCATCCAGAAAAATGTACCTCCCAACAGCTGAAGCTTCCTCACTCCTGTAAGGATGTGCTGTGTTGTGT
The DNA here is from genome assembly GCA_013399475.1 of Chauna torquata. Classification (NCBI taxonomy): domain Eukaryota; kingdom Metazoa; phylum Chordata; class Aves; order Anseriformes; family Anhimidae; genus Chauna; species Chauna torquata. The sequence goes on from VXAL01002942.1 coordinate 127,620, forward strand.
TCAGCAGCCACCCCCAGAGCAAAAGCTTCAGTGCTGCTGTACTGGGGGGACCCACTGTGAGCAGCTGATCAGGTGGGAGCTGCTGAAAAGGAGCCATAGCAGATAGTTGTGAAAGAAGCTCTAACATGCTGAAGAAAGATGCTGAAAGGTCACCAGCCCAGTTTTACTAGCCATGGATTAGTATCGCTGTTGAAAGCAACTTCCATAGATGAGTGTCAAACTTCCTTAACTCTCTAGTCCCTCATGGCAGACACCTTTTATGGGCCAAGATGTGCATTATTAGGCTAGGAAAACCCATTCTTTTCCCTATACAATGTCAGATTTAGATGTCTGACTTACATCACAGGTGAAATCTTATTATGTCAATCTGAGCTGATAAATAATCCAGAAACTGGCAAAAGCAAATGTTTGGAGAGAGCTTTGAATATAAAATAGACTTTAACTGAAAGCTATGACTAGAACTGCAGATAAACTGTTCAGTCTTCCTTTTTCTGTTGCCGTCAGTATGAGGTGATTCTCTTCATCCCTTAACTCCCTGCCCATCTCTGCCCCATTATCCTTGTTTAGAAACAACTTGCAATTGCTATTTGCATGGCACTCAACATATTGAGGTCCCATTTTTTTGTAAAACAAGATGATTCAAACATCCTTGTTCCCAGTTATGAATAAGTCAATAACTGATTATGTTAGTTATAGAAAGTAATTTTGAATGGAAAAATCTAGCACTATTGTTCTCTGAAAGACTGTATGTTTTTGGTTATATAATAGAATTAAATGCAATTTTTCTTCCCCTTTACCTTTTTCCTGAGAATAAAATTCTTCAGCTGTGATCACATAGGCTACTGTTGTTGCTTTTTAAATGATAATGCACAAGAATAATACAAATGCAAAGATCACCAGAGACTGAACCATGTATTTAATATCAAAATGCAATTTGTTTTCACTGGGAAATAGGCAGCACAGAAAACACTAAAGAGAAGTTTCATTCTACATTCAGACACTTAGGACTGGACAATTATCCAGTTGATTAGTCTCTGTTTCCGGGGTTCTTCTGGGGTGCTGGGGTGACTATATGTTTAGTCACAGATATTCTAAATTTCACAACAGAAGAAATAGGAAAAGCAACTAGCCGATCACTTCTTGCTACCACCACAAGCATTAAGAATATTCTTAAACATACCACTCACCAGGAAATAAACATTGGAAGGAGCTGGATATCACTGCTCTGCCACCACTCAGCTTTGACACTGCCACTTTCTGTCTCCTTCCAGAAGTCCAGCAGCACCTTTCTAAGCACCCCCTGCGTCAGGGCACGCCGTAATGTCCCACAGGAGCAGTCAGCTCACTCTGACATAAACCTAGGCTCAGGTGCTGGAATCAGCCCAGGGCTGAGTCCCAGCTGGCAAATCTAAAATGACTTCCAGCCCAAGGGAAACGAGAGACGAGTGTTTGGAAAGAGCTTACACAGAGGGCTTCCAAATATTAGTATCCCTCCTTTAGAGAAATAGGAATACTGCCTAGGCTGAAGATCAATAAATGGTTTGGGCTGTATGAGGTGCATTGGAGGGATGGCTCTGTTCTTGTCCTGGACGGGGCTGAGCAGCCCTGGATCTTTGGCTAGTGTTTGCTGGAGTTTGCACAAATGTGACTGTGGCTCTTGCTTTGCTGAGTAGAGAGAGGTGTGATTATCACGCATGCCCCACTTCATAGCTGCCTTCCAGCTGCCAAAGCCCTTCTACCAAAGATACTTTGCAAGGGCGCATTGCTGGCCAGCCCACCCAGAAGTAGCTCCTCACCTCTTCTGGCAGTGCAAACACCTCTTCGAGAGCCTGTTCCATCCACACTGTCACTGGGCAGTAACTGCTGGTTATACTGCTTTTCCACCATTCTTGTGGGAAGAGCAAACACAGCTGTCTAGCTTTTCTTTGCACGGCGGATACATAATGTGTGTGTTCATCACATCGGCCTCTATTCAGGTAAAGATTGAGACTTCATCATGACCCCTTGCTTCCTTAAATATTCTGCAGGCCACATGGAGCCTCCTGGCAAGACAGATTAATCCAGTCAGTGACCCATAGATACTGGTGTTGGTGCCCTCAAGAGAGCACAGAAGTTTAGTCTGGCATTCATGGATTATGCCAGCTAATATACAGCAAAGAGTGAACTCTTTAAGCACTGTAAGGATATTTTCTTTCCGGGGCAGGGGTGCTAAGTCCGTAGATGGTCAACACCATAGTCCCTGGTACAGTCTAATAAGCTTTGCTCAAAAAGCACAATGATACTTCTACATAGATCTCAGATAAGCAGGTACTGACTGCAGTGCTCCCAGAGATGATGATGTTTTGTACTGGCTTATCCAAGCTTGATTGAGTAGCTACAGGACAGCACTTAATCCTGAGACAAACACCCATACCAACTTGATCTGACTCTGAAGGTAGCCCTGCTTTGAGCAGAGGATGATCCTACATCACCTCCATTAGTTCTTTCGAGTATTTAGCCTGTGTTTAATCTGTGTTGATTGTAGTCAACATGGTTCATGAGGGGAAAGATACAGCTGATATAAACAGGTCCAGGATATTCCTAAAACACCTTGGTGACAACTTCTTGGTACAGGTACTAAGGGAGCTGACTAGGAAAGGTGCCCTCCTAGATCTATTGCTTGTAAACAGAGAGGGTCTCATGGGTGAAGTGGCGGTTGGTGCAGGTTCCATTGTTTTTCAATGGTCTTGGGAATCTGGAGAGTCTCAGTTGACTGGAAGCTGGCAAACGTCCCAGTTTTCAAGAAGGGCAAGAAAGAAGACTGTGGTAATTACAGGCCTGTCAGTCTCACTTTAGTGCCTGGTAAAATTATGGAGAAAATTATTCTGGGAGTTATTGAAAAACACCTAAGAGACAATGCAGTCATTGGTCATAGCCAACACGGGTTCATGAGGGGAAGGACCTGCTTAACAAACTTAATTTCCTTTTATGACAAGGTCATCCATCTAGCTGACCAAGGGAAGCCAGTTAATGTGATCTTTTTGGATTTCAGTAAAGCTTTTGATACTGTTACTCACAGTATTCTTCTGGACAAAATGTCCAGCATACAGCTAGATAATAACATAATACAACAGATGAACAATTGGCTGACAGGTAGTGCTCAAAGGGTTACAGTAAATGGGGTTATATCAGGCTGGCGGCCAGTCACTAGTGGGGTTCCACAGGGCTCCATTTTAGGGCCAATTCTCTTTAGTGTTTTCATAAATGACTTGGATGCAGGACTTGAACGTGTATTAAATAAGTTTGCAGATGATACTAAATTGGGAGGAGCTGTTGACTCTCTTGAGGGTAGAGAGGCCTTGCAGAGAGATGATTATAAATTAGAGACCTGGGCAATCACTAACAATGTGAAGTTCAACATGAGCAAGTGCCTGATTCTGCACCTGGGATGGGGCAACTCTGGCTATAATGCACAGACCAGGGAACAAGAGGCTGGAGGGCAGCACTGCGCAAAGGGGCCTGAATGTTTTGGTCGACGGCAAGATGAATATGAGTCAACAGCATTCCCTGGCATCCAGGAGGGCCAACCATATCCTGGGATGCATCAAGCATGGCACTGCTAGCCAGTTGAGGAAAGTGATTGTTCCACTCTACTCTACACTGGTACGGCCTCACCCCAAGTACAGCGTGCAGTTTTGGGCACCACAATATAAAAAGGACATGAAACTATTCAAGAGTGTCCAGAAGAGAGCTACAAAGATGGTGAAGGGTCGAGAGGGCAATATGGATGAGGAGTGGCTGAGGTCACTTGGATTGTTCAGCCCAGAGAAGAGGAGACTGAGGGGAGGCCTCATGGCGGCCTGCAGCTTCCTCACGAGGGGAGCGGAGAGGCAGGCACTGATCTCTTCTCTCTGGTGACCAGCAATAGGACCTGAGGGAATGGCATGGACCTGTGACAGGGGAGGTTCAGGCTGGATGTTAGGAAAAGGTTCTTCACTGAGAGGGTGGTCGGGCACTGGCACAGGCTTCTCAGGGAAGTGGTCATGGCACCAAACTTGCCAGAGTTCAAGAAGCGTTTGGACAACGCTCTCAGACACATGGTCTGATTTTTGGGTGGTCCTGTGTGGAGCCGGGAGTTGGACTCAGTGATCCTTGTGGGTCCCTTCCAACTCAGGATATTCTATGATTCTATGATGTTGTGATATCACTGTTTTTGAGACTGCACATTTGTGAAAGAACAATTAAAATGGAGTGTGAACGGAAAGACTGCTTCAACCTCAGATCTGGGATTGGGGGTTTAAATAGAACATCATCTTGGCAATGATTCTTGATGATCCTTGTGATCAAAGACATGCAGACAGTGGAAAGACACTGAACAGCATTCAAGGCAGACTTGTGGCATTGCTCTTTCATTTTGCTTGGTGCAAGGGTGTTCCTGCCCAAGGAATGTCTTGTGTTCTTTCCCATACATAATTCCTCTGCAAAAACTCCCTCTCAGCACATCTATGGAGCAACTAAATATATTTGCTGATAACCAGCCTCTTCAGATTTAATTGGATGTGCCTCCTCCTTCATTATTTATAGAGAGCATGTTGTTTTCAATGGTGATACAAAATGGTATATCCATTAGAATTACGAGGAAGACTTTCAACATAAGAGCTAGCATTTAACTCAGAAATATTCATATGAAGCTGACCATAATGAATCTATATCTAGAATACGTAGGTAGTTTTAAGGGGTCTCCCCTGCCATGTTTTTTGAGTGAGAAATTTAAAGATAACAGGATAGTCAACACATTAATTAACACATGAGCCTGAAGGGTACAACTTCTATTTCCATTCAGGTAGTATCAGCAAAGCAGACATAAATATTACCATACTGCTTGTATGCAATAGAGGTAACATTTCACAAAGTGTTTCACACACAAAGAAGCTATGCACCCAGAACATGTTATTGAAAATGTCAGAAGATATTTTCAGATAGTTGGGATCTGAAAATCCAGCTCAGGATCTATTCCAGGACAGATACCCCAAGAGTAAAGCAGGGTGCCTCTAATATCACTATACAGTGGTGTCCCGTGATTTATTTCAAAACCTGCAGAGGAGACAAAATTGCTTAACCCTGAAAGAATTAAGTGGTAAGGAGTACTATACCTGTTATAGGTATATGCCATAAGAGTGAGTTTCCTAAGCAAGGTAGTCTTAAATGCTTCTTCAGAATGGAACTGTGTTTATGACTAGGCATTTCTGTGCTACTGGTGGAACACACAGCATGGCCACTCTAGAATCAGAGTTGTCTGCCTGTAAGCTTAGATAGGAAAAATAGTCTAGAAGATTAGAAATCTCCCATAGATTTAAGGCAGTGATTAGAGGCTGGAACTACCAGCTTGAACTTGGTCTTGAAGACTCACATTTGTCTCAACAGAAAGTAGCATGCAAACTTATTTTATCTTGGAGGGCAGAAAATAACAGGAATGAAATACCTTCTGCTCTTCTGAGAGTTAGGGATGATTGGAACTTTAGATAGAACACATCAGCATGAGAAGATTCCTGGAAAAGGGTGGGGTGAAGTGACTGGCTGTAAATAGAGCATAAAATTGGATGGAGTGAAGCATCTTCAGAATCTCTAGGATCCAACAGAGCATACACATTATATTCCAGGTAGGTTTCAAAGGATGTGACAGATCACAAATGAATCACAAAGTGTCATATCAATGTCTTTCCACTAAAACCATTGGCACAATTGAAATATTACATTTTTACCTTAATCTGTACTATGGATTGGATTCTATGAATCCAAAGGATTGAAGCCAAGAGAAACTTCATGTTTTCTTCAAAGCAGTCATTATCTAGATGTCATGCCTGCCTTGTCAAGACCCTTACTAAGTGATATGCACCCAACGACCTGTGGAAAACAGAACAAGATGTAAATTCGCCCTGAATAATTTTGCTAATGAATGCAGAGATGATAATTCACTTAAATAATTACACTTTGTCAAGAAGGCTTGCTAACTGCCCTTCCTATTCTGTAAGTTTGATGAGTGATAGTTTTTGTGACTAAATAAAACCAGCCTTATATTCTTGAGCAACTTTTACAGCAATTTTCTATTAACCAGGCCTGGTTCTTATGAACCAATAATCAATGACATGGAGACAGGATAAATACAAAATTTGGAGCTTTTGAAAATAACTAATAGCAGCAGATGTCTCTCCTCAGGCTGGAAAGGCAGGTCACTCTCACAGTGTTTAGTTAGTTCTAACAGTTCGAGTATTTCATTTTATATGTATTATGGTGCATCCAGACAAAAAGAGTATGATGATGTCTGAGTACTTCTGTGACTTCTTTTGGAAAACTTCTACCTAGTTGTTATTATTTCCAGAAAAAAAAAAAAAGAAAGAAAGAAATAAAAAAAAAAAAAGAAGAAAAAAGAAAAAAGAAAAGAAAACATAAAAGGATCATGGCAAACTCTAAAGTAATGAAAAATGGGGATACAAATAAAAATTCCAAAAGTAGAGCATGTCAGAATATTAATCATGCTACATAACCAGGTAACCAGCTTGTTAACATGACAGAAATTCAGGGGATATATTCTGTCTGGACTTTAGCAAAGCATTTAAATGGTGTCACATGGGAAACAATTAGTACTTACAAGACTCGTAAGCCAGGTATGGAAATAAGCGGAAATGACAAAAGGGAAGTCATTGGCCTGGAGGGATTTTAATACTGGCATTCTTCAAAGAACTGTCATGGGACAAATTTAGTTGTTTGGCACAAAAAAAAGTAGCAGTATACTAATGAAATGTTCTGATTAAATGTCTTGGGAGGCAATGACAGTATGAAAGACTTAAAATAGCTGGAATGATAGCTACGGAACAAAAAGTAACTGTAGTAGATGCAATGGGGAACAACAACAAGAGTTTTTGCTACAAACCAACAGCTTGTCAGCTGAAAACAACTAGAAGAAAGTCTGCCACAGATTAGTAGGATTGCCAGACAACATATGGGAATGCCTCTCCAGCTGCTTAGAGGCTTCTTCAGCTAGTGGTGCTGCTGGCACCGCTGATCATCATTGCTTTGATCCAGAGGCAGAGAGAAGAAGGCAGGCAGTAGGCAGTGGAGCCCAGAAAATCACATAAGCTGTATTAAAAACACAGAGAAAATGCAGGGGAAAGTAACAAGAACCAAGTTCTTAATGTGGTACAAGGGATTTTGGACTGAACCATGAGAAATTCTTTGTTAGATGGGACATCTAGCAAGCCTGTGCTAGCCACTCACAGGATGACTATAAGAAGGACCAGGGGAATGAAGGTCTTATTTCAGAGGAAGTTACAAGCAGATAACGAAGATTCTGTTACCAAGATTACCTGCTTTCCAGGCTTCAGAAGTCTCCTAATGGTGCTGCTCAGTCAGTAATGGCACAAGTTAGAGTTCTTGTATGAACCTTCCTCTTATCTGTAGATAGGGAGATCTGGATCTAGAGCTGGCTTGCTACAATCACTGGCACCCCAAAAGTCACAGATAATCAACCAAGGAGCAAACACTTCTGGTTGATATCCACAGTGGATTCTCTTCTTCCAGGGTGAAAGGATAAATGCATTCCTAAACTGTGCCTGAGCCACCCAGTTCTGGGAGTGAATGGGTGGCTGAGAAGAAGGACTCCTCCTACAGGAATTTCTGCTGAAGCAATGGGAGTTATCTTCCTCCTCTACCCTGATTGGTATTGCTGATATTCACTGTACTGAACTACAGCAAAAAGTTGACAGTGAAGGAAGCCCCTTTCCCTGTGACCTGGGGCCTGAAAAATATTTTTCAACATGAGGTCCCTTCCAACCTGAATTATTCTATGATTTCTGACTTCTCAAGGTAGGCTAGAGTGAAAGATAGTTACATTAAATCTCCTTAGATGCTCTCTTCTTATGATAACCTCACTGTCTTGACTAGGAACTTTCTTTAGAAATGTTTACCTCTAATTTCCTGGGGAGTAAACAGAGAGGAGGGAAAGGGGTATCCCAGTTTGCAAGCAGGAGAGCTAATGAAGGCTGGTTTCCCATGGATTTATGTCCTTTGTCCCTCATGCTGCTGTCCATTCAGCTGACCAGTATGCCCTGTCTCCTCTTCATGCCCACCACCCTACCTCCAAGGTGTTCCTCCAGGGCTACAGGACATTATTTTTCCTGCAGTATCTCCAGTTCTTCCTCATCTCCTTTAATTGCCACTTGGCTTCCCCTGCTCAGTACTTGCAGCTCTCTTGCAAAATTTTTATCTACTTTTTTTATCATGCAAAGGTCAGAAGGTAGGACCCATTGTTACAGAAGACAAGGGAAGAGGCAAGTCAAAACATTTGAAAATTGCTTGCAGCAGACACCTGGGCCAGTAGCAAAACCTGACCAGTTTTCTGCTTTTTGTGTGACTGTAGTAACATTTATATTGGGTTGCACTCAACTTACATGTAGAAGTTTATACCCAGATTTGGAGATATTGTAACAAACTGTCAGTGTTGTGAAAAGCAGGTGAGTTTCTTGTTTGGTTCTAAAAATACAAAATTTCCATACCTAGCGCATATTTAACAGTATGTAGTCTTGGGAAATTTCAGAAGTTGTTTCCTTTTGAAAAACATTCTTCAAAACATTTAAATTCTTGGGACCAAAATATCTGTTTCCCACACAAATCCAGTCCTATTTTTCATAATCATGAAGAAAACTTCCCAGACAAGAACCAAAAAGGTTTTCCAGAATTTCAAAATAAACAACCTCTGCATTTATCTTCATCATGCCTTGCAAGGAAGGGGGGTACTATTATTCTTATTTTACAGATGGAACTGAAGCTCACAGACTGAATTACTTACCTGCTGCCAGAAAAAAATCGTGGTGGAACACGGAACTGAGCACAATTCTAAGACAGTGTCTTAAACACTGCACCATTTTTTCTTGCAAGGCTAGTATGTGAAAAAGAAAGCTCTAATATGCTTTACCCTGCACTTTGTTTTTTGCCCTCCAGTCATGCATTGTCCACATAAAAACTGTATCTTTTGCAGCGCTTTCTCAGAAGCTGGAAATAATTTCCTTCCACTAACAAACATACTATTTGGGCTGTGTGGCATCACAGAAAAAGTCAACGCAGCTTTTCATTTACTGCTGTGTCTGCATGTTAACACGAAGAAGGTCAGTAGGAGTGTACACAGTTCTGAGAAAATGAGTAGTTAATTATTGCTAGACTGCAAGAAGGGAAAATACATGATTTATTTTGGTGTAGAAAACTGCAAATCATAAGAGCTGTTCCTTTTTGTGGACAGGTTTTTTTGTTTTGTTTTGGTTTGGTTTTTTGGTGGGAGAGCACGGGCAAAAAATTTGCAGATCAGTTGACACTATTCAATGTGTTTGAGTATGAAAGAAAAAAAAAATCCCTTCTCACCTTACCGGTGAGAACTATCTCAATAAATCAAGTGCAGTCTTCAGCAAATATTTAAAAATCCCATTTTTCTTTCTTGCCAGTATCCTTTGCCTTATTTAATCCTCCTGCAGTGTTTGTGTTTGAGGGTTTCATTGCATGGTCAACAGTCTACAACGTTTCAGAACCGTGTTGCATTTAGACCAAAACGCCAAACTTGCTCTTCATAGCACAAGTTTGAATAATTTCAAAACTTCTCAGTTTTCAACAGCAGGCCCAAACTTAGTACAACTAGTTGCTTCTGTTAGGATGTCAAAGCAATGATTCAAACTTTTATCCAAGTCTGTCAAAGGCTGAAGTTACATTTGTTGTTCACATTCCAGCCAGAATAAATAAGTATTCATATTACAGATTAAATAACTGTTTTTAAAACATTCTTAGAAGACATTTTTATCAAATGTTTTGTCCCAAACTTTCTATATCAACAATCAGAACAGGTAAACCATCAAATTGATTCCTCTGCGAAAGGCAGATTAGACACGCTGAGATTTCTTATATGAAATAATGAATTATTATAAACATCTAACAGCTTTGTGTGCTTGTGTTGAAAAACAGTAGTTGTTGCAGGGTACAAAAGTAGCAAAACCTCTTAACTTCAGAGCAAGGTAAGGAAAGAGTTCTGCAGAGCGCAACTACTACCTAACCAACTTCACGTGCATCTGAGCAGTTAGGAGACGGAAAGGCTTATGTCCAGTGCCCAGGAGCAGAGTGAAGCGTTGTCACTACGCCCAGAAAGCCAACTGCAGGATTAAGACCTCCCACGTGAGTCTCAGGCAAGTCTCCAGGCAACTGGAAAATGCCAGAGCAATAATGGAAAATTTCAGTGTAAAATCAGAATTATTGCAGTATGTTCCTTGTTGAGCTTTGTTTTGTATTGGTTTGCAAGAAGAGTAATTAGTTTTACCCAGACAAAATACAAAAGATTTTGAAAAAGACATTCACTATTCCAACACTTTAAAGACATGGCAAATCACCCACTTTATCAGGTTGAATACAGCAAATGAGAAGTGATCACTAAAATAAATGTAAAACATTTTCAGAGTGTCGATGCACTTCAGTAGTATGCAAAAAATATGCACTGCTGCAAATTCTGTATAAAAAAAATTACAAAACTTATCAAGCTTATTTGCATATGCTGTCATCTCATTTTTGCCCTGGAATGAACCAGAGATCATGACCAACAGACACCTTAGATTTTATAAATTCTAAATAATCAAGTTCATGTACTCAAGCATTTTGCAACATTTAAGTAAAACGAAGGCAAAAGTTAAGTGCTTTGCGTTACCATGATGCATGCTTTTTTAGATTTGTGTCACCCAGCAGCATTATTGAACAACTTTGCTTCTCCTAAAACTCTGTTTTGCAGCTAGTCAGTTGTAGATGGAGTATCTGTATTTAAGCAATGCTTTATTTCCACTGGAAAGGTATTTTAGAAGAAACAACTTTGCTGTAACTGTCTGGTGCATCACTATTATGTTTTGCTCAAGAAAACAAAAAGCAAGGCTCCCTCATTTCTGCACTCTCATTGAAGAAATGTTTAAGTGATAAATACCTCTTTGTTCTTTAGCCTGATTCTTCTTTTCCTAGCAAAGACTGAAGTGGCTTTGTGACGGTGTTGCACTACACCATGTAGTGAAACTTCTGTCAACTTCCCTTAAGTGAATGAGTACACTCACTTTGGCTTCAGCCATCATCCATCATGTGAAAGCACCTGAGAGCTCACAGGAATCAAATGTGCTCACATTTTCCCAGAAAGCAAACCGAAAAAAACTGTAAAGCTTACTGGGGATAATAGGAGATTCTTCAAAAAAGAACAGAAATTCAGAAGAGGAAGTATGTGTCTGTGTGGGAGGGGAATGACAATGAAAGACAGAAAAGGAATAGCAAGTAACAGAAAGGTGTTTTGTAAAAGAACACTGTAAAAGTAGAGTCTTTTATCTGTCACTAATAAAGCCACGTGATGTCTGAAAAAATAGCAAATTAACGCCTCAACTTTATAAATAACATTCACTGCACACACATTCTACATAACGTACATGATCTTGCAATGGTCAAAACGTTTGTCCCATAATGAAATACTAAGAATAAACCAAGAAAAGATAGCACATTCAAGTTAAATATGTGTGCTACACCTATACTCAACAACAATATTGGTTAGGACACAGACTGTAACTGTAGGTTATAGACTGTTTCTTTCTTCTGAAATCTGAAAACATCATTTATTCAAAACCTACTGTTAAAAGAGACATCCAATTAGGGTAAAGATTTTTAGTAGGGGCAATCCTTTACTAGGCTGTTCTAACGACCATTATGCTCACCATAAAGGTGCATTTTAAAGCTCAGCCCAGCAGCCGAGTGGGTGGCACCTTTGTGAAAACATATTTAAGGATAAAAACAGCAGACAAGCAGAGTGAGGGAAAAAAAGACAAATAGCAGTATGAATACCAATGTCAGAAAAGAACGAGGGCAAGGAGGTGCTGCAGGCGCCAGATCAGGTATTTCCCTGCAACCTGTTGAAAGGACCATGCCAGAGCAGATATCCACACTGCAGCCCATAGAGGACCCCACACCAGAGCAGCTGGATTGTTTCCTGGAGGAACTGCAGCTCATGAAGAACCCATGCTGGAGCAGGTTCTCCTGACAGGAACTGCAGCCTGCGGACAGAAGCAGGGAAGAAGTGTGAGGAAGAAGGAGCACCAGAGGAACTGTTAGGAACTGACTGCGACCCCACGCCCCATGTGCCACTTGGGGGGCCAGGGTAGGTGAGTCAGGAGCGAAGTGAAGTTGAGCCTGGAAAAGGAGGTGAGAGGGGAATGTTGGAAGGTGGTTTAAATATTCTGTTGCTCGTTTCTCACTATCCAAATCTATTTTAATGGCAATAAATTACATTAATTTTCCCTAAGTCAAGTCTGTTTTGCCCACAACAGTAGCCAGTAAATAATCTTCCTGTTTTCATCTAGACCCATGAGCTTCTTCATCCTATTTTCTCCCCCATCCTGTTGAGGAGTGGGAACCTGGCAGCCAGCCAAGGTAAACCCACCACATCTACTTGCAAAATAAATGACAAAAAAAAAAACCACCACCACACATTGGTTTGAAAGGAAGAAATTTTAATGTACAAATTGTCACTCATCATGTTCTATTTTTGCCTAAGAGAGCAAATCTGCACTGGTCTCTCTCAGTATAAACTTATATCATGTTTTCATAATAAAACCACAAAAAGTAATTCTCAAACTAGGGAGGAAACTGCAGTGGTCTGCATGATTTAGTCTATTCATAATTTGTTCTAGAAGTGTTTACAGATTAACCACAAAAATAATTCTTCTTCCCTTTTCTCAAGGAAATAAATATTTCACTTCTAAACTCAAGAATCATTCAGCTCTCTAACAGTTTGCACATTATGCCCCAGCAACCTCTGTCAGAACTAGCATGTTTTTTCCTCTTGGCATTCCAACCAGTAGCGTTTGTTGCTCTTCATGTGCCCACACAGCATATTCAGAATTCTTCTCCAGCAACACCCAAAGGCACACTTCAGTGTAAGAAGAAAGAGCTGAAGATGTCCATTTTCAGTTCTGCCTTGCAATGCACTCAGCCAGCAACGTTACTTTCTTCCAAATGGATCAGACCACACTTTTAACCCTACAAACCAAATACGAAAACACCAGCAATTCATAACTTGAGTGCTGGAAAAAAACTGGTATGCTATTCCAGCCTTATGGACAAAAAATGCAAGAATCTCTTTAACCTTTTCTGCACTGAGTTCACAACTATGCTTCAGCTTGCAAAAATATTTAGAAAGTCAACCTCATCTTGATCTTAAGCTACAGATAATGGAAAATCTATCACACTTATATGTAAGGTGTTCCAATAGTGTTGGAAAAAATGTCTAGAATTGCACCTTATTTTACACTTGAATTTGTCTGGATTTCGCTTTCAACCAGTGGATTTCATAAATTCTCATCAGTAGCTAAATTTAGACGAAAAACTTAAACTAAGGAGAATTGGTCATCAAGTACCTGCATCTTGGATAAATGAGACAGCACAATCTTCTTTACTGTTTAATAAAAAGGCAGATCTACCAGACTTCTATTTCATAATAACTCTCGTGCTCCTCTTCAACATTTCGCCACTTTCTTGGAAAGCAAGCCCTGCACTGACGATTTAACTGATTTATGTAGTTGGGACATGGCATTAATCCTATTGGATTTTCCCCTGCTGCTGCTGTCAGGCTTTTCTAAAAATAGGAATAAGTTACCCTTTAACATATTCAAATATGAACTGTTTCATCAAGACAAGCATTCTCGTATCTTTAAACAAGAAATACCAGCCTTGCATAACGAATAGCCAGCTCTGTTACGTATGAGACAATAAACTATCAAACTGCCATACTATAATTTGATTCGCCCCATGCTTTTCTACCCTTTCTACTGGCAACAGCAGGTATCAAAAAGCTATTAGCATTGCATTCAACATTTTCATTTGTGGATATCTGCCCTAACCCTCCTCCCATTAGGCTGGCAGATACTGATAAATTCCTCATAAATTGTGGTTAAACTCAGCTGTAAAGCAATATTCAACAAAACAAGGGTGCAACAGTATATTTTCTACAGCTAGAGCTCAGACCACTCATGGTTCGTTTACTCTGAGCTGGTTCAGAAGTTATTTTCTGGTGTGGAAACTACCTAAGAAAGAGTGAAGATAACAGAATCACTACAACTGACTTGGCCAGTTAAGTCAATTTAAAACAGGTTTTATCAAATCCATAATTTGTAAGTGAAAAATTAGCCTGAGAAAACATTTTCATGATAAGTTTATTATACATGCATTCTTTGAATATACTCTTCACTGTATTATTTAAAATCGTAAAAATATTCAGGTCTTACTTCAAGAAGACCTTTAAAAGAATCGGTGCAAACACATGATTCAAGTATACCTGGAGGCTGAATATCCTCTTGAACAATACCAGCTCGGTTTATCGACTGTTCTTTCTCTGGAAAACAAAATAGAAAGAACACTACTAATAAAAAGTAAATACCAGACACCTTGACTGCACAAATAAAATAATACTGAAAATTATATTCATTCTGAATCCTACACAGTAACATTGTGGCATCTGTGCATACAACACGAATGTAGCATTCACACTTAGCAGAGAAACTAACAGCTAGTCTGTTTTGAGAGATTACAAACAAGCTGTAAGACAATCATCTTGAAGTAATTACTACTTTTTAAAAACAATGCTAAAATACCTGTTGTGATCCCATAACTCAAGAAATGACCGCTACTTTTAGGAGGTACTCCTCATATGCTCAACATAGAACTCCTCAAAAGATTTATTCTTTGCAGAATTGGTGATCCCCATGTTCAGGTCCTGAAAAATCTTTTGTGTTAGCACAAGTAGATTTCATGACAGCATCTGTAAAACTACTGCTTGTAAACTTTGTGAAACTGAATATTAGGTGGATATTTTCCACACAATGGGCCTGTCTCAGGTCTGTTTTTTTATTTTTTTAAAAAGATCCAACCACTTCCAGAAAGAAAAATGGGCAAAACTGTATCATTTCCCCTATTAAATGCCATCCCCGCCTTTTCTTTTCCCCATTCCAGTCAGGAGCTTAATCACTGTAGTGCTTTGAAGCAGGAAGTCAAAGCTCGTCTGGATTAGCCTTTTGCCCATCCCGCTCAACTTTTTAAGCCTTTAAAAAAATTGTACGGTGCACTTTCTCAGGGGAAACTCTGAACTAAGCCCACCTTAAAACTAAAAC
The DNA here is from genome assembly GCA_013399475.1 of Chauna torquata. Taxonomy (NCBI): domain Eukaryota; kingdom Metazoa; phylum Chordata; class Aves; order Anseriformes; family Anhimidae; genus Chauna; species Chauna torquata. The sequence continues at coordinate 142,811 of VXAL01002942.1, forward strand.
TTTTCCGCATCCTATCACACTGAGAATACACAGGCACTTCATGTTATTAGGCTGCCTAGGTACAAGCCTAAGGCTACTGGAGACCTGCAGGAATATCACTGATTCTAGTTGCAAGGGGACAGGCACTACAGGCAGATCCAGCTCTGTCCACTGAGAATAAGAACTGCCATCCCTTACTCTTCAGCACACAAAATCTCAGGGAACTGTCTATTTCCAAAGAAAAGGGTGCGAAACCCAGAAAACAGAACAAATGAGGGCGAGGAATCAGACATTCCTGGACATGGAGAAGAAGGACAGCCAAAGAGCATGAGATGGAGACTAAGATGAGAAGAGAGGCAGAGACCAAAATGGGAGTCACTCTTGAGAGGTCTGGCTGGAACACACTTGGGGTGAACAGAAAGAGCTGTCAGCTGGTCAGGCAAAGTAATGCGCGCAGAGATGTAACAGATGAGAAACATGGAGACAGGACACAGAACGGCCAGTAGCAAGACTGGGATGGGGCCTGGAAGCAACCTGGAAAATGGGTAAACCAACAAAAGAAAACAAGCGCCAGTCTTGATGGGAGGACAACCACCTCACAGGATGTGGAAGGAGCTGAGTGTCACAGTCCAGCAAAATCACGGAACCTACTGTGAAAATGCCTTATTTCCATCTGGTATCAATCCAAATAGCAGCTGTCAACCTGCTGTTTTAATTAATCTGAGTGGAAGAGGTGGAAAGATCTCAACATTTCAACACTGCCACTAAGCTATGTGCTTCATATGAGGAAATAGTCTACTTTAAAACTAGCTACAGACATGAAAATACTAGAAACATCGAGGCCATACACTGATACTAAAAAGCTATAAAATGATAGCATTTCTGTATGAAATTAAGTCAAAAACTCCTGTGTGCATGACTTAAGATATATATTAACAATCTGATTACACAGTTTTCCCAAGCATCTTCCATTTTATTTCTTAAACTGCTAGAATTCCTCTGAAGATGTGTGAAAATCATGCAGAAAAGACTTCTTCCTGAGCATACTGTGCCTCATTTGTGCAGAATTTGGGTGATACACAAGAAACACAAGACTGAAGAAAGAAAAGATAGCATACTATGTTTACATAGTTAAGTATCACTCCAGAGAACTACAATCCATTCTCGCCTTTTGCAGGATTACTATGGGATGCTAATCCAGACGTCTGACTTTGGACCCAGCTTCCCAATACACAGAAATAATGAGTATTCACCCACAGCTCCAGTAAATAGAGGGCATGAGCTTCTACAGAAGTTTCACTGTTATAGAGCTTACTAGACTGTACTTGGAAAGTTAAATCCTCTGTACCCCAAAGGTTAAAATTAGTATTTCCAGTCCAGTACCACAACCATGAAATTCCACGTTCTCATCTAAGTTATCAGATGAATGCTTGTGCTGCTCTCATACGACCATGACAAGCATCAATAAAAGCAGACAGGAAATTAATACAGGTGTGGTCAAAGGAGTCTGAGCAGCATGTGACATAGTCTAGAATCAGGTATTAAATAGCAAGCGTAAGTACTTGCTAACTGTGCATTCCTCATTTTATGTGCTAAATGGAGATTTAAAAAATTCCTAACCAGATAGGGAACATTTGCTCATGTAATTCACAAGTACAAAAGAGGAAGTTATCCATTAGTTCTCTTCTTTACTTAATGAAGAATCACACATAATAATATATTTTTGGAAACTGCACCATAAGCAAAAATGAGAAAGGTAAGCAAAAAAGAGTAAGTTTTCTAAACGGGAACACAGAGGAGAAAACCTGTCTTTGGGGGCAGTTTCCAACTTCACAAACATTGCTTGCTTCCTTGAATAATTTTGGTTGCTTGCAAGTTAAATTTTATTTCATTTTCAATACGAGGCTAAAGTCCCTCTGAGAAGATCAATAAATTTGTTGGGCTTTTTTTTTCTTCCCAGAAATCTCTTCAGTTGTCTCAACAGACTAACCATATGAATCTTCACGGTACCGTCGACAGCATGACTAGCTTTATAAAAGCTGAAAAGGAGTGATGAGATTTGTTACATCCAAACGTTTCCCTGCTTCCTCTGCCAGAAGTTTAGGAGTCACGTAAGCTCCCTGTGCTGGCCCTGCAGCACAGGGCACCTTACAGCTTCCAGGGTCTTCAAGTGCTCAGAAGCCCCCTGGGTGCAGTCAACTCACAGCTGTGCAAACTGGGTCAGGTCTGCGCCTTGGCTGCCGTACGGTGCTGCTAGTGGGGCTTTCCTTCAGCCGCCAGGTTCAAAAAGAGCTCTGCAGAAAGACACTGGTTCTGGCAAATCATCGTGGTTGCTAAAGAACCACTTAAACCACATTAGCATGGTTTAGGTTAAACATTTCAAGTGCGACTAGAAAACATGACTTGAACAACTTCTTTCACCTGCACCTAAACCCTCCCTTAATATTATCATAGACTCATATAATGGAATGGTTTGGGCTGGAAGGGACCTTAAAGACCATCTAATTCCAACCTCCCCGCCACGGGCAGGGATGCCACCCACCAGATCAGGTTGCCCAGGGCCCCATCCAGCCTGGCCTTGAACACCTCCAGGGATGGTGCATCCACAGCTTCTCAGGCAGCCTGTTCCAGTGCCTCACCGCCCTGATAGTGATGAATTTCTTCCTAACATCTAATCTAAATCTGCCCTCTTCTAGTTTAAAACCATTCCCCCTTGTCCTATCAACTATCTGCCCGAGTAAAAAGTCCCTCTCCATCTTATAAAAGCCCTCTTTAAGTACTGAAAGGCCACAATGAGGTCTCCCCGGAGCCTTCTCTTCTCCAAGCTGAACATCCCCAGCTCTCTGTCTTAATCACTTCGCAGAACGAGCAAGGTGTATCCGTAACCACGTCCCAGCCAGAAACGCAGCGTCACCTTGAAACGAAAGTACTACGACTCTCATTTCATTTCTTTCAGCGCCCCCCAGGCGAGCACGGAGCACCCCGGGAGCTCC
>VXAL01002942.1:147059-159422 GCA_013399475.1 Chauna torquata
TGCCTCGGCTCGGAGCGAGCACGGCCCCAGGGGTACGGTCCGTTGTCCGGTGTCTGTTCCCGAGTTAGGCAGCGTCAGCTCGGTAAATTAACGTGCTGAAAAGCTTTGTGTAGTAGGTTGCGCTAAGCTGAACTTCGTGGGTTTGAAAGAACGAGGATACCTCGGACATGTACCTATAGATGTGCGTGTGAATAGGGTGCTGCATCAGCTTGGGGAAACAATTGCATTTTATAGGCATCTGCAAAGCTAAACTTCTTTGTTCTCTTTTGTGCTGCTAAACTCAAACTCCAGTTAAAGTCTTCATACGCGTATAGGATATTGATACCAACTAGGAGCTGATCAGCACCCTTTCTGGCGTGTCTCCTTTTCACACATCTTAAAATTTAGCATGACGTGGCGGGTGTTCACAGGTAAAGGAGTATGGTTATCTTCAGGCTTTGTGTAAGCATGTGATTTCAAAGGATTATGTGGAATTGCTGCAGGGATGAACTCTTATCCTGCTGAGATCTTATTCCAGCTAGTGAAGGCACAATTTCTAGTAATTTCTATGGTACTTCACCATTGAAAATATTCACTTTCCTACTAAGTGTTGTGATTTTCTCCCACAGTGATTTTATCTTAACACTGGTGGGATTTTTTGGGCTAACTCCCTCAGATTCGGCAGGTTTAAGAAAAAGATCGAGAAAAAAACTTGGACGATTGAGTTGCCCCACACAGTGAAGCCTCTGTGCCTTTCCTGTTGAACTCTGCCTGTCTTATGGTACCATTTTTAATCGAGTATAGCTGGCCTGTTTACTACACTGGGAAAATTTTGTATTTAAATCTCATAATCGCACTCTTCGTAATCTCTTCATCCTAGCTCTCTGTAGTCAGAGGTTATGTACAATTAACTCTGCATTGTCTGAGGTAATGCTGAAGGAGGAACTAGAGTTCCTCACAGAGTAGAGAGACTTGTTTAATAGGCACACTGCGCAGTGCTCTGGGGAGCAATGTGTAGAGGTAACCGGTGGGAAGAGAGACTCAGCCATGGTCTGCAGGAATTTGCTGTCTGTGGTCTCTGCCACGGCTGCATCGGCGTGGGATCGCTCAGGGGTCCTTGCACTGTGCTCCTTGCTGGATGAGCATCCGGAAGGGTTTATTAGGTGTGGTGCAACAGCAGACCCAACTGTGCTTCATGCATTTTTGCAGCATATGTCTCAATGCGTCAGGCACTCAAGAATACAAATAAAAAGATTCTTGAGTAAACCTGTGGGAGCCATTTTGCAGAATAGGCACTGAGGGCAACACAGCTGAGGCTGACCTTATGCATCAGTGGTCACACTGTCACACTTAGGTGCTCCAGGAATATCACACAGTTTGTACTACAAGGAACTGGCTTTGGATTACAGTGCTTACTGCTGTGGGATATCCCCACCACAAAAAAANCTGCTAGACGCAGCCTTTCATTGGAAGCCAGATGGCCACATTCACATCCTGCTGTGTCTTTGCTGATGAACTCTGCCAGACCCAAGCTGGCTTTGCTGGAAGTCAGCTCCTGTATCTCTGTGTTGGATAAACCCCTGAGAAAACTGAGAGCCGGCTGTATGTATTTTGACTGTAAATATGTGTATGTGGTAAGCACGCAGTGGTTAACATGATGCTTTGTAGTGTCTGCCTGGTGGACTTCAACATTTTGTGATAACCACATGGCCTTACTTTCATAATCTGGGGGCTGTTTCATGAGGAGGATTATAATATATTATAAAGACTAAGCTGTTTTCAAGTACTGTTCATTGCAAGGTCAAAAAAATATGAGATAAATATGAATGGTATCCATCAAGTAGAAGAAGTTTGACATAATTTGTGATTGCTGTTATGTGTGCTGTTTAGAGATATGTATAGCCAAAGAAGAATTATATAGGAAACATATCATAACAGTATCTTTGCCTGAAAGGTATTAGAATTACTATTAAAATCAAGGTTCTCTCATCAGCTTTTTTTATCAGTAATTGTGCGTGTATGTTATTACAGAATGTGGTGGTAACTTTTCCAATGGACATCAGCCTCCTTCTGCTATTCCTTTTCTATCCCCTTCAGTAGGTCCTTCTTAATACACATCATTTAAATGCTGGCTTGCAGATAGATTTCTTAGGTTCAAATGGATATTTCTGCTGTGCTTTGCCACTAGTGACTGAAATGATAATTTAGTTTTAAAGAATTTTATAGAATGGGAGATAAGACAGAGGGAGAGGAAGGCTAACAATTTGAAGAGACTACCTATTATAAAAAGCCTAGATCCTGACATTATGGAGTGTTTTGCATTTTTATGGCATTTTATTTGTTCAAAATATATATTTTGGGGCTTACACATGTTTATGAATGTTCGGCATCACTGCATGTATGGCTTCCTGTGTCTCTTGTTGGACACAGGAAGGTAAAGAACACTTGCTTGGTCTTGTGGAAAGTGGTTTGAGTGACAAGGTCAGAAAGACCTATAAACAGTAAATAAATCTTGTTATCTAGAGTTATCCAGTTGCTAGCAATGATACCCACCTTTCTCATCCGAAAGTTCCCTCATTCGGTTACGTCTTCCAACTTCTGCTTTAAATAAAGGGGGAAAAATAGCATTTGATCATACAGTTAAACCTAAAATTATCTGTAGGAACAAGGAGGTTGTACAGGTAAATTTAATTGTAGCCTTTCCTAATATTTACAGCTTCACAGGTTTTGCACATGAATGTTTTTTTCAGAGCAGCTTTCAAGGAGTGTCAATGTATTCTTAAGAAATAAAAGGCAAAATAATTTATCATGAGGGACTTTTGCTGATCCCAGTCTTGGAGTGTGGGCGAGGTCTTGTCCTCCAGCTTCACAGCACACATTTCTAATAACTAGAAATGTACAAACCACGTGGTTGAAGCTTTTAAATATTTTGAGAATTGAGGTGAAAAAGCCATCAATCAAACGAGACCTCTGGTTTTGAGTAATCTTAACTACCAGCTTCCCTGGCTGTCCTACGTGACAGTTCAGAATATTTTAGACGGATCAGAGTCTGGCAGAAGTGCAATGATGGTGGCTGGCCCTCCAAGCCAAGTAATCCTCAATATCCTTGGCAGCATATCAAACCAGTCACTGACAGCCGAGCAGAAAGAAAAGCAGATTGGAGCTTTAGAGACAGGAACATCAGCACGGAGGATGATCCTGGTATATGTCCAAGAACTCATGGAGTATATAATGTACATAGCTATAGAGAGCAAAAGCTGAGCAAATGCTGTCTGCTGGTCTTGCTCCCCAGATCTGTAAGCCTGTCTTCTGGATAGGTGTGTTTCTGAAGTAAGTTCCTAAACATTTTGTGAACATGAATTCATTCTCAGGAAACCATAGTTGAGCTGCTTTAGTTGTTATTGCTGCTCTTCAGACACCTGTGTGAGTGGTAACGCAACTAGCTAACTTTTTAGAAAGATAGAAATACCAGGCTGCAGCAGTGCAAGTGAGCAACAATAGAATGAATAAATGCCAGCATGTTTTTGTAGGTACTCTTTAAGCTTGATTCTAGGAGCATGTGTAAATAGCATGACGTGAAAGTCAGTATCTTAGTGGACCGGATTCCACTTGCGGAAGGGCAGAAGGATACACCCTGTAAGTACATCTTGGTGGTAAGCATATGTGGCTTTGAGAAGTCAGTGTGGGTGACTTATTATCGTTAAAACCTTGACGGTATCTCTTCAGTAATCTGTGTGTACTTACTGCGTGAAAGAATCCTAGTATTTTGGAGTCTGAGTACTATATATATATACACCTTCTGCCTGTGCAGTGTCCTGTTATTGTTGAGAGTGTATTAGTAACCATGTAAACATAGGTTCTCTGGTTAACACAATGATTTTACTGTGTTTTTTTTTCTTCCAGAATTTTATGCCATCATTTGGAAAAGAGACATTACGGACAACGGCTGTTACTCCACAATTTGAACAAAATATGGATTATGAGGACTTCATTCATTTAAACATTTTGGAAAAGAAAGTTCTTAACAATTCTGAGGTTTCAGTTCAGTATTTGTGTTCTAAGCCTTGTATCATCAACTTGGAAGCAGTAGCTTCCTCAGAGTTCAGGACTGGTGTACCAGTGTATAGAAGGAGGTGGAAGGATGAGAAGAACCTTTACATTAGTCAGACTCGACAAGTACATTTGAAGTTTCCAAGCATCATGGTTTACAGAGATGATTATATCATCAGAAACTCAATAATAGTGCACAGTGTCATATTATATGCATGGATTAGTCACAAATCGGTTAGCAGCTATGATGTTGAGCAGAATGAAAGCTACCAGGAGGCAGTTGCCAAGAATTACACTTTTTTAGAAGCAGTTCCACCTTTTGAACGCCCATATAAAGACCACAAAGTTTGTCTTCAGTGGGGTGCTGACTATTTGTGGACACTCCAGGCAAACAAGATACCTCAGTGCCCTCACGAGAGCGGTATGTGTAATGTCACTTTTTCCAAGGGGACTAATAGGGCCCAGATAACATCTTTTGTTAGCTGTTGAAAAGTGCATACATGTAGTAAATGTTGTGTAGAATGATTTATTTGGCTTACATTGTTGACTATGTAAGCTTAATAACTGCAGGATTAGAGCTTCAAGTGACCGAAGTCATCTTGTCTTTCATGGTTGGCTTGCTTAATCACAGCCAAACTGGAGATCTCTTGCAGCACTGCCTTTTATTTTCTAAATATATTCACAAAATGTTATTTAAAACTCACTGAGGTCAGTGGACATCATTCCTTTGTCTTCAAAGATAGTCATTTAGCCCCTTATTGCATTATTTCAATGTCAGTCCCGCAGTTCTTACGTATGTAATTCTCATACAGGTAGTCTGCTCGTCTTCTGCTTGAGATGATAGCCATACCTTCAGAAACACATTTTTAAGACTTTGTAGTGCAATACACATCATAGTACTTCCCCCCCCCNACTAATAGTTTTAAAATAAAAAATGTTTTTAATAAATCTGTTTTTCACCAATGCTAGTTTTTCAACATTTATGCTAGTGTTAATAAACTAAATCAGTATGTTGTTTGAGCATTTTAGTTGCATTCTGATTTCTGTTCAAATACAGAAACAAGGAAAAATAACCATCTTCTGCTAAGTAAGAACTGTATCATTTACAATTTGCTAACATAACAAAATGTTAAATTTTAGAGGTGGTATAAAAATAAATTTTATATCAGGTGTATCCTGTTGGTTAGCAAGAGAAGTACTTTATTTTGGGCTACATTTATAGATTTAAGTATTTATGTATCTAAGTATAAAGTCTAGATTCTGTCCAGCCCACTTTTATAAACTCCTGAAACTCACAACTCAACTTTCTAGGTTTTCTGAGAGTTCTCTTGAATTTTTTTTTCCTGTCTGCCTGTCTCTAGCTTTACATCCACTGACAATTGTTTTTGTCCTCTGTATATATTCATAGCAGAACCCAAAAGCAAAAAGGTTATTTGCTTCTAAAGGGTTCTCTCCTAGAAGATCCTGTAAAAGCATCTGTATCATCTGTTTTTGCTACATTGACATGTAAATGCACTGAAAAGAACAGGGAAGCAAAGGAGTTCCTGCCTACAGGGGCTTTCTAAAATACTTGTTGGACACTGAGCGTGTGATCTCTACAACAGTGTCAAACTTCTTATGCGTTATCTAACTACATTATATATAAGAACACTTAGTGTAACGAGAAACAGGAGGAAATAACATTATTTCTTACAAGCTTCTTTTAAAAAAAATTGCTTGATTTTAGGAAAGCTCTTGGTATGCCTTGAATAAGCTTTGAATATCTTTTTCCTGTTTCTTGTCAGGGGCAGCATTATCGGTCAGATTTATTACAGGATTATGCATATCAGTTAAGAACAGAATTGGTATTTATCCGTGCATACAATATAAACTGGAGAGCTGAAAATGGAGAGCAAGCCCAGGAGCTGTGGAGTAATCTCACATAGGCATAACCAAAGATAGAATGAGATTTAAATGAATAACATAAATGAAGATTTCCTCCTTACTAACTTTTGCTTAAACTAACTTGTGCTTGAAATCTAAGTATCTTAGATTTAAATGCCTGTTTTCCCAGCTTCTAACAGCAGCTGGGAATAGACTCCATTTCACTTTCCTGTGAGTTATTCATTCCAAGACTGAATGCATTTATTGTTCTTAGGGACTTACTGAAAGTTTGTGTTAATTTTTAATCTGTCATGTGATTCAAATGTTTGACTACACAAGTGTGAGCTAATTAATTACTCAGTTATCAATGGTTGTTTTCTGGCAGATTAAGAAAGGCTGTATTTTGCAGATGGTGTTCAAATTCTCAACTTCATATATGCTTCCAGTGGGGAGAAGACAGGAATTGTGAAGAGATTTGAACAATTTGAAAACAGAGAACTTGAAACAGTCAGACAACATCAGATTGACTATCCAATGTAAGTATAGGCAAATAACTGAAGTGGGCTGTAATTGATTAAGGCTATAGAATTTACTTAAATTCTTTTGCTATATTTACAAATTAAAGGAATACTGCCTGCTATTTTGAGAAAAGGCTCAAAAGGAAACTAGTTTGCAATTCCTTCTGTTCTCTGATTTCATTGTGAAGGGAATTAAGCTGAACCTCAGAGACATACTTACACAACACTGCTGTAAGACATACTGTAAGAGATACCAGCAGTAGGTGTAACTGAGCTGGTTAGGTACAGTTAGGAGGGTAGTTTGGCTGATACGTGCTCTCATGATCAGACAGCTGTCTCATGACTACCTAGCCTGAGGTTTTCTGTGTTAAAGAGATCTGTGTTTCAAACACCATTTGCAGATTAATTGCAGAGTGCCGTTTCATACAAGGGCAGGCAGTTTAGGGCGGCTTTTTTCCCTAGAAATTCACACTAGTTACTTTGCAGCAGACAAATGTGTGATAGAGTTCCCTGCCTAGAGGAGTCATCCAGCTTGAGTTTACGCTATTTCCTTCCACCATCCCTGCCTAAACTGTCCTAGTTGGGCACAGGTAGAACCACTTAGCCCTGCACACCATTCAGTTACAGAGGAATCAGACTGATAGGATCATCCTTCTCTACTCTTCTTTCCCTTCCCAAAACTGTCACAACTCTTCAGTCATATTTTGCAACTTCAGACAAAAAGTGTGTGCGTGCACGCATGCACATACGTAATCTCCCTTCCACCAGATGCTGTTACCCCAGCAACATTATCACAGAAATAGGAAATGATCACAGGAACCTGAACTTGCCTGCTGGCTTGTGTTTGGCCTGTAATCAAAGAGTGCCAAAGAAGACTTGCTGACTAGCCCAGGTTCCACACAAAGTAGGAGCCCTCAAACTGTAGCTCTGAAGTCATTGGTACAGAGAAGTTTTTAGCTCCTGGACTCTTTAGGATGGGTGAGAGCCTGGTTTACACAGTCTGCTGCCCTTTGCTCACCAGTGCAGTTGCGGTCTGCTTCTGGTGCTGGAGCACTGAAGCTCTGGTTGAGAAAATATAGCATGAATTTATGCAGCCCTTTTCCTGGTCCCACTGTCCCTTGCCTTCAGGTCGTCTCTCCAGTATTACCATAAAGTGTTGCCTGTGTGTTGCAGTTTCATGACAGCCTTGTGTAGCTCTGTTAAGAAGTGGAAGAGATTTTTCCTTCAGCTGCCTGTATATGAATGGTGGTTCCCTGCTGCACTAAAAAGGCAAACAGAAGCAGATGAATCCAACTTAAGTTACTCATTTAACTCCAGTCAAGGATTTAGTTGATTAAAGAAGCTTTCTAATAGAGATTTCCTTTGTCATTTATCAGGATTGATGAGCTTAAATGTAAAGAAAGAGGAGTGGAGGTAGACAACAGTAATTTGAGGCAGCTGCCAGTGAACAGCCTGCAGCAGGGATAGTCTGGGACTGTGAGGGGCTACTCTGTCTGCATGGCATTCTGCAGCAATGGAGGAGGTGAAATGAGTCAGCATTGCCCCCACCTACATACCAAGAAATTTGTCCAGAAAGGTTATGTGCTCAGGGAGCACAGGGCATTCAGGGAGTAAATACAGAGTGCAGCATTTAAGTTTGCTACATTGCCAGAGGTGAAAGATGGAAAGAGCGATGTACAAGCACAAGTGGTGTTGCTGGAAGCACGATGTTTGCCTATAGATCACAATGATCTATTTACAAGCAATTGTGGTTTACACAGCTTTCTACATCACCCATGTACCATCTGTGGCGGATATGATGTCACGAGCTATTTAAGGTGTAGACTATATTAGGGATATTAGGGACACCTTCACCTGCATTTTTTTCTTTTTTTTTTTCTTTTTTTAAATGAGAGCAGCTGTTACACTTTCAGACCTACATTGATTTAGTTAAGATACAAGCTACTGTTTGTTTAGCAACTTCTCTTAAGAGATACAAGGCAAGCTGACACAACAAGCAAGTATTTGCGTTTTTTCTTGATTATAAAAAATGAAAGTAATACCTCCTTCTAGAAGCCATTAAGAAAAGAGAACTTCTTGGTCAGAGATGATAATTGTAATGCTTTGCCGGGTTGTACATTGGAGGTACAATTTTCAAAGGCATTCAGCCTTGGTCTGACTTTGCTGTTATGGAAGTAAGTGGCCAAGTTCCTGTCAATACCACTGACGCAGTTTGACTTTGGTACAGAGGAACTCCTTAAAATCAGATGCAGTGGTATAAATTCAGCTTTTAGTGCCTCAGCAGATCTGCTTTGTAATGCCATCAGCCAGTGAAACCATTCCAGCTTTGTGCAGAAATTGCTCAATAGATAAAGTTGTTGGGTCTTTTTNCATAGTTTGAACATGCTCCACCTTTATTTATCCTTTGATTAAACTCTAACAGGTATTCATACCTATTTGTACTACCCAGAGGTTAATTCATTTTCGCCTGCTCCTCCCAAGCACGTTTTCACAGTTGTTATTTAGTATAGAAGACACAGCTTAGTTTTTACTGGCTTCCACAATCAAGATTACAAGATTGTGCATTTGGGGATTTTGTGCTGTAACCTGCATGTGGGAGGATGGCTCCAAGTTGTCTCAGCTGCTTTTTCAGTTCCCTACTGATGTGGGATCTGGTAGTAGCTCTGATTCACCATTCTGGAATTGATTCAGATAATACTTCCTTAACTCTCCTCTCATGTCAGTACCACAAAAGTGCACAGTTATAAGGAGGTCATAGATGCAAGAATCTTAAATAGAGTTGCTCTGAAGGTTTTTACTGCACACAATGTGTTCTGTTCTGAAGATTACATGCATGAAACAGTTTGCTAAATTAAAGTGAAATGCATGTTTTTCAAATTACATAGGGAGATTTCTCATCAAGAGTGGATTTTTGGTTGTTTTTGCTCATGCAGGTTCACCGTTTCAATCTGGCTATATTTGCTGCATCACTGTGAAAAGGACCTGTGTGGTATACTCTATTTTATTGATCCAAAAGAAATGTATAGTACTCCTGCCGTATTTCTAAATGAGGAAGGTAAGGGATTTTATTAATGGCCTTCAGAAGGGGTCTAACACAGTCTTTATAGATTTGTGCCTAGGAACAACGTTTATAAATGTATTATCAGACCTATTTTGTGAAACTGATGTCGTGTGAAGTGCTTCTTTTTGACTATAATGTCTGAAAAGAAAAGTAACTACTAAATTCATAGAGTAAAACTGAAAAGTAGTTGCATAGTATCTAGTCCTGGATAACTTCAGAACATGTCTGCGTGTCTGCTTTGTCAGGAGGATGTACTGAATCTTACAGGTCAGGAAAATACACTGGGATTAAAGTCTTATCTCAATGAACACCCTTCATGATTATTATTGAAGTGTTATTTTAATATTGCTCCCAATTCTTATATACATACTACATGAAAATTTTTGAAAGCTTGGAATAGCCTCAGAAGAAGTTCAGAAAATTCAAGTTCTTGCCTATGTTATGATGTTCAAGAGTATAGTCTGTTTCCCTGATCCAAAAAAGAGATGGAGGTAACACTTTGTCTAGCAACACTTACAGTTGAGGAACATTCCTGCTGAAAAAAGGCTCTTCAATCGCTGAAACAGAATGAAATTCAGCAGAGGGGGCTGGCTGGCAGGCTCAGAGAGGAAAAAGCTTGTAGAGTTTTAAAAGTGCACACCTGCCTTTCTCATAAGAGGTTACATTTTTTCCCCTTCTTTGCAAGTTTCACAACTAATCTCTTCCTCTCTGCTATTTTTGCAATTTCTGTTTTCTATATCTTGTTACCAATCTGGTAATTAATCATTAGAATAGTTGGCATAACACTGTGGTATATTTTCCATTATTCATTGTATTTCCATTATAAACTGGATGCTTTTCTTTGAAGAGCAAACAAAAATGACAGCTCCACTGGAAGTTACTAGTTACTAGCTTGATAGGAGACTTTCTTGGAGAGGTTCTGGGGCCTGCTTTTTTCACAGTGTTAGACTAGGTTATAATAGTAGCCAATTCTATTCTTACGAGTTCAGGCTATGAGCCTAGCTTCTGCAGGTCCAAGTGACAGGGCCAAGGGTCATCTTGTACTTGGTCGTTACACTGTGACGTGCCAACAGTTGAGCACTGAGTAGATATTCATGTCCCCTGTTTTCCTGTGCTGTTTGCTGCAGTTGTGTCTGGTGTTTTGAGATCAGCTGTGGTGCCCTTCCTGTTTGTCATGTGTTTAATGTCTTTATCCCTCAGACAAGTTGGTTTTGATTCAATGATTTCATGTGGCAGCCTGTGCATTAGCACCTGAGATGCGTAACAGATCTAGAGCACGTTTCCCTCTGATTCTGTTAGAGCTGATGTATTGCGTGGTAAGTCCCCAGATCTCTGTTGGTGATGAAGAAGACAGAATCACTGTGAATAATACATTAGGAAATCTATTCTTACTATTGATATTTATGTGGTGTTTATTGTCTTTTTCCTCCTTTGTTGCTTTATCAGGTTATGTGCATATTCAGATGCACCTCATTAGAGGAGATGACCTTGCAGTGAAAACTAGCTTCAGCCTACCTCTGAAGCAGTGGTTTCGACTGGATCTCTCTTTTAAGGGTGGACAGGTATGTGTACTACTGAATTACCAGATCAAGACCAAGATTTGTCTAATTTGATTATGCCTCTGACAAATCCCTTAACAAATCTCTCAGCTCAGGCTGAGGGCAATAGTGTAATCTGCTCATGCTCACATAGCAAAAGAATAAAAAAATCTTAAGCTAGAAATTGGCCAGGGAGGTACAGACCATCTGACTTCAGGAAGTCAACTTAGATGCTTAAGATAAGAGCCTAGAGTTACTGTGTATTCAGTGGGTATCCAGGTGCACAGTTGCTGTCCAGAGACTTTATTGACTGTATGGGCAGCCAGGACTCCTGGCTTAGATACCTTATCTAGATAAGTTGTTACATGGTGTGAATAGCCCCCAGGGCCTTTGGACTTGGAGACTCAGGCATTTTTATCATTCTGGACAAAACGCTTCAGGGAGCTATGAAGAGTTTAATCAGCACTTTTGTGGCAGGCAAAGGAAGTAGAACTGAACTTAAAAACATTTCAGTACTTAGAGCCATTCTTGAGACAGGTAAAGCTGTGGTTCAGTTTCATCTTATTGACATGTCTTCCAGTAGCAAGTTTTTAAATGCTATGATCCTCCAAAGGTGCACAAGAATCTCCTTATTTAGTTACTTATTTTACTTCCATTGATGAGATATGTTTAGTCCAACATGATCTTAGACAAAATATATAAATTAGGGAAGGCTGGGAGACTGAGGCATCAAGAAATTGAGTCAGACTTTAAGAGCATTGAAGGATGCAGATGAGTCCATAAAGGTACCTAGGCACGTGATAAAATTTTACAAGGTTGTTTTGTGAGTCCTTAGACAACTTTTTAAAACAGCAATGTGTATGAAAACGTCATCTTGTCTTCATTTTCAGGCATCTAATTCCTAGAACCATTCTGGCACTGGAAGTCTCCTGCAGGAGTTGAACGCAGAAGTTTTTTTAAGTCATGGCCTGTTACATTAACTTTTTGGCCAATCTTTGCCCGTAAACTACAGCTTCTTGAGAAGATCAATATTCTCTTCATTTCTCTGCCATATAAAAGCAAAACAGCCTTTCACACTTTGGAAGAGTAAAAGCTTCAGCAAAGTACAAATGTCTCATAACTGAACACAGGAATGAAATAGCTAAAGTAGGCAACATCTGTACTATTTTTGTCTCTCATGATTGGCCAGCACAGACCACTGTCAGTGCTTTCCACTAAACTTTCCTGACATAAATCAGATATGTGGCACCATCCTCTTTAGTGCAGAGGAGGTGGAACACACTGCAGCTGTAATCTTGTGAACTATGTATGAGTTGAAGTGGCTTAGTAAATGTACCTTGTAATATTTAATCTA
>VXAL01002943.1:3795-14915 GCA_013399475.1 Chauna torquata
CAATGTGTAAGAAGCTAAACTCAGTGTTAAAATCCAATATTGTGAGATTTTTGTTATTTTAAGCAGCCGTCTTGTAAGTCGCTGTTTTCACAACTGCTGTATTTGTTAAGCATTATAAAATATCAGGTATCCACTTTAAGTGTAACAAACTCACAGTCTGTAATTTCTCTTCATTATTACTAGTCATCTCACATTATCTATTCATACAGATGCCAGACTTGTCTTTCATAGCACTATTATAAAGCCCACATCCCCTGTTAATTTTTGTTAGTGTCAGCAATATCTAGTTAAACATCCATAAACAGAAAAAGAAAATCTTTATGCACTAAATCAATCTTTTTCTGCTTTGTAAGTGAATATTAACATTGCTGTAGTTAGGCATATAGTCTTCTGCTATAGAAAACGTACCACTTCAGTTAATATAAACTTTTGCAAACCCTTGGCCAAAGGCAAGTTTGTTAAATTTTAGTAAATGTGGCAAATTTGAGGGCTGTTTCTTGTGATATAATATATGAACTTCTACAGATTACTACATCCTTACAATTTCTCTTTGTTCATAAGAAAACTTCTATAAACACAAATTTTACCTTTCAGCCACTGCTGATTTTTGAGTGCAGAGCCACCAGAGCATTAAAACAAAGACAGAGCTGCATAAGAACATCCCAAGCATTTCCTTACACACAGTATTGCACCTTTTTACTTCTATTGAACCTTATCCACTCTGTAAGCTGCTGTAGGTAAGTGACGGAGACTAGTTTTCCACCTTAATTGATTTTGTGTGTCTGAAAATTATTTTGGCTTTGTATATGATGTGTCCAATTTCCTATTTTGTCTGTAGGCTAGCCAAATGATTGTGGTGCAGATATCTGATGGGAAAAGGGGGAAAGGGGAAGTGTGACCACATCCATGAATCAAATGTTAGGAAAAGATGGGAGCTGTAGTCTCACAGGTTTGTGCACAGAAGTAGTGTACACAGGAAACTCAAAATGCCTCCCTCCCTTGCTAAGGGTAACAGTGGACGGAATTATTTTTACTGCCCATGCTTGTTTTATACCCTTGTTGCCCCATACACCTCAAAAATCAGTTCTGTGTTCCCCTATACATGAAGTGTACCATCTTTGACTGGCAGAAATTTGAGACTTTATCAAGCATTCCCTGTTCTGCTCCCTTTTCTAGAAGAAAGCTCTAGCTTGCAAGAGTCCATGAGGAGCAGATTTCCCTTAAAAAAAGGAGAGTTATCTTTCAGAATTAGTCCTTTCTTTCCTTGAAATCTGTTACGGATTTACTTCCCTGTAGGTTACACGTGAATCATATCAGTCAATATCAGCATAAGGAAAAGGGAAAAAATCACAGAAGTTTATGGTTTTTTTGTTGNAGAAAAGGAATAATGTGAGGAAAGATTTTCTGCCGGAAAATTGGAACCACCCTTCAAAATAAAGAATAGATTACTATCTGGAGAACTCTATTTGTATGGCCATTGTATTAATGCATTATTTTTTTTGAATTAGGAGAAAATGACCAGAGAATCAGAGTACTAATGTTATGCCACGTCAGCCATCACCATTCATTTATACATGATATCTCTGTTGGAGGTCTCAAATGCAGCATGATTTCAAGTAAGTTTATGTTTATGAAGTGCTGCAAAGGGTTTCAGTGTTATGGATGTGTAAGTAGCTATCTTACATTTTACAAAACAAGTCTAACTGAAGCAGATTCAAATTAAAGAGGATTTGTTAGGTTCCTGTAAGAACATGATTAATGGGTGGTTTATCTTAACCTTAGGCTGTATCAGAGTTACAGTGCAGAATAGAAATAAGGATAATCCCATAATGGTGACACAACAATAATGATAAACTAAGGAGATGAACTGACTTGAACAGTACATTATACTTCATATGTACTTTTTTAAGAAGAAAGGATATTCTAACAATGCCTACTTGAAAAAATGGCTATTCAGTGCCTTATTAATGATAAACAAAAAGCTCAATTTTATCTCACTATATATTGGAAAAAGCAAAATAAAATTGTCTAGTACAATGGAAAATAATGTTTAAAAAGGGGAAAAGACAGATATATGTACCTTTAAAATATCAGTGCCATAAAAAATGGGTAAGCAGAATTTTGTGTTAGAAGATTCAAAATGATGACTTTGGGGTACAGGACATGCACCTCACATGTAATTCTCTCCCTTTTAGCTTAGGACCATGTAGTATCATTTGTATAAGCAAGTAATCAGCATACAGAAGCACTGCTTGTATTCTGTTTGCTATAATGGAAACTTTTAATTTATTATGTGTGATCCCAGGAGGTTAAAACAGAAAAAAAAAAAAAAAAAAAAACCTATGCAAAATGCTGTTATGAGGTGTTAAATCTGAATTCATCAGAGATATAGTGAAATAGTAAAATTGTGATCTGTACATGTTTTCCTTTCTTTTTAAGGAGATAGACAGATTAAGATCACTATACTATAGACAGAGTAAATGAATAGTAAAGTCTAGTACAAGCTATAATAACATGTTATCTACTTATTACTTTATAAGTTAAAATTTAGGGAAGACAGTCATATCTGTAGTATTTATCCCCGACACTATTTCCAATCAGCTTTCTTGAATATGTAACATGTCATTTTAATTGGATCAGGCACTGGTTTAGCAATGAGCCAAACACAGCTCTGTACAAGAAATGTCTCTAAAATAATAAAGTATGGAAGGGAGTTTATGCAGTGCCACCAGTGAAGAATGTGCATGTGTGAGTGGCTATGAATGTATACACAGAGGCAAAGAAGGTACCAAATGTACTTTATTATAAAGTTCACAGTTTCTACTGTAGAGCACAGCTAATTTATTTTTCTGGGAATGCAACTACTTTGTTAATGTACTGTTTTTCACATATGCAGAAATAATTAAAACTATTACTAAAAATAAATCTTTTGCCCCAAATCATACTTACCCAGAAGTTGTATGCATCAGTAAAGGAAAATAAATTATTTTTTCATTAAAAGATAACTGCTCTTATTTAACGATAACTGTAATATCTCTTCATTTCACAGTGCAAATGGCAGAGGGTCTTGACTTTCATTGATTATCCTTTCCCTCAAGTAAAGGAATAATTACTCTAGAGATGAGAACTAACCTGTCATTTCTGCTAGAACACCACTGAGAAGCAATGGGAGAAAGAACATCTGCTTGGAAAACAGTAGTTGTGTTTTGGGAAAACAAAACAAACAAACAAAAACAAACAAACAAACAAACACACCTTCATTAAATACTATAGTACAAAGCATGCCTGTAAATATTCTTCAAAAGCAATAAGCTCTAGTGTTACCAGATAAATCTTTCAGCCATCATGGAAAGTGTCTTTGGAGAGTAATCTAATGAACAATAACTTTTAGATAGAAAAGTAATTCCTAAAACTACCAAATGTACTGGATTGAGTTCAATGAAACAATGAGACAGGAAGAAAACTGCTTCCAGTGTGTATTATATGTGGTATTTGTGTTTTGTCTTTTATCTTCATTAAATCCAGCAATATCATAGAAATTTTAATGGTTCTTAGCTGTATAAACATATATTTCTCTTCCTGAAACAAAGAGCAGAAGAGATGTCATAAAGGAATCTGCATGAGAAGGTAAGGAAAGAATAAACTGGGCCATGACAAAGTTGTTTCAAACCTCATCATTGCAAAAGTCCTACATGTTTAGTATTTATAACGGATGGACGGTTTATTTCAAAATTTCAGTGCAGGCAATCTTTTATAGTATGTAATTGATCAATACGACAAACAACATGTGTTGAATTGTCTCTGTGGTTGTAAAAATATGATTTGGACTCTGCTATTTTTTTTCAGGTATTTAAAAGCTCAACAATATGCATATCTGTTATGTATGATCAGATGAGTGATAAGAAAAAAAAATCATGCAGAGAAGGTGTCACATACTCAAAATTTATTGTTTTTCTTTTTTTTCTTTGTGTAGGTTGTGTTAGAATAGAGAAATTACCAAAGAATAATTCTGTTGTGCTCAGTACTAACCAAACCTTCATAGATATTTTCAGCTCTGAGGTTAGTCTAACATATATAATTACTGCTTAAACAAGCCAGAAAATGTGCATCATTCAGTGTCTTTTTCTGCTTTCTTTCAGAGATTACAGGCTTCCATGTAGCTTATATATTACATGATAAAGAACGAGCAGTTGGCACCTAAAACGAAGAAAAGTAAAAGGGAAAGACTTCTTTACCAACCTGGCTTCATGAACTACAATGTATTTGAGACAAAAGTGTGATGAAGACGAGATGAAAATCAGGCGAAGGAAGCAACATATTTCTGGGTTTGAGGAGAATGGTTAGTAAAATGTTATAGAGATACACAGAATATATAGTACTGTAATATCAATTCCTTAGTCAAATTTCAACTGACAAGCAGTACAGCTTTCATAAGTCTACATCTGTGGTAAATAGACCAGATGGGTACAAACAGAAATAGAAAGCTTCCAAAAAAAAAGGGGGGGGTGGGGGGTGGGGGGAAGATTTGGATTATCATCTCTTGTTTTAATAACACTGTTTAGTTCTGTTTTGAGATAGATTCGTCTTCCGAGCAGGTGTCCTAAAGGCGCTATCAGGTGTCTGAGTGCCAGCTAGTGTTTCAAAGTATGCCAGACTGATGGAAATTAATTGACAAACTATGAGAGTCCAGCATTGTGTGCAGAAATATTAGTCACTGAGATTTCACTTTGAGTGCCTTATATTGAGAATAGCAGAGGAAGATGTCAGTCTTCACAAGAACAAAAGCATACAGCATCTAGTATCAAAGATGGGCATGTATTATCTGGTAGTTCATAGAATCATAGAATCATAGAATCACAGAAACACAAGGTTGGAAAGGACCTACCAGATCGTTTAGTCCAACCGTCATCCTATCACCAATACTACCCAGTAAGCTACTAAACCATATCTTGTAGCACCTTGTCCAGGCGCTTCTTGAACACCACGAGGGTCGGTGACTCCACCACCTCCCTGGTCAGGCTGTTCCAGTGCCTGACCACTCTCTGAGAGAAAAAGATTTTCCTGATATCTAATCTAAATCTCCCCAGGCGCAACTTGTGGCCATTTCCTCAAGTCCTATCATTAGTTACCTGAAAGAAGAGGCCGACCCCCTCCTCATCACAAGCTCCCTTCAGGAAGTTGTAGAGTGCAATGAGGTCTCCCCTGAGCCTCCTCTTCTCCAGACTAACCAATCCCAGCTCCCTCAGCCGCTCCTCATGAGATTTGTGTTCCATATCCCTCACCAGTTTTGTTGCCCTTCTCTGGACACGTTCCAGGACGTCGATGTCTTTCTTGTAGTGAGGGGCCCAAAACTGAACACAGTACTTGAGGTGCGGCCTCAGCAAAGCTGAGTACAGGGGGATGATCACCTCCCTGCTCCTGCTGGCCACACTGTTTCTAACACAGGCCAGAATGCCATTGGCCTTCTTGGCCACCTGAGCACACTGCCGACTCATGTTCAGCCTAGCATCGATCAACACTCCCAGGTCCCTTTCCTCATCACTGTCTTCTAGCCACTCTGCCCCAAGCTTATAGTGTTGCATGGGGTTATTGTGGCCAAAGTGCAGGACCCGGCACTTGGCCTTGTTAAACCTCATCCCATTCGCCTCAGCCCAGCAGCCCAGCCTATCCAGATCCCTCTGAAGGGCCATCCGACCCTCAGGCAGATCGACACTACCTCCCAACTTGGTGTCGTCTGCAAACATACTGAGGGTACACTCAATCCCCTCATCTAGGTCATCAATAAAGATGTTAAACAAGATAGGCCCCAGTACCGACCCCTGGGGGACACCACTTGTAACAGGACGCCAGCTGGACTTGACTCCATTAACCACAAGTTAGTCAGTGCTGGAACTTGTGTTACCCAGGGCTCAGTGAGATGATTTTAGGCTATTCATATATACAGATAAGTATGGAGTTCCATGATTCTGTGGCATGACCACGGCTGGCAAACCAACCCCCCTAGTTTAAAATCAACATGAATTTGTCTGCACTAATTGTAGTCATTACCCACCGAAGCTAGAAGAAAGTCTAGCTATTTGTAATTTAATTTAACTTAATTTGCAGGTATTTATTTATTTATTTATTCATTCATTTTAAGATTCCCTAGAATTTCCTTTTGGTTTCCTGGGGCTGGCTTTCAAAGCTATATCTATGCTATTAATATTTGAATATCACTTTGATAATCTATCAACCATTGGTGCTCCAAGAGGCATGATATTAAGGGCAACTTAAAGGGCATCCTATCAACAAAAATTGCATCAGAAGCAGTTAAAACCCAGCTTGGTCCAGTCATGAACTTCATACGAAGAAGGGATCAGTGAATGTTTTCCTTAAATTCTTTTTCTGGCATTCAAATAGCTGTATTGCTTGTACTTTTTCTTTTCCAGCAGCCTAGGAATCTTAGCAGACTAGGAAAGATTTTAAGTGAGATTACTGTGCCATTGTGTAGTGCTTCAATTACAGAGTTTTTTAGGCACTGCAAAAAGATCATTAAATGGTAAAAGACAGATTTATTCAGTGTCAGCTCAACACTACTTGAGATATGTTACAAATCACCTCTGTCTTCACTTGACTGCTAATTTGCCGAAGGCAAATCTTTTTTTTAAATCAAACTCAGTGGTAAAGTACATAATAGCAAAACTAGATAAGTATAAAATCAAGTAAAGTCCTCTCAGGAATAACAGATTCTGCATGAACTGGAAAATAAGCTGTGTTTTAAATTACTGGTAACAGTTACTTGAGTAAAATATTAAAATGACACTTGCAACCTTCTAATGAACATAGGAAGTTTTTGGAAATTATCAGAAGTTTAAAATATCATAGCCTGTGGGCAAAATGTTAACTTAAATATCAAAAAAATAAGGATTAAAAAGACTATGAACATTTGCAAAACCTAAGCAGAAAATTATTACTTTTATCTTCTCTGTATTGCAGTCTCTAATCTTTACTCAACACTTGCCTGTTTTATAAATGTTTTAAAGGTAAGGAAACATACAGGATTACTATTGGAAGATGTATACAGTTCATCTAATCTCATATATTAACACATAATATAAAAATTAATGAAAAAAATTTCTTTCCCTGTCTCCTTTACTGTATCAGTGATTTAAGTGACTTAATCTTTTTTTTTTTTTTTTTTTCATAGTTCACCTCAACTTCAATACATTCAAAACAAGAAGAAATAAGCAATTGGGAAATTACTACCTATAGATCATGGGAAGGAGTTGTAGGGTAGCTATGAGATTTGCTTTCTATATTTCAGTTTTCGTTGAGTTTGATCTGCATTTCAGTTCTCAGGAGAACAGAACACAACATTTATATTCTATTCTTTAAATCAAAATACAGGGGAAAAAAAAAAAGAAAAAAAAAAGAAGAAGAAAAAAAAGAAAAATGCAACACTAGAGGAAACATTACCAACTCTCTCAGGNATATATTTATATATACCTATATATTTTATATATATACTTATACATATAAAGTGCTTGAGAAAGTTTCAGAAGAACACTGAAACAAGTAAGGTTCTCTACTCATATGTCTTCTTTGCACTCTTACTATCTTCTTTCTCAGTTTCAAAACCTCACACTATTTCCTTAGGCTGTTTAAGAAAAGACAAATATAGCATGGACTTTGAGGGAGTCACATGCTAAAGTAAGGGCAGCAAGTGAAGATCTATTTATTTATTCACAGAAATACAGGCTTTAGTCAGAACTTTGTGGAGTGCCATCTCAGCACTCAGTAGTCGGCAGTTTTAGTCTTTCAGACCTCATTCAGTCACTTTACCCCAAACTGCTTAGGAAAAACTTTACAGAAGTCTACATGCACGACAGTAATCTCTGCTACAGACAACACAATTAGAAAATTCCAGAAAAATCATTTGGGAGTTATTTTCTTAAGACTGCAGAGAATCTGGAGGACTGATAACTGTTCTCTTGGGAGTTTTCACACTGATCTGAACCCTTTGCCTATGCAGCTGAATAAGAAAATGGTTGGGACAGCTGTCTTTATGATAACACCAAATACTCTCATAGGTTGTTGTTGTTGTTGTTGTTGTCCATAAGTAGTAGCTGTGTGGGAAAGAGGATCTTTATTGCAGAACCCCAGAGATTTCCTGTAGAAAGTAGTGTCTTCTGATATGCCGTTGCCTCTCTAGGTTAGAGAAGTTTTATTCACGGTAAGGCTAAATAAAAGATCCTTCGTGGCGGAACAATGCTATTAGGGATTGACGGATATTCTGAGCACCTCAGTTATACAACTCTGTATTCCTGGTAATCTTGAGGAATCTAAAAGGTCTGGCAGTAAGATGAAAGATCTCATTTCCGAAGAAAAGGAAAAGAAAATAATCCTGAAAATTTATCTCCTTTTAGTTTCACCGCTGAGAACTTTATTGCAAGGGAGAAGGACTCATCTGGATCTTAATCGTAGAGGTGGGTGAGTGTCTGTTGAAAATATAAATTCACCTCTCAGTTTTGGCACATCATGAAAAGCTCTCCCTGGTGGGTACAAGGCATTTCCTAGACTGAGCAATTTAAATGCAAACATTACATGTTTATATACTAAAGTGTTCCTTTTCATAAGACCTCATAAACAAAATCTACATAATCATACAGACAATTTTCAAGCTATAATGTCACTTTTTTTCCAGAAACATCCTTATTCAGAAAGTTGGTAATATGTTGTTTTGGTTTAGCCCCGGTAGGCAGTTAAGTGCCACACAGCCGCTCACTCACCCTCCCCAGGTGGGATGGGGAGAGAATCAGAAAGGTAAAAGTGTGAGAACTCATAAGTTGAGATAAAGACAGTTTACTAAGTAAAGCAAAAGCAGTGCGTGCAAGCAAAGCAAAACAAGGAATTCATTTGCTACTTCCCATGGGCAGGCAGGTGTTCAGCCACTTCCAGGAAGCAGGGCTCATCACGTGTAATGGTTTCTTGGGAAGACAAACGCCATCACTCCCAACATCCTCTCCCTTCCTCCTTCTTTACCCCAGCTTTTATGGCTGAGCATGAAGTCATATGGTGTGGAATATCTCTTTGGTCAGTCTGGGTCACCTGCCCTGGCCATGTCTCCTCCAAGCTCCTTGTGCACCCCAAGCCTCCTCGCTGCCAGGGCAGCATAAGCAGCAAAAAAGTCCTTGGCTCTGTGTAAACACTGCTCTGCAACAACCAAAAACATCGCCACTATTTTAATCAAAAATCCAAAACACAGCATTGTGTGAGCCTCTACGAAGAGAATTAACTCTGTCCCAGACAAAACCATGACATATGTCTAGTAAATAAATTTTAACTTGTCCACAGTACTTAGTTTGGCACCATTCAAAAAGTTTATTATACCAATGATAACATTAGAACTTTGCTACTGTATTTATTGTCAAGATTTCTTCTTTTATCAGCATTACACTTGTGAAATAGCTGCAATTTGTTCGCTAAAAGCAATGTATCTTACAAAGTCTGATGGCAACTGCATCTTGTTTCAAGCTACTTGTTGCATTGTCTCATCTTTTTAAGCTGATCACTTCTATTTCACAATAAAGGAAATTTGATGAGGAAAAATGAAAGCAATGACCAAAAAATGGGCAGAAGCACAATATTCTTGTGCTGGCCTATACTTAGAGATCTGGTTTATATTGCTCTTTTTGCTATAACCTTCTTCTCTTTTGTTGTACGTGTTCATTGGATCAAAAGTCCTTGGCAAGGTTTGGAGGTTCAAGACCCTTTGGTATCAGGCTTTTGATCCAATTCCTTCATCTTACATTCTAAAATTATGTTAACACCTGATTTTTACTAACACATTTACTTACAATTTTTACTTGATAGGACTACTATGAGATTGAACTTAATGAATGAATTGAGGTCTTACAATACGAAGAGCTACTGAAGTCCATTCATTATCTTCAAAGAAATTCTGTTTAGCTGCTTCAGGGTCAGGGGAGTTTCAGGCTGGATATTAGGAAAAAGTTCTTCACTGAGAGGGTGGTCAGGCACTGGAACAGGCTCCCCAGGAAAGTGGTCATGGCACCGAACCTGCCAGAGTTCAGGAAGTGTTTGGACAACGCTCTCAGAGGTATGTTTTGAAATACGGTTGTGTGGAGCCAGGAGCTGGACACTATGATCCTTGCGGGTCCCTTCCAACTCAGGATATTCTATGAATATTAAATTTGTTTCATGAATGCATACACATTATGGAATGATCCTTTAAAAACAAACAAACAAACAAACAAACAAAGAGGAAGGTTNGCTATAACCTTCTTCTCTTTTGTTGTACGTGTTCATTGGATCAAAAGTCCTTGGCAAGGTTTGGAGGTTCAAGACCCTTTGGTATCAGGCTTTTGATCCAATTCCTTCATCTTACATTCTAAAATTATGTTAACACCTGATTTTTACTAACACATTTACTTACAATTTTTACTTGATAGGACTACTATGAGATTGAACTTAATGAATGAATTGAGGTCTTACAATACGAAGAGCTACTGAAGTCCATTCATTATCTTCAAAGAAATTCTGTTTAGCTGCTTCAGGGTCAGGGGAGTTTCAGGCTGGATATTAGGAAAAAGTTCTTCACTGAGAGGGTGGTCAGGCACTGGAACAGGCTCCCCAGGAAAGTGGTCATGGCACCGAACCTGCCAGAGTTCAGGAAGTGTTTGGACAACGCTCTCAGAGGTATGTTTTGAAATACGGTTGTGTGGAGCCAGGAGCTGGACACTATGATCCTTGCGGGTCCCTTCCAACTCAGGATATTCTATGAATATTAAATTTGTTTCATGAATGCATGCACATTATGGAATGATCCTTTAAAAACAAACAAACGAACAAACAAACAAAGAGGAAGGTTCATGTCTTTACAAGTCATGCTGCTTTCATTGTATGACAGCCATTTTGGCAAGATGTTGTCTTTAACACATTATGGAATTATTTGCTGCTACATGTTTTGGCTATCTTAAAATAGTGATTCCAGCTATTCTCAGAATGAGAATGAAGTCAAAGCTGCTACAGTTACACAGTGAGTTCCCTCTGAGATCCAGAACCATGACAAGATGATAAAAGTCAAATAGCAATGTGGCAGCTATTTTTTTTTTTTTTTT
>VXAL01002944.1:11714-25650 GCA_013399475.1 Chauna torquata
TTGTCTCTTTTTCAAAACTGCTACTTATTGGTAAACTTTTACCAACATTTAGTCATGCCATAAAATTAATACCCTGTGACTGCACCCACTGAAATCACAAGAATTTCCACTGTATAAAAGGCATGTATAAGTCATTACATGATTTAAACCACAGATACGAAACTATGCAGCCTGGAAAATACAAACAGTAGCATTGTAACAACCCAGGAACTGTACTAATGTTAAACAATGCCTTTGGACTTTAAAGATAAGGCACAGAATAGGCTAACAAACTACACAGCTGGTGAAAACAGTGGTGAATCGAAGACTTGAACAAAAAGCGTGAAAAGGAAGAACATCTGCAATATTGAGCTACTAGAGGAAACAGAGGACAAATATCCCTGTTTCTTTAGCTGCAGTCTATATAACCACAACAGTTAAAACTGAATGCATCTAGAGGTCGTATAGCCCAGCAGGAAAGCATGCACAAACCAACGATAACAATATGCAATTCTATAACCCTACAGACATCTTCTAGAAAGACATCTATCATACTGTAAACTCTTCAAGGGATGGAGGTATAGTGCTAAATAAAGGAGAACTGGGGAGGGTGCCCAGGCATTAGACCTGATCATCTATGTTACTTAACTGTTATTTCAGCCCCTGGCTGGTTTTGACTGCTCCAACTAATCATCTCCAGTACACCCCAAAAACGTATGTAGTGCTACTCATAGGATAGCTTACTCCAGTAACTGCTCAGAAAAGCAAAATAGGGATGAAAAAAAGCCAAGAAAAGTATGTCAGAACTTTAGTAAATCCTTTTTTGCCATCAAAAAGAAAGAAAAATGAAAAACGCAAATGTTTTTTCAAAACAGCAATTTTAAACAGCAGCTTTTTGTCCAAGCCAACTACGAAGAACCTGACTCAAAATGACATGCTGAGGAAAAACTTTGTTTTGAAGGCAATTCGACAACAGGCAACTGGTAGGTACTGAAAAGACTCAAAAGAAACTGCTGCTGTATACCATATAAAACCATCTTACATCCTGATTAAAGCCACAGGATATGTTCTCCCTATTAAATCAAAAGAAAATGGACTAAAATTAAATGAATAACCAAGCCTTATAATAATACTATTAAGATCTTCTTGAGAGACATTTAAAAGTGACATTAGCTACAAAAATGTAGTTTTGTAACCAAACTGTTAACTACTACTGGCTGGGGAGTGCCCAAAATGCAAGAGAGACTGAAATAAATTTTAGGCCATTTACACTTAAAATAAAGCAGACCTTCTCCTGCACTGTTAGGTAAGCAAGGCTTCATAGTCTATATTTATCCAGATGATGTCAAACCTAGCACAGGACACTGTAAATCCTACACATCAGTGTTGCATATTGTACACTCTAAAATCTCTCTAAAGGGGTTGCAAAGTCTAAGACTCCGATTCCCAAGTCAGTTCATTTGGCTAAAGCAGGTTTAATAAAGGGCACTGTTCGCTGACCACCATAATGAAATTGCTCCATGCAGGATGTTCATTCAGCCAAGGTAACTAATGAACTTAAAAATTTCTAGACCATGAATGCCAGCGAGACAGTTGACTCGTGAGCATTTTTTTTTCTGCAAAGCTTTTAAAGGAATGCAGATCTGCGGAGAAATTGAAATGGATCTATATAAAGTATAGAAGACCAGTGCACCTATGTGGATAATTAATCTGTAATTAGATCAATAAGGCTAAACAGAAGGATAAACCAGGACTGTTGTTATTGTTCTGTGTTACTTAACTTGGCTATTGTGTTTTTACCTTTATTAAATGAAGAGGTTATTGCTGTAGATAGCATACAGATGTCAGAACAGGAGGAAAAGATCATTTCTGCTGCTGCTGATGTGACAGTCTTTGCTAAGGATTTATAAAAGGCTATGTTTATGAAGGCTTACGGAACTGTTTGGGATAGTGGAATACAAAATGAATTACGCCAAATCTGAAGTGACAAAAAAAAGACCTCAAGCAGCAGTCTAATTTGTCCAGTGCCATCTGAGTGCAATGCAAAGAAAGAAAAAGAAAGAAAAAGAAAAAGAAAAAGAAAAAGAAAAAGAAAAAGAAAAAGAAAAAGAAAAAGAAAAAGAAAAAGAAAAAGAAAAAGAAAAAGAAAAAGAAAAAGAAAAAGAAAAAGAAAAAGAAAAAGAAAAAGAAAAAGAAAAAGAAAAAAAAAGAAAAAGAAAAAGAGAAAAAGAAAAAGAAAAAAAGAAAAAAGAAAAAGCTATTTGTGGATTTGTCCTCTTCATTCAATTAATGCTGAACCTCTCACCAACAAAATATATTGTGATCTGAGAAACTCATTCTCATAGAATAATGCCATTTGGTTAAAATGAACACGTGTATTCTTGTATGTATTTACTAAATGCTACTCAGACTCTTGGTGTGTGTATCCATACATGCGCAGGCTTTACAAGTGTTTCAGAAGATAGATAGCTCTAAAATATTTTCTACTAGTGAGAGGAAAAAGGTGTAATAGATCTGCAGCATTGAATCTAATCCAGTTCTAACGGATCAAAGAAAAAATAAAAGCAGCAGAATGGATTTAGAGTCCTAATCAATATTTTAAAGCTCTCTCTCTCCCTCAAACTCTGTGTACAACATGCAGAGTTCTTGTGACAGCTCTGGTAACATTCTCAACTATCTGTCTTGGAGACTTTATCTCTTTCCACAAGTAGCTACCATTGCCTAAGCTCTGCAATGAACTGGGAAGCATTTTCCCTTAGTGGGAAAAGGTAATTAATTAGGAAGAATTGAAGGGAAGAATCCCTTCAAATGTAGGACCTCAGAGGCACAGCAGTTTCCACTGCTTCCTTGTCCACAATGGAAAATGGCCTGGCAACATTTCCCAGAGAAAACTAAAATCTGGGAGAACAAAATGTCACAACTATACAATTCTTCTGAGTTGTCATTGCAGAACAAAGATTTTATTCATAATGCTACCAACAAACACAGTATGAGAAGTGGTATCTCTATATTCCAGCATATACTCCACTGATGAGAAATGCATCTCCTGGGCATATGTAATGACAATCCGCTTTTGTATAAAAGGTACAGAAGTCTATAAGAACTCAGAAATTATATATGATTGCATATCTAAATGTAAATGAATTACATAATTAATTTTACATTTTTAGGATGATAGATTTCATCTTCAGAACTTAATGTATTTGTTAATGTAACAAACCTCCAAGTCCGCTGCAGTAAATGCTTTTATGTACAGCAAGAAAGAAATACAAGATACTTTGAATGACAGCCTGAATGCTGCTTTAGTACCAGAGATAATTTAGTGGTCTCCGTCTGCTTCAGTTGTTGTTTAGGTCAGCTAAAGTTGTGAATCCTTAAAAAGAGAACTATGAACAAATGAAATATAATTCTCTAATAAAACATAAGTTGCTGCAAAGTTGTATTTTATATACTAATTCAACCCAGCAGTTAAAACTCAGCTCCCTAAACAATAAGAACAGTTTTGCTGAGCACAGTCCTGGCTTCTCAGCTGCTCCTTCCCCCACTATCTTCTATGTAACTAGGCGAATACAAAAGAGACCAATCAAACAAGATTTTTGTTTACCTTCCATTGAGAGATAGAAAGTGGTGAGCCTGCATATGCTCCTTTGTCCACGGAGAACATACACTAGATTTTGTTTGATACACATTTAAAAGTTCCTTTTAAGTTTTCACTTCTTAGAGAATAGTTGTGTTGCTATAGCTTTTGGCCCCTTGCTAACAGCAGCTTTTCCCCCCTCATCAGAATTTGAAGCTTTTGATCTCTTTTATCTTCTGCTTGCTCATAGCCTAAGAATTGCATCCGTGGCAAAGCTTGTCCTCTTAAGAGTCCATTGACTTATTGCTAGAAAGCAAGGAAATAGCTTTCCTTTCTCTCTGAGTCCCTGTTGAGATAATACATTCTGAAGGGACACACTGTGTGGAGTAATCAGAGCTATTGTTCACCACTGTTTGAAATGCACAATGAAAATATATTANCACAGATAGCAATCCAAAGCAGGCTTTCCTTAAGCATCACAAGTCAGGTAGCACCTGGCTACAAGCTGGACAATAGCACATATTGGACATAAACAAATAAAGCATAAATGCAAACAAATACATATATTTTATTTAATTTCTGTGCCATAGGAAAGGTAAGGTGTTAGTAGCACTCAACTTTCTGATTCAGAATGGCCTAGCACAGTCCACCAAACTGCCCCACAGTAACACTAGTCTATGTTTTCAGACTGATTTCCTGAGCACTTGTGACTCTTTCACAGCATCCTTATGAAAAAAAAAAAGGCAGTGCTGACATCTACTGCACTATCCCCAGAGTTTAGTGGCAGTGTAGCTACCACATCAGCTTGGTGAAAGGATGAGTGTTTCCCAATAGGTGTTCTTCACTTCCACCTTACATGACTGCACGCTGTTGAGCAGCTGCCATGCCAGACAACTGTCACAAATGAAGCTATCGCAGTACTCCAAATGGTCGACACCAAACATCTTCCAAGAACAAAGCAGTTGTAAATGTGCTCTAAATATGACATAGTGGCTCCTGAGCAGTTCCTCACCATGTAAGATCTGTGGTGGTGCGAAACAGTTCTGACACTGCCAGTCTACTGCACCACAACGGTGCAGGGACTGTGGTCATGCAGCTCCTTATTCTGCAGTTTTCTCCTAAGGGACTGGCTTGGTTAGAACAATTTCATTATTTCTACTTAATAACAGTGGAAAGGTAGTTTGAAGCTATATTTCTGTAGCTCCTCAGCTGTAATGCACACTCCTCACACACAATTTAAAATGTTTAGCAATAAACAAATTTTCAAGTTCTTTGAGAAGAATTACACTCTATAAAAGTAGGATCTCATTATTTATAAGGTTTTTTTTTCTTCCTTGTCACTTGTTTATAATGCTGTAGAGACTTAGTACAAATGAAATTACAAACACTTAATGGGAAGAAATGATTTACATTTAATAGCCAAATTCTTAATTAACTCCATTACTACGTAAAACAGGCCATGAACTCATGTCTTAAAGTTAATAAATAAGAGTGGAAATTATGTGTGTTTCTATTGAATATTTATTCATTTTCTGCAACAACAGATGAAGGAAAACCATCTCCATTCAGGGGAATAGCAAATTTCAACCTCAGAATTACAGAAACCCACTGAAAAATTCTGCCAATGTAAATTTACAAGAAAAAAAATGAATATTAAAAGGAAAAAAAAATCTTTTATTTGTTTCTGAGTGCGATGGCAAAAAGAGGATGCGGAAGCATACTAAGTCATGAATTCCATGTTCTCCATACAGTGCATAAGGGAATAAAAATTCAAAGGTTAGCACAGCCAAAAAGACAACCATTGCAGTATTGAAGAAATGAGAAGTCTTGCCTCCACCTCCAGAAATAAGCAAAAAATAGCACAGCACAACCACTACCAAATGAGCCCTTCACACCTTCCATAAAGAAATACATAAAACTAACAAAAGAACCTTTCGTTCTACCAAACGAGCCCTTTACACCTTCCATAAAGAAATATATAAAACTAACAAAAGAACCTTCTGGTCTTCTGTCCTCTCCCAATTACTAATTATTTCTTGGCAAAAGCTGATTTTTCTTCATATACGAGAATGTACAGGAAAGCTACACAAAGAACAGTCAATTGGCCCATTTTTTATTCTTTTTTATAGAACCATGACATTGTTTAACTTTATTTTGCTTGCCAACCTTCTTTTCATGGTCCAAGTCATCAATCACTAGGGTTATTTGTGAAAAAAAATGGCAGAGACACACCACATTTGGACTTGGATTGCCCTTTCCCCTCATAAAATCTACAGGATGAGATTTATTACAGGTCCTGTATGAGAATTTTCTTACAAAGCCTTGCCTGTCTGGAGACACTTAATTTTGAGGAAAATCCCTCAGAGCAGTCCCACATCTGTTCTGACTTTGGTGGCTTCCTTAAAGTACACTTCATACGAAATCATGCAGAATGGGATTCCCGCTCTGGCCATTTGTGGCTTCAGTATACACCATCCACCGCAGGAAGAAATCAGCGACAAATTCAATATCATCTGAAGTTGCATAGATTGAGAACAAGGACACTAGACATTTCCTCTGCCAGCTCCAGTCATAAAATGAGACTCAAAACTGACCCAATCACATAGTTTATGTCATACCTTTCCACAAGACTAGAGGAAACCATAGAGTCATAATGATAAGTCCACTGAGAAAAAGCTCTGCGCAATTGTTTCTTGTGAGCAGAACTTAACCTAGTCTAGATCCACAGCTCTGGTGCCGACATTAGATATGATCTTTCACTACATTTCTTTGGTTTTGTTTTCAGAGTTAGCTTTTTCAAGTTGTACATTTAAAAATAATGATATGTCATAAAGTATAAGTTGTGTAATATATTGTTCAGCAACAGTGATATTATTTCTCAGCAGAAGTACTGAATATTTCCTTAGAACATTAGAACATTATTTTTCAAGTCCAAAAATACATTCATAGATGTTATAGTAATTTTTTCAGCCAAATTTTCAAGCTGGATATCAGTTGGTCTAACTGGTTTGCATACTATGCTGCAAATGTATTTAATGTACTTATTTATTGCATAAATCCCTTGAGTTTCTATTATTATGGACAAGAGGTTACAACACGCAACACTCCTTATACAATAAACCTGACAAAAAGGTTCACTTAATTTGTACCATTACTGCTCTGCCAAGTTTTTAAAGGTTGTAAAATAGATACTTTCTGGGCTTGAAAGAAGGCTTGACCCAACTAACCAACAAACAAAATCCTAATTACATAAAAGGTATTTTCTTTTCATAACAAAAGAGATCTTTTCTTGCAGAATCAGTCACAAAGAGAAATCCAAGTGTCCTTGAACAAAGTCTGTAACAATGTATTACTACTACTACTAAGAACACCACTAGAATCAGTAAGAGAGATAGTAGTGAGAACAAAAATAACGTTCCACAGTTATGTGGTCAATCAAAAAGCTGTCCCTATTTACCAGTATGGACAACCTTCACAATTTCATCATTATTCATAGGATTATCTAATATCTTTAAAAAAAAATTAGCCCCCTAGTATTTGTATTTGATATTATACCCCTCAGTTTTCATTTTGTAAAGCTTTCATTTTATGAAACTTCTGACAATCATTTCAAAAATGAGTTCTGCATTCAGAAAACAAAAACAGAAAACAAACAAAAAACAAACAAACAAAAAAAGCCAAATGCGCTTTATCTTTTAAATCTGCACTTTTGAAACCAGTCCCCTGATTTCTGTAAATTTGAAGATGGATTCAGCCCTCAACTTAGGATCTTGCCCAATGCAGTTATGTAGAGAACCCACCCCAGGAAAAAGAGACAGGCAGCTTCCAGGAACAATGATTCCCGCTTACACTAACACACATTTCCTAGGACAGGACCTCAGCAGGTCCCCATCTCTTCTCATCAGCTGTTTTGAGGACTTAATTGATCCCTAGAGATAGCTAAAGTTAGATGAGAAATCCTACACTCCAAGTTCTAAATTAAGAATTAAAAACAAACTGCCATAGTTTTGGCTGGGATAGAGTTAATTTTCTTTGCAGAGGCTCACATAATGCTATGTTGTGGCTTTTTGATGAAACTAGTGGTGATACCGCACCGATGTTTTAGTTGCTGCAGAGCAGTGCTTATACAGAGCCAAGGACTTTTCAGCTTCTCATGCTGCCCTGGCAGCGAGGAGGCTGGGGGTGCACAAGGAGCTGGGAGGGCACAGGACCAAGACAGCTGACCAAAACTGGCCAAAGCGATACTCCATGCCATCTGGGATCATGCTGAACAATAAAACTGGGCTGGCCAATGACGAGGAGAGAGGGGCACTGCTCGGGGATGGGATGGGCATCAGTCCGCAGGTGGTGAGCAATTGCATTGTGCATCACTTGCTTTGTATATTCATTTATTATCATTATTTTTCCTTCCTTTTCTGTCCTATTAAACTGTCTTTATCTCAGCCCACGAGCTTTTATTTTTTTTTCTTCCAATTCTCTCCCCTATCCCACTGCGGGGCAGGTGGGGCGAGCCAACGGCTGTGTGGTGCTTAGCTGCCTGCCGGGTTAAACCGCAACACAAAGAGACAAACAAACAAACAAAAAAAACCTTCTCTCCAGAAATATTTTAATTTTAAAGAACATTTTAAGTTATATTTTAATGCACCATTCATATAGGATATACACATTTGGATATATCACAGTCAAAAAAAAATCTAAAGCAGGACTACGAAATCACTGGAATTTTGTATTATTACAAAATCAAAATGACTTCAGGAAAAATAACTCATCATCATCTTTCTACCATCAGAAGTCCAATAATAGCTACACAGACAAGTCAAAGAGAGGTTTAATTTCTTGTGCTTGCTATCACATTGCAATAAACATCTCTAAAATGGCATCCTCAGAAACAACAAAATCCCATAATAGCGATGACTACTAAGAACAAAGTTCTGTGTAATGAACTTGCCTACTCTGTGATGTTTCATATGCTCCTGTTCTTACACAACTTCAGATGAAATCAGCATGACTCTAATACAGATTTTTTAAAATTTACGTTTTACACCACAATTGTTATTAAAGGAAATCATTACGTAAAATACTGAATCTCTCCAGCCACACTGTATTCCTAGAACATTGTATTTTTTACAGTTGAGGCAATTGCCTCCCTGGAATAATTCTGTTTCCACCAGGGTTTGCCAGTTCAGAGGCACTACTATAAGGTTACATAAGAAAATCTGAAACCCCTGTGGCTTGACAGAAGTAACACTTTGCTAGAAAGTCTCTTCCCTCACAGAGCTCTCCTACTATACATATTTGCAGTCCAGCAGGGAAGGATAACAGTGAGTCAGCCACAGGCCCCAGGGAAATCCCTTTCTGATGCCAATCACAGAGAAGAGTCTCATCCTTTCATCTGCAGTAAGGCTGCAATGGTCAAGGGAGGATTCAGGAATATAGTTGTCACGAAGCTGGAAGACGTCCTGCTTAAATGATGCTCATTTAGGGCTCAGATGATTTTATAATGATGCTACCAAGATCATGTACTACAATACCAAACATCGCACTTAGAATAAAGTTTTACTAAGCTTTACAAAGGATCAAAGAGAAAGTGCTTGGGTTCTAGGACAAGTGGTGCATCTCTCTGATACTACACAAAATACAATCTCTGGCTTTGAACTAGTGAAATGCATTTCCTAAACCCAAATTATTCAGTTGGCTTCCTTCATACTATGGCAGTCTAATCTAACCGCATTAACAAGGAAGAAGGGTGGCTGGAGGTGCAGAGGAGGAAACACTGACACCCATAGCCACAAAATGATAAGACGTTCACCGGCAACACCTTCCCTGAACTGTACAGGATTACCCAGGCCTAATTTTGAACTCTTCATAATGATGAGGGTGATAATAGTAAAAAATACATTCACATTTCTACAGGCACATTCAACCCAACATCTTACAAAGAGTAATGCTGGAGTCGTCATTAAGCTTACCACAGTGTTTCCCTGACACTAGATGAGAGCAGAATCACTTCAGATGGATGGTAAGCTTTGGTCTCCATAAGAATCTGCTAAGTGGGGCATTCAAAATGCTGTCCTCATGGGTCTTGATACCTATCAAGATCAGCTATGAAGTCAGGCACTTGGCCAGTCACACCTGTCTTTCTGACGCCCATACTGTGTTGAAGCTCACCAACCCCAGAAGGATCTGGGCATATTTAAAAGACGTACTATAAAACAGAGTATCAGACTGCATAGGTTTGCTGAATGCGCTTGACTTCAAATGTTTTTGTGAAGCAAGACATTGTATTTCTATTATAATCCTTTACGGTTTTCATTGCCATTATTGCTACCATCATAACTTGTTCTTATTAAAATGAAGTACAGAAATCAGACAGGCAAAGAAAATACTTACCAGGAAAAAAGTCTACTGACTTTAAATACATTGTTGTATCTACAGACTTATCTGCCATTACAAATATATTTTGTTTCTATAAATAAAAATGACTTTATCCTAACGATGAAGTTGTTTCTCCATCAAGGAAGTTAATATGCTTTTCAGAGAATCATGGATTCAAATCTGTGGACAATAAAGGGAAAGGTGCTTACTTCTGTGAATTGTTAAGTTCCTGGTTGTTCCACTCTAACATTAATGTTGTGGAGGTGTTGCTCAGGAGCGGTTTTATCATAGAAAACACCTTGGCCAGCAAGCAGGACAATATTCCATTTTACTTGTCAATTTCTAGGTTTTAAATCGAATACAAGTTTTTAGTTGTTGCTGTTGTTGTTGTTGTTTTTAAACTTCATTAATGTTTTTAAATGTTTCGTATCTAACCACCAGCAAGTATAAACCGGGCATACTGAAGTACATGCAAGTGTGATATTTTCTAGTTATGAGCATCTGATCTAACACCAGTGCTGAGTTACAGAAAACACCCTTAAAAACACACCAACAAATAGAGAGTGCAAGAAATTTAGAGGTATGAAAGCAATTTTTATTACATTCTATTACGTTGTATTACAAGGAAGTTTATCTAGAGTAAGAAAATTATTCAAGACTAGTTCAGAGTTAGCTCACGTGAGCTAACCTCACTTTTTTCCCCTCACGAAGATGCAAGTTAATACTCTTTAACTTAGCTTAACTATGCAAGTTTAATTGTGATGGGAACTTTGAATGGATGCCAGCTAGTTAAAACAGGAGGAAAAAAAAAAATGATGCCCTGGATTTTAGGTAGGAAAAGGGTCTGTGCTAGACAATACTGCAATGGTCACCTGACTTCAGCCCACCTTCAACTACATTTCCTAGCACAGGTCTAATTGAAGACATTCTCAGACACTTAACACTTAATATAGTCCTTTATTACAGGTCGCTGATATGAGACTGCCAAGCACCCCACAATCAGCAGATGTTTCTGTGAAAAAAATATTATATGCTAAATAAAATAATGTACAAAGTGGCTACTTCTTGACTAAGAAAAAGAAGAGAGGGGAGAGAGGGAAAAAAAGAAAAAATGGAAAAAAACACCTTTATAAAATACAAACACACAAAAACCCCAGTTTAACTGTGCGCATTATTGCAAACTTTCAATGAAGAACTTATTTTAATTAATTCCTGTACTGTTACAGGAATGTAATAAAGCATCTGAAGCCATAAAGATTTATGATCTCCCATAAAACTTAAGAATGGACAAACTGATTTGTCTCAACATTTTTACAGAAATAATTGGACTGAGAATTTATATGCCAACTTTCCACTTGGAAAGAAATTTTAAGTACTGTTACTATTACAAAACACTGAGAATGAAGGTTTGTAATGGAAATACTGATGGACTTTTAAGTTCACCAGTGCTAGTTAGACACACAAATGCTCACAGACACTCTGAAAATCTAAAGCTTACTTTGATAAACTCAGCTTCAGTATATAAAAAATAAATGACAAGCTTTCCTTGCTTTTCAGTTCAGTACAGATGCAAGCACTGAAAGCACTATCTTTGCAAATTTCCTGACTTCCCAGAGTAGCTTTGAAGCAGGAATTGTCATAAGTGAAGATGTATTATAAGAAGTGTTAATGAGGCATGAATTACACTTTTTTGTTTGTTTGTTTGTTAAGAAATCATTCTTTGAAGAGGTCGCCATGGCCAAAATACCTTTGCAGTTATTTTCTCTTTACAGGGCAAACTGAAGGCATGTTTCACATTATCTATCTGACACAAGCTCAAGAAATAGCAACCAAATCAAATCATGTACGGTTTTCATTACAGTTTAGCAAAAAGTACTATCTGACATTACCAGAAATGAATCATATATTTGGCTATAGTAATGTCTATACAGTAGTAGGACAAAGCCAAATATGACAAGAAACTCATAGCTACTGCAAAATACCTTTAGCCTACTCTGTTCTTATGATTTTTTCACTACATCCTTTCCACAGGGAACTGACCAGCTTACTTCTGATTCGCCTTTTTTCCTTTTCTGGGAGAGGTTCCCAGTATAATCTTTGCCAATGGGACCAAATCATGGTCTTACTAGGAGCACTTTCCAGATTTAGTCCCATGATTCAAGACACCATCAAGTTTTAAAGGAGAAAAACTGTCTCTGTGGAAATATTAACCTGACATGTCTCCAGTCTAGACTAACAATTATGTTAAGGACACAGCGAGTCCATTACCCACATAGAATGGGCGGAGGCTTTGATAAACCAGTAATAATAGGCGTCAGACTAGTCACTGAGGACTTTTCTTACTTATTTGCTTTCATATAAAAGGGAACTTAGACTCATTCAAGAATTCAGCTTCCACTGGGACTGACAAACAGTTCGTTTATTTCAATCAAAGGCAAAGGACTGCATTTAGTGTTGTGCCCATAAAACAGGAAATTGAATGTTGTTCAACAAAGGTTGACCTGCTCCTGTAGATTTTTGTCTACATTGCTTTTGTTCAGAATGGGAAGCAGGGTTCCTCTAATTGTATCATTCTAATTCTTCTCACTGCAGCCTTTTATACATTCAAATGAACACATCCATTTAAAATCACCTATGCTTTGTAAAAATTGCACAAGCAAAAAAAATGTTGAGAACTGGAATGAAGCTGGTGACCTTCAGTAGAAAAAATATACAATTCACATTTATGGAGTAACAGTTTCCAAATGCTCAATGCCTCAGTCCCTGTTTTAGCTGTACACTTAAAACAGGCTTAACTTTCATTAAGAATACCATGCAAAGAACTTCAGACTGAAATCAGTAGCAATGACCACACCGTGGTTATTGATCCTACACTGGACCTGTAGAACTGGGGAATGAATTCTCGAGTGCCACCTACTGGCACCTTAACCATTAACTAACTGTTCAATCTCCCTGTGTACAGAGTACTCAAGTAACAAGTCTGCGCGTACACATAAATATATACTTATCTAGGCTATTTCTATTTTACTCATACTCACTTACGAATTCTAGAGCAGGGCAATCCAAGGGTGTCTTGCAGACTGTTTTTAGGAGGGCACATTAATGTAATATTTATACAATCATGTTGGCATTCATCTTTAATGCACACAGACCATCATCCAACATCTAAACGTATGAGTGCAAATCCTTTTGCCGACCCCCACGAGTGTATCTGGAGTTCTGAAAATGGTAGTTTCAATTCCAGAATGTTCACCAAAGTACCTAGTCATAGGGAAAACTCTTTATTCCATCTTGAAAGAGGCAAGAAAATAGATTTTCAAGCATACTTTCTGGACAAAGGAAAATAAACTATGTACAACACAAAACATTTGAATTATTTGATTGCATTTTCCTTCTTCATATCTTAAAGAATTGTAAACTGAGAAGCATTGTTATCCCCATTTTCCACAGAAGGAAACCAGAAGAGGAAACCAAAATGTGGCTTTTTTTTTTTTCCCTCTCCTTACAAACAAGGCAGTCACTGAAAAGGGAAAGAAAATATTTCAGAAATTCTTTTAGATGCTGTTTTTCAGATTGCTCTTTAAAACAGATAGTGTATGTGAACTGATTGCTTTCATATTATTTCAAGAGGCTGATATTTTTAAATAGCTGCATGCAAATGTCTAATGAAAGACACATTTCTAACCTCATTGGAAAATACTGCCAATACTATCTGATTTCTTAGAGCTATGTCAGAAAAAGAGTATTTAACTTAATTCATAGCATAAATTCCTATGACAAATTAACACAAGCTTCAATACAAAATGAAGNTAAAATACCTAGAAAGCTATAGACACAATAAAAACAGTAGTAGTAGAAATAACCTATGTGGTCTGTGTTTTTTGCTCCTATGCTGCAACTAAGTTCTAAAACATGATTCTTCTTATAACCACTACTTAGATTTATAACCTGTTTCTGGGAAAAAAAAAAAAAAAACTTGAGAACTCAAAGGGACGTTTTTTTTTT
>VXAL01002944.1:26288-53700 GCA_013399475.1 Chauna torquata
ACTGTGGCTTTTTTTTTTTTTCCCTCTCCTTACAAACAAGGCAGTCACTGAAAAGGGAAAGAAAATATTTCAGAAATTCTTTTAGATGCTGTTTTTCAGATTGCTCTTTAAAACAGATAGTGTATGTGAACTGATTGCTTTCATATTATTTCAAGAGGCTGATATTTTTAAATAGCTGCATGCAAATGTCTAATGAAAGACACATTTCTAACCTCATTGGAAAATACTGCCAATACTATCTGATTTCTTAGAGCTATGTCAGAAAAAGAGTATTTAACTTAATTCATAGCATAAATTCCTATGACAAATTAACACAAGCTTCAATACAAAATGAAGCGCACACAGCTTCATACACAGCAACACGAAAGAGTCCCTGTACAATTATCACTATCAGTCTTCAGCTAAGACTATCAGTCTATCAAACTAAGTTGATAAAACTTAGTTTCACGCTTGGCTTTCTTTCAATAAGGAAAATATATTATTTAATATTAAAATACCTAGAAAGCTATAGACACAATAAAAACAGTAGTAGTAGAAATAACCTATGTGGTCTGTGTTTTTTGCTCCTATGCTGCAACTAAGTTCTAAAACATGATTCTTCTTATAACCACTACTTAGATTTATAACCTGTTTCTGGGAAAAAAAAAAAAAAACTTGAGAACTCAAAGTGACGTTTTTCTTTCTCTTCTGTTCTCCAAGGTAGCTACTCTAACAGGAAGTAACAATTATAAAAGATGACAATCTCATTTAGCAGGTAGTGATGCCCAATGTAGATGCAAAGTAGATAGAAGAAAAATGCAAAGATGCAGTAAAAAAAGGAAAGGAGACGTAAATGGAGAAAACTGGAAGACTTTTAAGCTCTTGAAGACCTGCCCTAACGTTAATAGCTAATGTAAGAAACAGACATCACTGAAACAAAGAAAAAAGAATAACAGTAATCAGGAAAGACCTAGTCATATGGCATTGCCTTCCTGCAGATGAAAAGCAGCATGCTACAGCCCATATTGATGGGTTACTTACTGCTTTGTGGGAAACATCCAATTCCCTTGCTTTCTCTAGCCAAAGGAGGACTGAGCTCACATTACACAATCTAGCCCTTCCCAACAGGCTGGACTCTTATCAGAGTGCTGCCTTTCAATCACTTTCAGCACAGTCTGAGGCTTGAGAAAATGTCTGCCATAGTACGTTGTCTTCTCTCTGCTGCACGATTTAAGCAGTTGCAAAGAAGCTGCAGCACTCTGCTGGAGAAACACAAATTGTCACAAAGTGAAAGGCAGGAAACACACACACAGCCATTTCAGCCTCCCCAGCAAATCCAGGCCTGTTGAGTATCCCCACCATGCTGCCTACATACCCAGAACAATGAAGAAAGTAACCAGCAGTGAACTAGGACCAAATTATCCCATAACTCATCTACACACTGTTAGTAAAGCTAACATCACCAGGAATGTGGAACAGTTGTTTGCACTATGACAAAGCTCAGCTAGATGGTGCCCTTCAATGAGGAAGTGCAGAGTTAGGACTGTGATTGCATTGTCATGCAGACTGGAAACATGACCAGAGCACTGCACATCTGTCTAGCTCACCACACACCTCCCCATTAAGAAATGCCCGCTACAATCTGGTTTTAGCAGGCTTTGCCAGTTTGAGCTTAAAATGAAGTGCAGCTACAGCTAGTTTTAAATATGGTCTTACCGCTGTATGAACAAATATTTTACTTTTTTCAAAACTATATGATCTCTAGAAATTCTTGAAGTCATGATTGCATTTTTGGGGATATGGTGGTTTTCTTTTGTTGTTTTCTCCCAGTAAAGAGCTTTCCTCATCTGTCTCCTGATACATAAACTTCAACGTTCAAAAAAAAAAGTCATATATGCCCTCCCAGTATTAGTAGTCCATTATTGTTTCTGCTGCTTCAGAAAGTGAGCAAGAAATAGTTACTGGTCTGTGTTTTGGAAACTCCCTTGCTTGCCATAAGCTGTCTCTATGGCTGTAAACATAGCTCTCCTTCAGGCTCTGTTCCTCAGTTGTGACGCAGAGATAATGGCAACTCCTTGCTTCACAATAGTGTTGCAAGTTGAATACAATAAACCCTCAGGATCACTGTGGTCATAAGAGTAAAGCAGCAAAGGCAAAAAGTCAGGGCATATTTATTTTGCTGGCAAAGCACTGCTCTCATTGCAGTAAGGCAAAC
Organism: Chauna torquata; assembly: GCA_013399475.1. Classification (NCBI taxonomy): domain Eukaryota; kingdom Metazoa; phylum Chordata; class Aves; order Anseriformes; family Anhimidae; genus Chauna; species Chauna torquata. The sequence continues at coordinate 28,483 of VXAL01002944.1, forward strand.
ATTCTTGGTGTAATGACAGGTAGGGTTGCAAGTGAGATGCATTTGGCCTGCTGCTTTTAACCGGTATTGTTTCTGTTGCTAGCTTTTCAGGACACTGCAATCAAATAATTGTTTCCTTGGTTGCCAACTATTTTTATTAGTAATACCGACCTTTGCTTATTCTTTTTCCTCCCATGGGAAATTTCAACACACCTCCAGAAGGGATGTTGTATGACTCTCATTTATAATGGGATTACTCCCTTTCTTCCCAAGGGAGGCTTTTTATTTCCACTTTTCCCCCCCCCTTTGTATTTGTAGATGTGGACACCAAGTCAAATCTCTCCTGTGTTCACATTCATGTGATCTGAACAAGATGAACAGACCAGCAGTTCTCACGCATTTGCCTAGGAGACGTACAGTTCAAGAGAATTCATCTCAGACACCATTCTATTTGAACTGTTTAACATTCATTCTGGCAATATTAGCAACAGACTATACAGAAAAGCAGTATCAAAAAAATACATCTTTATGTTTCTTTCCTTAATGCAGTATTTTCTAGGGTTTTGCATCCTTCATTTCTTTGCTTTTTTGTTCTTCACTTCCTACATGTTTTCTCACCATGCTCACGCCTTTTTCTTCAACGTATGCATTTTACTATCTGTCCCCTATCTTACTCATTCACAACTTTTCTTGGTGTGTTTTTTTCCCCCCTCTAGTTACCCATCCCCCCACCATACCAACCCTCCTCTTTCAGGTACACAGTTTATTTTGTCTTCTAATCATGAACGATTACCCTCTGTCCTAGAAAATCCTTTTCTTTCACTAGGTCACCACGTACTTCTGTCACTCTCATTTGTAGCCCCCAGTTCCACTACTGGCAACTCCTGCCAATGACAGATGTCTCACAATCAGTTGAATCTTGGCTTCAAGCCTGAGGGAAGCTCCAGACTTTTTTTTTTTGCATTTGCTTTTTGCAGCAGCACCTTTATACAGATGCATCAAAGTCACCTCTTCCTGAAGTACAGCTTCTTTTAGAAAATTCCAGGTCCCTCTGCACCATCAAGATTGAGTATCTGTAGAAACAGCTTGAAAAAAATTGCAGACAATGCCATCCAGCAGGCTGAGTTAGCATGGATGGCATCTTGCCCTGGGAGTCCTGTTCTGAGCAGTCAGAGCATGTCAGTGCATTATTTCATTACTCTATACATCAGGAGCTCTGGACTCAAGTGTGCAGAGGAACCTTCAACACACCAACCCTAAGCTACATACATCCCCCTCCACCAAGCAGTGCAGTGCATTCATCTCTTCTCATGCTTCCTGTGTCATACAATCTCAGATATTACCTTACCCCACTCATTTCTTCTACTTATCTTCGGCAAGAAAGAATATGTAATTGCCCAATGAGGAGCTACATGACGAGAGTCTAGGGTGTGCTAACTCATCAACCAACTAGCAGGAAAGTCTACAAATTCAGATTGGCTAGATATTCCAATGCTATTACACTCAGATTGGCCTGGTGCCTATCTATCAGATGCTGGCAGTCAAATATCACAGTTTTCTAGCCTGCAAGAAAATGGCTTAAGGGGTTATGTCAGTATATATCCAATACACAAAGTAATTGTGTCAACTTCTGGCCTGGGCCTTCTGCAATATCTATGTGCTCCTGAGCAAAGAAGTCAACACTAAAGGACTTGCTAACTCAGCTCAATGTGATGTTAGCAGCTATGTTTGCATCAGCAAGTAGTGCTTTGCAATAGAAAGTCTGAACTAAGAGTGGCTGCTGGGAGTCAAATGCCCACACTACATACTTTTGGGAAGCGCTTTACTTTGGACTAGCTCTACACTACTCCTGCAGACAAACTTGAACAGCAGATGGAGACCTACAACACACCATCTGATTTCACAGAATCACAGAATGGTTGAGGCTGGAAGCAACATCTGGAAGTCATCTGGTCCAATCCCCCTGGCTCAGGCTGGGTCACCTAGAGCCAGCTGCCCAGGACCATGTCCAGATAGCTTCTGAATATCTCCAAGGATAGAGACTCCACAAGCCCTCTGGACAACCTGTGCCAGTGCTCAGTCAACCTCACAGTTAAAAATTGTTTCCTTATGTTCAGACAGAACCTCCTGTGTTTTGGGTTTTTTTTTTTTGGTTTAGATTTAGTTTTATCCAAAAAGAGTTCAGTTTACCTACTCTAAGACAGTTTACAACTCTGGAGACTACTCCACAATACAGATTGATGTTCAAGAGATTTGTTTCAATAGTAAAAATATAACTCTTTATCCTAACTAAAATGCTACTGTTGATCCATAGATTGGTGGTTCTACTACAAGCATGTTCTGCCACTATCGGCAGTACCTGACTTTAAAAGTGGAGTTTAATGTAATATTTTCTTTAAAAGTTTTAACATGCTACAGGCACTTTCTTTTTTCCTCACCTCCAAAAGCCAGAACAACACAAATTAATATAGAGAACTGTCCAAACAAAAATATACCACCACACTATGCTTTGCAATTGTTTAAAGGATAGAAGGATATGCTTCATTCATTTGGACTTTTTAATAATGCAAATACAAGAAAGGATTTCTTTCCACATTTACACTGTTTCCCACACTACTGAGATTATACCCCAAGAATTCATAAAGCTGTAATTAGCATCTATGATAGAAACTTGAACACAATTTTATCAAACTTGTATGCCAACACAAAACACTATCAATAAGCAGTAACCACATATGCATTGACATCAGCTACATCTCAAGAGAAGTACATAAAGGCATTAGATACTCCAAGCATTTGGAAACCTATCCTGCTCTAACACACTGCCATCTTAGACACAGGCCCAAATGAAATAGGCTCCAAGCCCATTCGGAAATCAATGCATAGGGTCTGATGGCAAATTACATACACTGTGCACAGATCTACAGTGTGTATAGGTGAATACAGCGTGACTCCACGCTTACACAAGCACTGAGTTAGGCACTATGCACGCTGAGGGTGCCCTGTGTTCAGAGCTTCGTGAGCACTCAAGACAACCCTGTCTACTATTGCTGAAGTCATGGTTACGGATCTCTAGCAGATTGTCAGCTGGGACAACAAAGTTAGCCAGATCCCTCACCAAAATACAATTCAGTTTGACCTGCACAATTGCTATCATTGTGGTTTAAAAATTATCAAACCATCTACAGATATGTACTATTGATACAACTTCAGAATAAAGGACATGATAAACAACAATAAAGCCAAATGACACATACCATACGACTTTTGATGTCTTCCAGAAAGACTAGAGAGAAGAGTCATTCTAACGAAAACTCCCAGAAGAATGGACTTCAAGATGTCTATTTTCTCTCCAGCATTTTGTTTCTCTTCAGATCATTAGGAAAGACCTCTACAAGCATAGTTGCTCAGCTTTTGCTGTTTTAATTAGCTTTGCACAAAACAAAAGAAATTTAAAAGCTTCTGTTAAAACTAAGCTGTAAAATACAATTGCATCCTACTCCAATGCTTTATTCATACAACCTTTAGCCTATTTTGCCATGCAAATGAATTAATGAATCAAATTGCAAAATGGAGCACTCGTTTTCTGAATACAGAAGGCAGAATCTGGCATTCAGAAGACTTCCTGCTAAACTGGCTTGCCTATATAATACAGCATATTTGTCTTATACTATTTAACAATACATTTTAGGAAAGTAGTAACTAGAATTTTCTGCCCATTAATGTGTGCAAATTTTAATTCATCAGTTTGCCTGGTGGTAAGAAAAAAGAAAGGTTTTATCCAACCTCTTCTGATAAAATTCTAACAGCATAGCTGAGGGTTGAACACTCAAAAATGCTTCAGGGTCAATTCCTATTAATTGCTGTAGCATTGACTTAATTTAAGTGCAGGTAGGATGTTTTTTCCCATACCTGCAACCCTATATATATATATTTTTTTATGATAAACTAGTTGCTTCTTGACCACTTTTCCAAAAAAAAGTCATCACTTCCAGTCATTTTCATATTCACACAGAAAAAGTAGTACTGATGGACAGATTGGTGTGTTAAAAAAATGAGGAAAAAGGAACATTCTAGTTACAAATAAAATTTCCATCGCCAGGATTTCATCCAAATAGTTTTTCAAAATTAAACAAGAATTAGGAACTCATGAAATACACATACTAATTAGGAGTCACCAAGCCAAGCGGAAACACTGTACAGGGAGGCGTGCCTGTCTCTCTGTTAAAGCTAAGGTGTCTGAGTCAGCACCGCAAAGGCGGCATCTTCACCTATTTAGGAGCAAAAACCTGGGAGTCCTCTCCTGAGGGCAGTGCCTACGATAGTCTTTGAAGAACTGAGCATGGCTCACCCTTTTTAAAACACAGCTGCCATAGGAGGAGTAGTGTTATGTAATATTCAAGTGGTTACAGCACTTGCCAAGTTTTGCATTCCAGCTCTCAAGATTAGTCTTTTTTTCCCATGACTATTTAATAAAATTTAGAAACAGTCTTGTGAATAGGGACCAAAATCCAGGGTGACTCACTTCCCCCTTCCAGAGCACCAGTCATTAGGTTACAGCCATGTTGCCTCCTGCCTTTGAACCTGTGTATTTTGTGAAATCCACTCGGCTTCAACTAAGAAGGGACTTTGCTCCTAACCCTCTTCTCACCTTCCTCCAGCCTAGACAGAGGCCTATTGATTAACATACTGTCATGGGAGGAAAGCAATGTTGATATGAATGACACACCTGAATCCAGTCTTCATACCTGCCCAACCAGTCTAACCACTACGTCATGAGCAACCTGTTTTTGAGTAACAGTGTCTGTTCCTACTCCACTGAAAAAATCTATGTATTCCTATTGGATCAGTCCCTCATGAGACTTAAACAACACCACAACTCATTTCTGGCTGGCTTAAGTCCCTAGTTAAACATGCCAAATACTGCAAATGCTATGAAATCTTTCAGGTAAGTCAAAATATGCCTACAGTGCTGAAGTATCTCCACAATTTTGCAGCTACTGAACAAGGCTGGTTGAATTTTTTACTACTATCAGTCTTCCATGAACCATGTCTTAGGTCTAGATATAAATATCTCCACGTGAAATTAAATCTGCATATTCCATGTAACATTGATTTTAAAAAAATATATTCACTGTGAGAAAAATTGAATATGGATACACACCCTGAAGATCAGTGCCTCAAGTTGTGATCAAAATTTATGTTCACCACCTCTAACAGTGTTCAAGAGCTTTTATTCAGTAGGTAAATAAACTAGGCAATGTGGACAAAGCAATCAAATGAACATTCCTTTTCCCTTCTTCCATGTAGTGAGAAATAGCCCAAATATTATTAAAAAAGTGGCAAGTGGCCTTACATAAAATAAAAAATCATTAACTGTTTAAAATTACCATGTTGATCATGATTTTGTAATTTTATTTTCTAAAACTAAATCTAATTGGAAATGAAAGTAGATACGTTTTTATGCTAATTTGATTATCATATATCCATACACTAGTCCTGATTACTCAGGCTGTGCTTTTTTTCCTATATCCAAATTACAACCCTTTCAACAGTGTTCTGCACAGTATTGTTCATTTTGTAAGGACATGACTATCACCTAAAATAATCCTCTTTTCTGAATGTTCAGCTAGTAACTATACTTATATAGATGATCCACGCAGCCTTTCTGTATAGATACAATGTAAAAACCCCTTCCATTTATTTAATTTCTCATTATACAGGATTTCCTCTCTATTCTTTCAATTAAAGATTTTTCCCTTTTCAAAGGAGCCCTTTGCAACAGTAGTTTTAATGACTTATTCTCTCAAGTTTTAGAAGAGATTATTTCCTTTTCTGCCAACTGTTCCATGCTCCTGGAATGCCTTCCTCACAGCTGTTCTGCTGCTCTCCCAGATGCTTTGTCTCCCTATCTCTGTAGTTGAGCAGCTCAGAACTCCATAGTGCTACTAAAAGAGAAACAAAGCAGCTGACAGAAAATGCATAAGTAAAATAAGCAAGTTTGGCATCAGGTGTGAAAAAAGTGAATAAGTAATATAACCTCGACACCTGCAAAACTTTTGTAATCCACAACATGGCATGAATCTCAGTGCTGACTCATACTTAAAAAACAAACCCTGCATACACAGTTTCTGACCTTGTAATAAACTCAGGCTGAAATAGCTACTTTGAAAGAACTGACAAACATTTAAATCAATTCTCCCCTCTCCCCACCCCTTCCAAGAACTTAGCTCTTCTGTACTTCTTCTGTCTTACTATTGTGAGCAAGGCTGTGCCAGGTCATTGTAAATTATATAACCAAATGCTTCACCTAACTATACTGTTACTTTCTCTCTACTTACCCTCCACAATCCTTCCATTTCAGACCTATTACAAAGATTTCATATCCAGCTGTACTACACTCAACACAAACCAAAGTAATCCACCTTCAATCTCCCAAGATTCCCCTTGACCCAGCTACTAACAAAAGTGATGGCATGAGAGAAGATATGATCTGCAGATTATCAGGATACAGAATCTCTCCACAGGGCTACTGCCAAATGCCTACAGGTTGAGAGATTTCATATGATAGTAGCCACCTTATATAAGGGTGAGGTGATTTAATTATGCCACTATTTGGCTATCAAATAAGATGCTTTCCAAGTTTAAGGCAACTGTTTTAAGAAGCAAATTATGCATTTTAATATACCAAATATATTAAAATGCAGCAAAATAATGCAAAACCAGAAGAGTTCATAGGAATTAAGTATGGCTAACAAACCACAAAAAATATAGGGGTTTACATGTGACAAAAAACTCAAGAATTCTAACAATTTAATCCAGAATAAAATGCTAAGATTGTATTCAAATATTGAAAATTTTGAAAGGGAACTAAGCAAACAACCATCTTCCTTTTAAATTAACTTAATAAAGGAAATGAAAATACTTAATGAAACCAAGTTCTTAAATTTAGAATTCATAAAAACTTTCCTTTTTTGGGTTATTCCATATCCATTGTAGCAATACCTGGAAAAAAAAGATCAAGTAGCAATATTTTATTATTATTAAAGCTACACAAAATAAGATGACAGGATAAAAAAACTACCAAACTTCAAAGTAATAACCAAAATCACAGGTAGGAATATTCTTCTACCCATTTTTCAGCATTGCATAGCTCTCAGGGACTTGTTTTTAAGAGGAAAAAGAGCTTTTTCCAGAAGTACCAGTATCTAGCCTTCATAAATAAGAAAGTAAGAGGCCTAATGACATTATCATAGTATAGTATTTAAAACCTTGTGCTTTGATTAATTCAGAAGTTTAAACAAACTGAGGTGGAGCAATATAATACAGTTCTGGGGAAAATTATTTCATTATACCATATTATATCACTTCTTAATCCCACACAAACTTACTACAAAATGTTCAGACAAAATACTGTATATTGCATTTTATACTTCTGAAAAATAGTGAGGTTAAATAGGAATAGAATTCTGCAGTTCAAACTGGTATTTCATCAAGAAGCCAAGCAAAGATTCTGCTAATAAAGATCCACCAAGGAGAAAACTAAGCTTATGCTGAGCATTTTTAAAACTCATTTATGACCTACAACTGACTGTAAAACAATTCGTGTCTTCCCAACTTTTTATAACATTCCAGGTCAGGTCTGGTACATCCAACGCTGAATGCAGTACTGATAAAATTATGATAAAACTTTGAACCAGAATCTCTTGCTTCATATCAACTTAAAAGCTCCATTACTCATGGGTAGCCAAGTTGCTGTAGTAATTATGCTAGTTGAAAACTCACCAATCTGGTCCAGAGATAAAAGGTCTGATTGTCAACTTCCTTAGTAACCTGTTGCATGAACTATGCCAGTGCTAGAGATGAATAAACGCTTCCAGGGTCTGTGGTTCTGGAATTCCTGCCATGCAGGTTTCAGTGTCCATTAGTCTGCTGCTACTTGCAAGCGGCCTATCAGAAAGATGTTTCGATTTTATTTATTTTCTGCACTAATTAGAATAAGCCTGAATTTCAAAATTAGAAATTCTTCCCTCAGGAAAAATTCAAAGACAAGTCAGACAAAAGAATTAGATTAAAACTTTCAGATGAAATTGGATTTTCTCCATTGAATAAAGAAATGTTTTGCAACACAGACCTTTAAAGTTACTAAAAAAATCCAGACCTACAAAAAAAAAGTCTGAATTCTGAAAGTTATCAAGCAGCTGGCTTCCATCAAAATTAAAGAGGCTGATCTACCTATGGCTCACACCAGTTCATCAGAAGCCAAGGACACCATCAGTTGCAAGTTTTGTTATGGTAAAACACACTGGCAGAACTAGGATAAGAAAAAAAAACTTACACACAGATGCTCACCAAACCTCTAGTTTATACTCTCCACCTAACTTGAACTGGCTTTTGCCAACATATCTACAGTTAACAAAGTACAGCAATATGTATAGGTAAAGCCACCCTAAATAAATGTCAAAACAAACATTCACTGGTGCCAAGCTAGAGATTAGCTACAACAGAATAGACCCCAACAACTATGCAGTTCAACAGAGGACTCACAAAAACTAATTTTTACAATTTTATTGGGGGGAAAGGATTTTTTTTTTGGTAACTTCCATAATCCGCAGTGGGACAACGCCTCTAACTCCTACATTGACATAATGTAAGTAATAAATGAATTAAAAATCAAGGCTTGAAAAACCTTTGGTTAACTAAAACATAGCAATTCTTCAGGCGTGGAGCACCCCACCACAAGATGTGGTGGTTGCCAAGGTAGATCCCAGCTCCCGGAAAGTTCACAGAAGACAAACACACGGCGGGAAGCTCTAGGGACAGGGGTGCTACAAGGGGAGAACCAGGGTAACACCTGAAGAAGGCTCCGTACACATCAGCCCGGCTCTAACGCGCTTCCCGCGTGCGGCCGGTACGCAGGACAACTTCCCCGGCCGGACGGACCTCCCAGTGCCGAAAATTCCTCTTACTCCGCCCCCCCTGGGGTCCCAGCGCGCACCCCAGCGATCTGGGACGCTCCCCTCACCGCCGCCGGGTCCTCCCAGCCCCGTCGCACACACGACAGGCGGGCCTACAGGGCGACTGGCGACGCGGCGCAGCACGTACAGCGGCACTGCTGAGGGCACCCACGAGCAGGGCAGCGCCCAGACTCCCCCCCAAAAGCCAGGCCCAAGCTCCGAGCTGACGCCAAACAACCGCCCCAAAACACCTCCCCCCCGCGGCGGCGGCGGCTGCGCAGCGGACGGAAGCTGCGCGCATGCGCAGGAAGAAGCGCTGCCTGACGGGCGTCCCTCCGCGAGCGACGCCTGCCATTGGTTACCGAACATTCCCGAGTGGCTTCGTGCACCACCGGAAAGACGCCGAAGGTGGGGGTGGAGGGGAGGGGGAGCAAACGGCTTGAACGCGGCGCGGTGTATTGTGGGGCGGAAGAAGAGAGTCACCGCTCTGTTAGGGCCGCCATCTTGTCTGCGTCCGGACTTGCTGCCGCTCTCGGGGCCTGCTCCTTCTCCTCGTTGCTCGAAGCGGTGGGGAGAGAGAGGACTAGGTGCCCGGTCGGTCGGCGCTGATGCGCGCGGAGCCTCCTCGCTCCTCTCTCGGGCGCTGCTAGCGAAGGGGGCGGGGGTAGTCGGGCGGTCGCCGGCGCGGCCTTTCCTCTCCTCGGCCGGGATGGGTCGGTCCCGCAGCCGGAGCTCGTCCCGCTCCAAGCACACCAAGAGCTCCAAGCACAACAAGAAGAACCGGAGCCGCTCGCGGTCCCGCTCACGGGAGAAAGAGCGGGCGCGGAAGCGCTCCAAGTCCCGGGAGAGCAAGCGCAACCGGCGCCGCGAGTCCCGGTCCCGGTCCCGCTCCAACACGGCCCCCTCCTCCCGCCGCGATCGGGAGCGCGAACGTGAGCGCGCCTCGTCCCCGCCGGACCGCATCGACATCTTCGGGCGCACGGTGAGCAAGCGCAGCAGCCTGGATGAGAAGCAGAAGCGGGAGGAGGAGGAGAAGAAAGCAGAGTTCGAGCGGCAGCGGAAAATGTGAGTCCTGGGCCTGGGTTGGAGGCTTGGGGGGGGGGACGAGGGGAAGGGGGAAGGAAGGAGATGCTCTTTGCCGTAGTGCCTTTCTCTCCACGCCTTCCTGCTCTAAGCTGGAGCTGTCTGCGCTTGGGGAGAAGGCGTTTAGGCCCTTGCTGAGGCCTAACTTCTGCCTGTTTTCCCGCCATCCTTCCCTTTCCTAAAGGCTTGTTCTATCAACTGTGTTAGAAGCCGCCCACTCAGAGTGAGAGCCTGGTGCACCTTGCCTCCCTGTCACCTAGCCGTGCTCACTTTCTGTCTGTCGCTCTTCTGCGCTGCTCTTAAACTTCTTTCTGCGGCTGAGGCCTCCGCGCCCCGCACGCTTTGTGCTGCACTGCCACACTTTCTGCCCCTCCCCTTCTTTGCGTGGTGCTTATTATGCGTCGAGCGAAGGCATTTAGAGTTGCCCATCTTACGGTTTTAAAAAGTACTAAGCAACCATTATAGTAACTTTGGATTTTGTTTTTTGTTTCTCGCCAGATAGGACAGTGAGATCAGGAGGCATGTTTCATATAAAGCTTTTCCTTTTTCAGTTTTCATTGTGGGGTATATGGTTGTTCATAAAGTCTACAGAGATAAATAAATTCTATTTTAGTAAATGTTAGATGTACATTAAGATGTGTAGCAATGTTTTTAAGTTAGGAAAGAGACCATTCTTTAGCAGAGGTAACAACGGATGTAACAGTCATGCTGAAGTGATTCTTCTTTGAATGCAGCCCTCACTCCTTAGAGCACCGAATCTAGGGATAGCACTTGTTTTTACGTGTGAAGCCAACTAGTTCTGTTAATTCTTAGGTGGAGCTTTATTTCAGCTGTGTTGTTCTAATGAAGTGCTATTTATAGTTTAGAAGGTCTGACCACCCTGAGTTACCGCTTTCTTTTTTTTATTGTAAATAATCTCCTTTACTAACTTCAGAATTTGACAGTGATGTCATACAAACTTAATGTAGCAATACAGACACAAATGAAAACGTTAAAGGCTTTTTGAATCGCTGACCCTAATTTTGCAGTTTAGAGTCTTCTTCAGTACCTAAATAATAGTTTAAAAAAAAAAAAATTCCATGCACCTCTGGAATGAAGAATTGTAATGTGCTTAACAATTTGGGAGTAGTTTATCTCAGTGTTCTTCTAGAGACATTTTAGTTCATGTATGTTGTTTAAAATATTACTTAAATGGATTTTTAAATATTATTTAAATGGATTTAAAGATTGAAGACAGAGGCTATTACACAAATAACCAAATAAGTGTTATCTAACTTAAAATATTAAATGTCACTAGTCTTAGTTAAGAAGTTTATTGTCGGTCTATGTCTAGGCTTTAGAAGCTAAAAGAGAGAATCTGCTCAAGTACTTGTGGAAAATGAAGTGTTCGTAATCTTTAAATAATATACTTAAAATATTTGATCTTCTTGCTTCTGTGGAGTGCTCCAACTGAAAGAGGCCTGTTCATTCGGTGAAATTTCATACTTTCAAGTCTATTTTCTGCGATAAGTTTTCTATGCAATTCAGGAAACTTTGAAATTTTAAAATACTCATGAAGTCTGTGTAGGAAGAATATGACATTTGGTTGGTGTTGGCAATGGAATAGTAAACTGCTGAGCGAGAAACAGTATTGGAAAAGATTAGACACAGACTTTTGATGCTTCCAGAATAGACTTCAAATTTCAGAAAGATGAAGCAATAAAAATTAATACAGCCTAAAACTATGATATTTGAGTAAGTCATCTGTAAATGGTGTTATATATGCTCGTGTTAGGGAAGAAAAATAATTTCTTGCCAACTGAATTAACTAGTGGACAGTTCATATATCAAGAGTGACTTTCTTTTCATGTCCATTCAAATCTTAATACATAGTCTAACTCTTGCTTTTACCTATAATGCTCTTTTTCTATAACAAAGTTTTCATTAAAATGGCAAATATGCATTTTTTTCCTCAGAAATCTACTGAATGCTAAACATTTACTTTTCTGCAGATTTTCTAAAATTAGTCTTTAGGAAGTAAATGGAGCATAGTAAAAATATTTTTACTTTAATGGCTTCTCTGTTTCTCAGAGGTTATCGCTCAGCAAGGGTGATAAACTTACATCCGTATGTCAAATACTATAAGTACATGTGATTTAAAAAAATGAGTAGTTGATATCAACTACTAAATCACTGAGATCTATATCTGTGTTTGTAAGTTGATTTTCTTGAGACACCCAGTAAATGATTGGAAGTATATTATCATCTGTAGGCACAAGGTAGTCTTATAAATGAATTTTGAGAATAAATTGTGACCTTATTCTATTTCACTTCTTTCTCTTTCCAGTGGTCCAAGAAGTGTGGTCATGTATACTGAACAGTTATTATATATTTATAACACTGTCATTGCCTATGCTTGTGAAAAGATATACTGTGTGAAAAGATATATTTGTTTAGTTTAATTGAATACACATGGAATTTGTGGAGGCGAGAAGAATGAAACCTGTGCAAGGCACAGTGGTTAATTTGAGTACGTCATCAATTGCTGAGGATATTTGAAAATTTATTTTAGACATGAGCCTAAGGTTTTTTTTATAACTATGTACTAGCTCTATTCAATTAGCTAACTTTTATTCTAGATTCCCTTAATATTGAAGGAAAGCTAAAACAATTGAATAAAGCACTTGAATGTGAGCTTTCTGAAAAATGCTTTTCTGTAGAAAAGCCTCTTATGTATCTTTACGGGACTGTAAAAGTACTTGCTACTTAATCCTGAGAGGACAGGAAAAAAAAAAAAAGGGTTATTTAGTATATAAAGGGTATTAAAAATATATATATTTAAAACTTTTGACCCCTTCTCCAACTTCCATCCAAGAAATGACCACAAGTTACTGACCTGGCAAAGACATGGGGTTGATGTGTTTTTCTGGGTACTGTTGGGGACCTTTTTTTTGTTTTTCCTTCCCTGAAAAAAAATCAGCTCAAGATATTTTGCGTCACTTCAGAAAAAGTGAGCGCTGGCCTAATGTGTCACTGGAAAAGTTTGCTGTCTCCTGAAAAATGGAAAAATAAATTTTGTCTTCTGGGACTGAATGTCTTAGCTGGGGTTTACAAAAGTTTTTAATGAAGGAGATGGACTATGCGTTTGCTTCAGAACACTTTGGAAAAGAAGATACATGAACCAGGGGAATTTGGGAGTTAACACTTACACCTTGCTATTTCAGATGACATCTAGATTAGTAATCTATACTTTATTATCTCCTTTATGTAAAGTTCTTTTTATGTGTCTCAATATAAATAAGATAGGAAAATGCAAGCATTATGAAAATTACAGGATATTAGGATATCGCAATGATTGGTGTTATTCTAAATTGTGGCTTTCTGGTGCTGACAGGCCAGAAGATAAGTTTATAAGATTGTTTTGTATTTCATGGAATACTTAGAGTGAAAGTTCAGTTTCAAGGTTAAAAAAAAGAACAACCTTCTCCCCCAAAGCCTGTAGGAATTCTGAATGAATATATGAAACATAGCTCTACAGTATTCACTTTATATAAAAGAACATAGTTAATATTTGGATATCTAATTGCCATGCCGTACTAGTGATTAGTACTTGGAAGATTTTTCTTCCTTCATTTGGTAATAAACCTGGGAATTGACCTAATCATTTTGTATACTTTTTAATGAAAACTTAGATGGTGATCAGGCTAAGTAATAATGCTGCAGCTAAACAAAAATAAAGAAGAGATGACATATGAAAATATTTCCAAAATTTAGAACATGAAAAACAGTAAGGCTTGCAAGTATTTACTTAACGCTTGGTGTTGGTATATTGTATTTTGGATAATTATGGTGGAAAGAGTGCTGATATAAACAAGTTAAAGAGAGCTGAAGTATTTGAAATTTGATAAGGTATTGGATAACTAGATTGCAGAACCAACACCTAGAATTCTTACTAAAATATTCAAATTATAAGTTGTATTGCTTCTGATTAGTTTGGTGCCACTAAGATGTTGGTTTTAACATGAGATTTTACAATATATTATGGCTACGTGTGGCATAAAACTGAGACCATTTGAATTCCTGAAGGGTGAAGGATGGTGGGGGGGTATCTTTCTTTCCATGAAAATGATTTTTTTTTTTTTTTCATATCAAGATGTAGTATGATAATCTGTCTTCTTAAGCTTAATGTCTTGAGATAAGGAGAGATGCTAAATATGGTATGGTCTTAGTGGTACCTGTCGTTGGAACATTGGTTGCCTGTATATTCACTTCAATACACCTTCAGTGTAGGGTAAAACATTGAAATATCTGATCTACATGTGTAAGGCATAAAATGATTAAAAGTTGATTCAGTAGTGTGGTTGGTGCTTTGTATTTGCAAGAGTTTGTTTCAACACAACCATTTGGATTGATAAAAAAGGTAACCTTCATGTTTGCATTTTCTAGTCGTCAACAAGAAATTGAAGAGAAACTCATAGAGGAAGAAACTGCGCGAAGAGTGGAAGAGCTTGTGGCTAAACGTGTAGAAGAAGAGTTGGAGAAACGGAAAGATGAGATTGAGCGAGAGGTTCTCCGCAGGGTGGAGGAGGCTAAGCGCATCATGGAAAAACAGTTGCTCGAAGAACTCGAGCGACAGCGACAAGCTGAACTTGCAGCACAAAAAGCCAGAGAGGTAACGCTCGGTCGTTTGGAAAGTAGAGACAGTCCATGGCAAAACTTTCAGTGTCGGTTTGTGCCTCCTGTTCGGTTCAGAAAGAGATGGAATACAGCAAATCTAATTCCCTTCTCGTATAAACTTGCATTGCTGCGAAACTTAATTTTTAGCCTATTCAGAGGAGCTCACTGATACTTAAACAGTTATTCTCCTAAAACCTGAACAAGGATACTTGATTTTTAATGGAACTGACCTACATATTTCAGAATTGTTTGAAACTTTTGCCATGGCTGCAGGATTTATCAACAGTCCTTTCGTTTTCTGGGGAAGGGTATTAAAAATCTGTAATTATGTATCCCTCATTTGTTTCATTTTGTTTACCTAGACTGTAAGAGGCTTTTGCCTTCAGTCAGGCAAAGAGCAGGGTCCAGCACTGAGCTGCAGTACCTGTCTTTAACAAATAGGTTTCTTACTCTCCATTCAAAACAAACATTTTCCTTGAGCATACATTGGACTAATTCTGGGACTTCGAGCATAAGCCCATCCACGTCTTCACGAAGGAGCTATGTCCAAATCATTATATCCATTTTTAATAACTACTAACAATTCCTTTTTTCCCTAGAAGTTACAAAAGAGCAGGTTGCCCTTGTCTGAAGTCAAGCTGAACATGTGACTTGGGTGGTTTTTTTTGTTTTTGTTTTTTTAATCAGCAGCTGGAGCAGAAGTTGAAAATGTCTTTCTGTGAGACCGTAATTTGCTACTAAAGGCTTTGCCTGCCTGCCTGCACCAATCATTCCAGGATCCAGAAATGTCAAGGCAAACTTTAAATCGTGTGCAGAAAATTTGCAATAAACAGTCACGAGTGTCAAACACCTTTTTCACTCTGCACTTCCTCTACAGTTTATTTTAAATGAATATTTTGATTGGCTTACAAAAGGAAAGATGGTAGCAACAAAGCTTTACCCTTCATACTAAATGTGACTTGTCTGTCACATAGAATCTTTAAAATTAAAACAAACAAGCAAACAAAAACAAGCAAACAAAAAAAAGCCCAACAATTGAGTTACAAAAAATATTAGGGATATTAAATTACATTTGTTTTGTAAATTCAAACCTTAACTATCAAGGAATTGAAGTTGAATTTTGATGTGTGTATTCAGCAAATCCTTTATATATACAGGTTTTCATTTGATCAGATTGATTTTTTTTTTTTTTTTTTCCTAAAGTATTTTTGGTATAGCGAACATGATGTGGAGAAGCCTCATCAATTCTTTACAGTGCAGAATAAACTTCCATGCCTGGAGTGAAGTGTGCTAGCTAGTAGCTGATTACTAGTCATAGTAAGAAGTTTTCTCTTCGTATGCTTGCTTTGTTCATATTAACTTTTTTTTCTTACACAGACACAAACCTCTGGCTAACTTTAAATCTTCCAAATATTCAAATAATTTGGATATATATTATGTGAACTGAAACACCTCAAAATCTTTCAAGCAGTCTTCATATTTATGGGTTGCGTAACAGAGTTCCATAAAATTCACCAAGAAAACAACAATTGCAAGGCTTTATTTCCTGATCTTACCTTCCCTGGATTCCAGAATTCCAAGTTCAGACTGCAAATGACAGTTTCAGCTGTCTTAAAATTGTCAAAATATTGAATGTTAAGTCCATTCTCCCCATGAAGGAAGCCCATAGCTCCATGAAGTATGGATTACCATTTGTATTTTTCACTAACAGTAAATGTATTTTTCTTATTAATTGTTTGCCTTAGGAATGATTTACATATTTTTGTTCCTTCCTATCATAAACATCTGCATTCCTCAGCTCAGCCTTCCTTGTATGTTGTTTCTTTATAAATGGTTGAGCTGCTGATGCAGGTATTGCCAAGCTAACAGTACAAATCATTTTAAAGAGGAAGCTGGCGCGTATGGCAGCCGAGGAGCACACTCTGCAGGACACTGGACAAGACAGTAAATATTCAACTTTTAATGCTGATTAAAGGAGTATAGGTAAAGAATACGTAGGTATACTTAATTGGTGAGACAAACTATTCACTTTATTTATATTTTATATATTACTTTTTAATTTGGTAAATACTATCCAGTTTTTGTAGTTGTCCTTGTTGATTTGTGTGATATTAAAATTGTAGTAATAAATTATCAGGATTCTGTGATTAGGGAGGGTTTAGTTGGTTGCTGTTTGGACTGGGCGGGATGATTTAAATTTAGTATTAGAGACAAGACCAGTTTTAGTGGCTGCACAATTTACCGTTGTGAGACAAATTAGGTGGCTGTAAAGCTGCCACTTTAAGTCAGTTCACAGAAGAATTCTGAGAAAGATTAGTGAACATACAGAGATGAATCTTATACTTTACTAACATCTTGCCCTGTCCTCCCCTTTAGGAAGAAGAGCGTGCAAAGCGTGAGGAACTAGAGCGAATACTAGAAGAGAATAATCGAAAAATTGCAGAAGCACAAGCTAAACTGGTATGTAAAGATGTAGTTAACAGTTTTATAGGGGAATACGGGTCCCTCTGCCTGATTTGCAACACAATTAAAATAAACAAATCAAAGCTTTCTAGAGTTTAACTTGTCTGGTTATGTCAGTAACATTGCTCTCCTTTCCTTAAGCATAAGAGACCAGATCTTTAGCAGTAACAGCAGTCTGAAGAAATAGTTCTAGTCCTTTATTAATTTTCAGGAAGATTGCTGCCTTCAGAATTTAAAAACTACGTTTTTAACTGTGTCTCACAGGGAATGTTGAAATAAGTTTGCAAACACATTCAGCTTCTAGAACAGAAATGACTAATTCTATCTTGTTGAGCAGGACAAGTATAAACTGGATTTGAGACTAGTATAATGTTGATAGGCAAGTGCTGAAAGGGACTTTCGGCATAAGCTTAAGACTTCTAAGTTATGAAAGTCCGTCTTACGTTGGTCTCCAGACTGATTTAAGCAGGTTGCTGCTTCATGAGAACATTCAGTATGATTTAGCTGATTCTAATCGATTCATCATAAACCAAACTAATCCTGTTTGAATTCTGTCAGTTTCGATCACTCAAATATTTTCACAACCTTCTCAAGTAAACAAGATGTTTCTTAAAACTGTCTGCTTGAACTACATCTCTTGCAGGTCTCACTCTCAGCTGTTGTTTCTGCTTTATCCTTTTCCCAGCCTTATATGGGGGAAACAGGACAAATAGGGAATTTAAGTTTTAGAAGACCATTGGAAGAGCTGTAAAGATCATAAGTCAGTGTAAGGACTGACTTGTTACAAATCAAGTAAAAATTGTTTTGAATGAGGAGGGTCTTTTAGATGGGTCTTGGAGGTGGGAAACCTTTGTTTGAAGGTCTGTTATTTCATTATATTGTGACTTCATCTGATGTGGCAGATGTCAGGAAAATTTCTCTATTTATACACTTACTTCCTTAATTAAAATGTAATGTGTTGTTTGCAAAGCAGTGCTGAAAAACATTGCAAGTAAGCATTCAAGATTTTGGTAAGTTAGCTCTAAGTCTGTAAAAAGTTTTCAATGTTTCTTCTAAACTCAGTTTATGTAACCATTTTATAAATAGTTTCATTGAAACTGACTGTGGTGCTTAGTGCAAGTAGAACTGCTTGCATAAATATGCAGGGTTGGATACAGACTTGTAAATTACCTTTATGACTACAAAATATGCCGGCCTAAATTCTACCATTTCCATACATAGGCTGAAGAACAATTGAAAATTGTTGAAGAACAAAGAAAGATTCATGAGGAGAGGATGAAACTAGAACAAGAGAGGCAACGTCAGCAAAAGGAAGAGCAAAAAATTATCTTGGGCAAAGGAAAGTCTAGGCCAAAACTGTCCTTCTCGCTAAAGAGCCAGGATTAAATTGCAACTCTGAACTCTTACAAGAAAAAAAGAAACATAAAAACAACAACAACAACTTTGTATGGTAGCTTCATGTTGAAGTGTTTTTTTTTTCTCTCAATTTTTTTTTTTTTTTGTCTTTTTTTGAAAGTCTGGAAAGTTAGCTTGTTCTAATAGGGGCTGTGCTCTGCAATTCTTAATTTTTTTAAACTTCCATTAAGTTAAACCCTTATCAGATCATTGTTGCCTTTTAGAGGGTAATCTGTTCTCATACATTTTGTTTCTGTGTTAGTGGTCTGAAGCAGATCAGGTCACTTTATGAATTGTGGATGATCTGATAAGGTTTTACTGACCTACTCATCAGAGTTTGACTCTGATAATTGACAGAACTTTATACTGGGTATTGCTGACTCTTAATTAATTTTTTTTTTTTTAAGTCAGTAAATACATGAGTAAATTGCCATGGTATTACTGGACCTCTGTGGCTTATTGTTAAATCAGTGTCCTATGATACTGTCCCATTGTTGCGCTTGATGTTCCTGATACAGGTAAGGAAATAGTTTGTCATTTCTGCTATGAATACATAGAGAGAGTTCAGTATTGTCTCTGTTAGATTTGTTTTTATTACATTGACAGCATTCAACCAGCGTTCCCCATTGTGTAAATAAACCAATTTGCTGAATAAAGTGAAAGTCTTAAATTCATATGTTTAAGTAAATTTTTTTAGTACACTTCTATAAACAGCTATAAGTGACAATTCACGTTATTAAATTCAAGACTATAATGGTATTTTTTTAATTTTGCTTTAAACTATTGTGGCTTCTCCTACTTACAATGCAAAATTACACACAGTAAAAAATCCCTGCAGTTGTGAATGTTTTTGATGGCTGCTGCTGTTTTCATGATTTTTTTTTCTGACAGAGACTTATTTCAGCTGTAGTATCATGTTTAAACAGCTGTATGGCTTACTGCACCCACACCAGTACTTCAATATCTAATCCCCTTCAGTTTACCTCATAATATAGTATATTGTTATAAGTTAAGATCATTACCATATAATGAATCTGATAGATCCTAAAGGATTTAAAAATTGGAAGGTCCTTTTCCCCAAAGGAAAGCAGAAAATAAGACTGTTTAAATGTATTGTTTTAGCCAGAAAGCAACTGTTAATCATATCTTGAATGTTATCCACTTATATGTACAGGTTTTATTTTGAAAAATTAAATTACAGATTGAAAACTATATATAAAATCCCCTTTTTGTATACAATTCTTCTACCAAAACCTGGATTACTGTATCTTGTCCAGTTCTAAAACTTTTTTTCCTGTCGGTATGCAACATCTATAGTAAACATAAAATGAAAGATATCAGTAGTTACCTGAGCATTTGAATGTTGCTGGACAAAGGTGGAAGTAATTCCTGATATTCCCTACGGATCTGTTTCTGCAGATTTTGCAAATTAAATGTGAGAGCAAGTTGAGTGTGTCACTGACAGCAGTATTCAACATGCTTTGTATGAAACCTGGGCTTCGGGGCAGATAATGTGTATCGCTTTGTCCAGTATGTCAAGAAAAAAATGCAAAGACAGTAAAATACCTACACTATTACTGTATTTAAAATTGTCGTTATATATTGTATTACAAAAGAAGGTTGAAGGTTGCTTAATGCATAAAAACAAAAGCTGAAGTCAAATAAATCATGTATGTGACCTGTTGGCAGGAGCAGGTTGTATTTAAAGCTCAAGTGATACCTGTATTTCTAAAACAGAAAACAACCCATGTTCCCTTAAGAGAAACAAGCTATTAAAAGTCAATACTCAAACAGACCTACGCATTTTTGTTTCCTCTCCTCTTCTAAAAGCAAGAAGCTATGTTCCCATGTATGCAGCTGTGGTATTAGGCATTTTTGTTCTACATCACTAATTTCCTGTTAAATAGTAGTATTTGTTCTTTGTATTGAAAATTGTGTAGACTTAAACTTTTGAGAGGTTATTTCCATTCATACTTTTAGGACTACTGTGCGGACAAAATGTCCAGTCAGACTTAGCCCCTTCCACAATTCCACAGCTTCCTATCTGTGTTTCTTTCTTGCCCTCAAAAAAGAAAAACAGCTATGTTTTTTTTTCTTTGTTTGTTTGTTTTTTGTTTGGGCAGGGGGAAGGCGGACAGAAGCGCAGTTGGTGGAAACCACTGTGACTTTAGTTGTTAGCATTTTGTAGACCCGGCATGGATGGATTTCATATTTGTGTTGTTCTGGGGTTTTCTTTCTTCAAATTGATGGGGGACTTCAGGGACACTGTTGATTTCTATGGAAATAAGAGGGGCTCACAGTATGGGAGGGGTGGTAAACTGACATTCGATGATAAGAACTTCAGATGTTCTTATTTTCCCTTGATATTCATCTAATGCAAAGTATGTTAGAGTACAGACTCATATTTAGGTAATGATTAAACAGTATGAGCTTGGGCTTGTGTGTGTGTGTTAGTCTCCATGAAGATATTAACCTAACCAGAAAATTTGCTGAAATTGCTGTTAGAAATTGTCAGGTGTTTTGTTTTTTTATTTTATTACAGTTCAAAATTTAAACTTCCAATTTTTTCGTTACTCTAGCAAGTTTGTATCTTTTTTTTTTTTTAATTCTCCACAGGCAGATGGGTAAGCTTTTTTTTTTTTTTTTGCCACCTGCGTTGAGCAGTATTCATTTTCTGTACTTGATAACAGAGGAGATCTTAGTTTTTCTTACACTTCGTCATAATGTCCTGGAGAATTATTTTAATACCAGGCAATGCATCCATCCTGCAGGTGCAGGAAAGATTGGAAGACATGACAGCGTTATCCTAGTGTATCTCTATCTCATAACAGAAAGTAAGTTTGGAGATTAAACTGCCCTTTGAACTTCCCATGTTCGTTATCATCATTATTTTTACAAGTACATGTGGAAGTCTGACTGCTGTGAAATGTATTGGAGAGATGGTGTCCTTGAAGCTTTGCAAAGTAGAGACAATTAGGTTAGTGAGATGTCTTAAGCTGCCAAGCAGCTGCGTACCTACATATAGAAACATCCACCAGCATTGACTTACTAAAGTACCAATACTTCATCCATTATCTTGTTTTAAAAAAGTGTACATCTTCATTCTCTCTCCTTTTCTCTTAATCTTTGTGACAGCTCATGAACCTTGACCCTTCTGTTGCCCTTACTGACTTGAAGATCATAAACCCATCTTCCTGATGCTATTAACGTGCCCTCTTAAGATATTTGAGTGTTTCTGTGCCATTGTCTAAATGTACCCCAAATGTGGAGAGGTCTGCTCTTACTTAGAGTTGGTTGTAATTCACTTTTAACTGCAGGAAATGTCTTGTTAAAGGTTTTTCAGAGTATTTGGGGGTGTGTAGTTTGGCAAGTGGGAGGAAAATGATTAGCTGTGTGTGTCCTTGTAGGGTCTTGACTCAAGTCCAAGTTCAGGTGAAATTCAAGTTGATAAATACTTTTCAGTTTGCACTGCAGAGGTGATTTATTTTGGAAAGAGAATTATGAAGTTGTCTGTGTGCCGAAGACTCTTTCTAATATGGTAGAAGTGCCCAGGCTCGTATAGTTTTGGACCAACAGTCCTGTCTAAGTGGAGCTGAACCATGACTTTCATGCATCTCTGTTTCGTTTTCATGCTAGTACCACCGAATGCATGCATGTCAGGGTTATCCCCCTCTTCTGATCCCACTGCTTTGTTAGCTAGCTGAGAAGTGCCGACTCTCTGTTGACATTTCCGTACAAAAAAAGCTAATGTTTCCTGTCTTTCCTGGAATGACATGTAGAACCAAAGGCTATCCTGCCTCGGTTGTCAGCTCTGTGCAAAGAAACAAATCCTTATGAAAAGACTGGTAGTGTAGCAGAAGTTTGGTCCCTGGTCTAGTTTCCTGCCCTATACATCTCACCACAGACCACAAATAAATAAGAATTTTCGTTTTCACTGAATGCTAGTGGGAATCGGTATAAAAATAAGTCAAACAGAGGACTGAAGTGCATGGTTAGGATGTACCACCTTCTTTTCCGATTTTTATTACAAGGCTGCTTGAATTCTGTGGCTATATTTAGGAGTAGCCAAGCTCATTTTCTTAAAAGCTATGGTTAACCAAAATTGCAGTTATAAAACAGACATGGAGAAAAAAAAAAAAAATCTAGATGTACATTAACTCTACCACAAATACAGAAGATACATTGTTATGGTGTTAATGATATTTTAGGAGCTTCTTCAAGTATCTAGCACACTTGGCCTTTTGTACAAATAAACACTCCGTTTAAATCACTTTTAAAAAGTGTCAATAGCCCTATCATGTATCTTTATTAAATTTGGCGATACTTGCATCTCTTAAATTACATCTTTTCCACTTTCAGATCGGTAAATTTGCACGTAATGATGATTGAGGGTTGGCTTTTCCACTTAAAAAATTCCATTAAATAAAATCCTGTCCCATGCGTTCACATTCCCGATGCTTAGACTGATGTTTAAAAGAGAATCGAGGATCGTGGGCCCAATTTGCTCCCGTTCAAATTAGCTGCCTTTTTGTCGCAGATTTCTTAAGATCAGGGCAAATATTTACGTTAAGTATTGCCCACATCACTGCCGGAAAGGAGCCAGAACGAATTATTCCGGGATAAACCCGACTTTTGCCGTAAGGCAGGCTGAAGTAAAGGAATTAAAGATTTAAGCAGTGCAAATGGCAGAGTCCTGATTTTTTTTTTTCCCTGAAGGTAACGCACACCCGGCAGCTCTCACCCGTTCGCTTCGTCCATCCGTCCGTCCATCCTTGTCCGTGGACGACTCCCTCCGGGATGGGCAGACCGGGTGCAGGGGGGACCTCGGCGTCGCTCCCCACAGCGACAGCAGGATTTCCTCCCCCAGAAGCCTGTCCCTTGCCGGTTTGTCTGTCAGGAAACCGCGTTCCCCGCGAATCCCGAAGCGTGCCTCGCCTTGCCTTCCCCGTGAAATAGCGCACGGAGAAGCCGCCACTGCGGCCGAAGCTTTACTGCCAACTTTGTACTTTTTCTGTTATTTTGTTTTGCCCCCAACCCGTACTCTCACGTTCGCTCCTTGTCCGAGGCGCTCCCTGCTGCCCCTCGGCAGCGAGCCGCCACCTGGATGCNAGGGCTCCGCGCCGCCGCGGCCCCTGCGAGCGCCGCCTGCGCCTCCCGCCTCTCCCCGCTGCCGCCCCTCTTCCCCCGCCCGGACCCGCGAATAACCGGGCGGCGGCGCAGAAGGAGCCCCCCGCCCCAGCCCCGCCGCGGGGCTCGGCCCCTCTGGCAGAAGGGGGACCCGAGCAGAACAGCGCCCCAGCCCGCATTTCCTTGGATTTCTTAACCTTTGCTGCTTGGGTTATCTCAGAAATAAGTTCCCGTTTGTCTCCGGGTTCCTAATTCACAGTGATTTTATTAATGCGGGTTTTTATGGCGCTACAGCGAGCATCGTGAGGATGCTGAAGAGTAGATTAAAACAGCTGTATTTACGTAAAATGATTAGCCGCTGGACAATGGAAGTCAAGTGATATATTTAGCTACGGGAGGATATTTTCAGACAATACCAGGGCTCTTCATTTCCTCTGGTTTACTTAAAGCAAGGATACGGAGAGTTAGAGGTCACAGTTTACTCACAGCTTTTACAAAACACCGCCCGTAATCTTTTGCTTCAAAACAAACAGAAGCAGCAGCGTTACAGAACTGAGGTAAAGCTATTTTACACGTCTCTGTTGCTAGAAGCGTTTATCAGGCTCAGTGTTTACTTTGGCTCACGACTGGATACACACCGCACATTTGTTTAAAAGTTTAATTATTAAGTACTTTCCTCCCCTCGCTGGCGAAGGTATCCTTTGATGCCCCTCGTTGTGCATAGATGCACAATCTCTGTCTCCCACTCGAACGCTAAGTTTCTGTCCTGGGAATCAGATCCTTTTCCACCAAATTGTGTCGCCGGATCTGCAATTCCTTCCTCACTGCAAATTAAATTTAATTAAGCAGTTTACTTAAAACGTATTCGATGTTTTGTGCGAAAAGGAAACTGATTTCCTTGTTTCTTTGAGTGGTAGATTGCATTAGAGAGCTACCAAATACAATTAGCACAAAATCTATGGGGCATCGAGCGCGTCTCAAAACTCCTTTTCCTTCTGTTGCGAGCGAGGGGAGCGGTCTCTGCCAGCCGGGGCGCGGAGGCTGCAACCCCGCTTTAGGGAGAGAGGGGGGGAAGTGATCATTTTCTTCCAAATTGATCAAGCAAATAAATGACGGGGGCAGCAGTTTTCCTTATACGGTCTTCTTCGCGTTCGCCTGAGAGCCGGACGAGCTCCGCCACTAACCCGGTTTTTAAATAAATGCCAGTATTACTCTGGGAATAAAACTGTACGAAATGGGCTTTTTATTACAGTCGTCTATAGCACGTTCTTTGCCTGCTTTAAATAAAAGGTAGGGAAATGGCCGAAAAAGCGCCGTAATTTCCTGGGATTTAACTTTTAATCCTTTCTGCAGATACTGTTTTGGCAAGAAATCCCTACTGGAAGAAATTCGGTAACCCCCTTCGTTTTTACAGGAGCGGCTATGACATTATACAATCAGTATTCACCCGTGGTACGGCTCGGCACGGACCACTCGCAGTGCTGCTTCTCCGGCTGGGCGCCGCAGCCCGCGGCAGCGGCGTTAACTTAACTCGCAACTGCCGGCGCCTTTTTTTTTT
>VXAL01002944.1:61822-113558 GCA_013399475.1 Chauna torquata
CCCCCCAAGCATTGAGATGAGTTTGCTGTCAGCCTCTTGCGTTCAGCCGGCTAGCAGAGAATGTAGCCATTGCTTTGTCATTTATTTTAAGCGATCTGCAGCTGCAAAGGTAGTAAAATACCTCTCCCAGTGCTTTTTTTTTTTTTTCCCCTTGCCTTTTCTCTTAAAGAGCATTCTAAGTAGTTAAGGCTTGCCTTTCTACCCAAATGACAACCATAAACACCCAGAACTTAAAGTCAGCATTACGTTGCAAATCGGGGTACTATTCAAATGAGATATATTTACTTTATTGCGTGCTCATTTGTCTGCTGAGGGGAAAAAGAAAGCACTCTGCATTTGTTAGGCAGAGTCTAGACATAAGGGAAAAAAGCACCGAAGCCTACAATAACAGTTGTGTCTTTCTTTAGTGGGAATGAGCCTCGGATGAGCTCGGCAAAATGGGATTCATGCTGTTTGTTTGGCAGTGGCTTGAACACTTTTTCGGGTTCTTTCTTCTTTCATTTTCTATTTTTTTATAAAGATGTTAATTACATGCTTGAATTTATTATTCTTATCCTACCCCATAGTAAGCTGGAAACCTTCACAATTCTGACTGAAAAGGGAACTCTATAACCAAAACTGTCAAGCTGCTGATGCTGATGTGATTTAACAAACGAAAAATAAACAAGTGCATATAGGGAGCCGAACAGATTGGCATAAGTCTGAAGTACTCAGATACGTTTCCTCTCTTGCAGCTTAACCTTCAGAAATCTATATCAAAAGATCCAATTCATTTGCTGAAATTCTCCAAAGCACAGGGGTACCCTCATCTAATTTACATGCCGGTCACATCCAAGCACCTTGCATTCTGCATTTGACAATGATTGCTAATGGGCCATTCAACTAAAGTATTTGCTTGTTAACAGGGAACAGAGCATGATAAATGTCCAGCAAGCTTGCGGCCTCCTTCAGCTTTTCAAATGCAGACTGGTGCATATTTATGGCAGGCAAATGACAAAGGGAGAAGCTGAATTACTCTGGCCTTATGCTTTCTGTTAGAACAAGGGTTAAAGTAATTAAAGAAATAATGCAAAAACCGATGTCCTTTGTTTGCCAACCATTATCCAACATTTAGCTTTCGAACCTGCCTGTCATGTCACATTTCAGAAATGTGCGAGATAAGACTCCGTGCGTTTGGCAAGGCACAGAAAGGAATAGGTGATTCTCTATGGAGGGCTTCCTGTGCCATGAGTGCCAGGGCTGTGTGTTCCCACACAAAATTATCTGCAGGTCCCACTTTCCTGAAATAGTTTTTGCTTACATACGTTAATTCAAACGTACTTAAAACACGGAGGTTGTGCAATTTGCACTTCCTTTCTCTTACGGGGGGGAGGGGGACAATTTAAGAAAACAACCACATTTGCACTCGGTCTGTTTCTGAGGCCAAGTATGAAAGCAAAATGGCAGGACAAAAAACAGTTTTGCTGTTGCTTCTTTGCCCTCAAGGACAGCTAGATCTTCACAACTGAAACGATAAAGCACACGTGGAAATTCTTTACACTAGTAGTGTCTTCAGTGTCATTCTGAATTAGTTGTTAGCTTTGTTATTTTTTGTGCTTGTAAATTCATGTTTAGGGTCAGCCAGATTTTCAAAAGTCGAGAAGTCTTAAACACAGGATTACAATAGATAATTTTAAATTCCATATTTGAAAATGGCCTTAGGTATTTTGTGTTTTCAGTTGCAAGTAGATAAACATGTTAAAGGCTTCTGTCTAGCTCCTATTTAACTCCGAGAAAATACCTCCAGTGACTTCAGTGAGGATTAGGTTAGCCTTCAAGGGCTTTACATTATAATTGTTTTTTTTCATTATGGGCAAAATTTTTAATTTTCTTATAATGAACAAAATCTATCATTTTACTCAAAGAAAGAGAACATCCAGATCCCTTTTTTTCTGCTAACTGTAATGCAGAGAACTTCCCTTTGATATGATTATATACGTTGTCAAAGACAGCGAATAAGGGCAGGACCTCTATCTTTTTTGGCAATCCTGGCCAGCCAACACCCAGTGTTTATTGCGGTATCAGCATGATAATTATAATGCAGCTGATTTAAACTTTGATGTAATAGTCTGTGCTTTCTTCTGGTTTTAAACGCAGGTCCCAAGCCAAAAAAGATAAAGGCTGGTAGAGGATTATGTTGCTAGGTGAATCATTCCTGATGCACAGCATATACATAACTATAAGATGTTTTTTCTACCTACAGCATTCTTTTTAAATTTCTTGTGATTAATGGCTAAAATAGAATTTACAAAACTTTATTTAGTAGCATTTGGAGCTGTGCACACTTTAAAGAATAACCAAGTGTTACATGTCAACAAAAATGAGAAATTACATGGCTTGTCTTGTACAGGAGGATAGGTTAGATGCTGGAATGTTAGACCGAAAAAATCTGTGATGCTGTAAATTACTTCTCACTGTTTTGTTAGCTTTTGTTTGAATAGTGTATTTACTTAGGTACCCAAACCAAAGAACAGCAGTGGGAAAGGTGAACAATGCACTGTAAAGGGAAGTGCATGTTAAAGCTAATAAGAGGGATTTAAAATTTATTATTATTATTAGTTCAAGCCTAGTCACAATTGAATGCTATTTTATTTTGGATTGGGAGGTCTGCCAGACTCCAGCCTGTCAGAGCTGAGAAGACTCAAATCAAGTCCAGGCCTATTTCTGCAGCAAACGGGAATCCTGGCTCCTTGCCTGTGGATTCATTCAGGAAGGCCCATCTGGCTTTTGATGTTCTGCAAGTTTGAAGCAGTTTGTTTAAGGAACCTATGCAGCGAGCACTGGTGAAAGCACACATAACTACAGTTCTGACTCTTCAAGTGGTGCATCGTTTTGCGTTTTCACTTTTGCTGGTGCTTGCCATCTGCTTACCTACCGCCTGAGCAGCAGTCGGTTTCTATACCTGATGGGATGAAAGTGCAAATTCGGAGTTTGGCACATCTTGACTCCTTCTGAGGTTTTGCAGTCCCATAGCATTCACTGTCCACACTTCAGTTGCTTTCTTCATGTTTAATTAATTTCAGTTTAGTTCAGAAGCAGTCTAACTTAATCACTGCAAAACACTTGACCTTTATTTTTTTCAGTTCTTTTTTTTCCAACGTTTTTCCAAGCTGTATGGATTAGCTGAACAGGGAAGGTCACATTGGCAGGCAAGACTACTGGTCTGTGTGATAAATATTCTAAAAGACATGATTTTTGGTGATAATTGTTGTTCCTTTTAATTTTTATTAGACAGTTTTCGGACAGTTTTTGGAGAGAAACAAAAGCCAAATCTTCATGAATTTATTGCTTATTGTAATCTTTTCGATTCTATGGCTCAGTGTGTGACAGCAAGGCTAGCAAGATTGAACTGTGCTCCTAGAGCCTGACTCAGGAAACCGTCCTCATTCAGAAGAGCTCATGTTGAGCATGTGCTGAATGCTGAATATTTTTGCTGAAGCGGGACGAATTTAAGCATGAGCTGTCTTGAACCAAGGCCAGAGTGAAAAGGTTTTTTGGGGTTGGACAAATACACATCTCTCTGAAGCTTCATTACATTTATTTCTATCAGAAAATGATGTCAGAAGCTACAGCCCTGTCTGCGCTTGGAATGAGTCTTAATTTCCATGTAGCTTGCCAGCCGTCAGTGCAGCCATGCTGGTGGTGATCCCTCGTGCCGGCTGGGACAGTTCAAGCAGGTCCATCAGTTTTGCTCTAGGAAGTCTGTCTGCACCGGTAGCTCTGCCAGTACTCAGATTTCTATGCTTTTGCTTGCAGTTCAGTGTGATGCCAGTGCATTTCCATGGACAACTGGTCGCTGTGACAGCTCGGCTGGTCCCCAGAGCAGCCCAGGTTAACCCCTGAAGGATAATCTGGTCCGTGACTAACTGACCATGCTGAGTCTTCCTGTGGTAGAGGCTGAGACAAAATCTCGCAGATGCAGGGTAGCAAGCGGATCAAAATGGAGTGGCTGAGGCTCCTGCGGTCCCCGACCACTTGGTGAATCCCTCTGATGGACTTTTCCACATTGGCAGGGATGTCCAATCTAGTGATGAGTACGCCTCTGGACCTTTGCAGGAGTTTTTAAACTACTCCACTGTTAGTTTGTCTTAATTTAAGAGGTGCAGCACTGCAGTGGGCCAAAAGCTATTTTTTGGTGGTTCAGATATTATTGCTGTCTTGGAGGTGGCAGTGGCAGTCATGCTTCATTTTGCTTCTGCAAGTCAGTCAGACTTTGGAAAAGTTGTTATTTAATGTAGGATCTCCACACTTAGAAGTGGCTGAATCTTGGGTTTAATGTGAGATGCAAGTGCAGACCAATTGTAGATGTCTCATTTGGATTTTGCTCAAGGTCGTCTTTTCCCATCCGAAAACTGTCTTTTTTTTTTTTTTTGTATAAAGAGAAAAAGGAGGCAGTATGGGAGTGAAAGTGGATTGTAGCTGGATTCTGAAAATCTTTGCATAACAAAGGTTTGCCAAAATGCATTTGGTTTGTCTTATGATGGTATAGTTGATTTGGCGTAACTTTTCCTGAAAGTTGTGAGTTAACAAGTTGTTTAGCTTCCAGTGTTTCCTTACGCAGGCAAATGGGATGCAGTAATATCTTTTCTAACAACTGCAAAGCAGCTGAATTTTTTTCTTTGCATTTGAGATATCATCACTGGTTATTAATGTCTCATCAAGTAAGAAGACAGTCCCCGCCTTCTTTTATAGACGTTGCTTGGAGCATGTCTTGGAACAAGACTGCACAGGTGTGAACAAATTGTAGTTAAGAGAAGAAAGACTGAAAACTTTGGGTTGTAGCTTTGTGTTGTGGCTGACATAAGATTTGTTTCTGTAATAGAAATGGTGGAGAAGAGCACAGAACAGCACAGCAATAGAACAGTCTGTTTTCATTGTTTCTTTCTTCCATCCATAGCTTGTGATTTACAGTGCCCCTTTTGAAAAGTAGTTCTTTGGCAAATGCCAGCTGGTCTCTGTTAGCTTTCTAACAGCAAAGACTTCAGTGACTTGTGTAAGAAGCACACATGGTTTGGTTTGACTTTCCATTCCATGCTAACAACTGCTCTGCATCTTTTCAACAAAGCACCATGTTTCTTGGTTTTGGCACACCCTGCCTCTGTGAGCACAAGTAGAGCAGTGGTTTTGTGTTACACTGAATCCATGGCACGGACTTTTTTTATTTTTTTAAAAACCCAAACCATATAAATACCTGATTATCTTTGCTGCAAGAGCAAAGAACTACTTTAATATTCCCAGTAGCATATTTTGAACAACAATTCTTTAATTAAAACAACATTGGTCTCTTCCTGTATTTCATGGCTAGCAAATGAGAGAAAACACCAGTGTTAATATCAAAGGGAGTCAGTTTTCATTACAGTAATGGTTCAATTGTGCAATGCTGTAGGCTGTGAAATTTAATATTATTGTGACTTGTGTTGTAATTGTAGGATGACAGAGGAAAATGGATTAAGTTTAAATATAAGTGTACACAGCAGCGCATGGACTTTGTCAAATGGAAGCTGAGGGTAGGGGCAGGACATATCCCCCTCTGGCTCTGTCATAATGAATTAGTATTTTGTAAATAACTGGCCACTAGACTATAGATTTATTACCTTTTGTAGATATATATGGACACACACAGACACACATGAATTCTGCACTGACTGTAATTGCAGTGTGGAGTTGCAGAACGGGTTTATGCCTGTAGGCTTGCAGGGTATTTGAATGTCTAGGCTTCTTGTCTTCATCTTTCATGAAAATATCCTTGCCTGCCAGTTTGTGAAGTTTTCTTCTGAAGGATACACCCATCCTTTCAGTTAAGAGATTGCTAACACATGAATGGCATTAGACTGGAAAGCCCTTTGTCATTCTTTTCTTCCTGTTGAATAAAACCAAATTCAAGTTGCAGATGATCTTTCCTTTAGAAATTTGTGATAGAAGGACAACTAGCGTTAATGAGCAGTACCCCTTTCTTTCTCCATTGCCCATATACAAGCAGTTTAAAATGGAAAATGGTCATTTAAACCATCCATTACCGATGTCTTCCGTGGAGGATTAAGGGCAGTGAAAGCTAGATGTTTCATTTGTCTACAGCTTAGGTAAGTGGAATATGTCCCCAGAGCAATGCCTGATAGTCTCTTAGTGTGTAAACAGGATGCCCTGCTGTCTTACCCCATTTCTTAACAGTGTTTCACAGAATTATGTTCATGTTGAAACATGTTCTAATGTTAAAGTGCAAAAGGGGGCAGTAAAGTGCTATCCAAAAAATGATTATTTTTTAAGGGCATTTTTTTGTGTTAAAAGTTGCATTTCTCCAACTCCTGTATTTAAAATAATGATCACACGTATGTCTTATATTTGAAAGACTTGCAAATGTAGTAAACGTATCTTTAAGCACTGTGGGAACAATGCTGGGGGTGTGTTTCCATATTCTGTCCTTTAACCCAGTCCTGAAACATGCTACATATTTGGAAGGAATTGAAGGAGGAAGGCTGTCCTCAGATATATTTAGGGCATAGCTATATGAAGCACTTCTGAAAGAATTCCAGCGTTGCTAATCATGTCTAGTTCTCATTTTGTGCATTACCAATGCTGCCTTTCTGGAAAAACAAAATTAAAAGAGTGCTGAGGCTAGGGGGTTCTGCTTGAACTACTAAGGTGTGTAGTGGTGGCATGGGTCAAGAGTTGGGCTCTCATCCAGACCCACATGCATCATTTGTCAAGAGGTAACTAGAAAGAGCAACTAATTACAATGCACCTACTGAGTGTTTTCTCTTTCAGAAATTCCTCAGAATAAGCCATTTATACAGATTGGCTTCTGCTCTCCACTGCAGCCACTTGCAGTTTTTATTCTCTAGGTAGAAAGCATGTTTCTGCTAAAATGCAATAAAAAAGACAGTGTGCTTGTGCATGTTTGCATGCTTGTGTGTGAGAGATAGCAAGTGATGATTTGAAGAGTAATTCCCTCTTTATTGAAGCTAAATAAATCCAGCAGTGTTGTGATGGTTCACATTTTTGTAAATACTGATGAAATTATAATATAATACTCTTAAAAATAGAATGTTGGTCATGTCCATATTTTTTTTCTTAGTTAGCGGACTGTCCTAAAGCACATTAGTGGTTCTTTTGTGGTAACCAGCATTGATTTAGTAAGTGGATCAGAATTCTGTAGTGCTCTATGTACTTCTTGCAAATCAGTAATTGCTTTCTGCACAATAAAACAAAAACTTAATTGCTGATAATAGTGCTTTATGTGGAGGTCATGTATAAAAACTAAATATAAAATCTTTATAAATATAAAATAATTTTGGGGGTGGGGTAAAAAATTCCTTTGCCAATCTTGGCAAAAAATAGAATCATACATATCTGCAGCATTTTGAGCCTTACCTGTGCAGTAAATATTCTAAGCCAGGCTACACTGCCTGCAAAAAGCCCAGATCTTGTTTCCCCTTCCACAGAAAAAAACAACCAAACAAACAAAACAACAACAACAACAAAAAACTAGATGGGTGTTTGCTCTCAGAGGAATTTTTAAGGCAGAGGAAAATGTGCTTTCCTTTTATGGGATGAAAACTGCACATTCATTTCACACCCTGGATTTATGTTGAGGGCTGAGGGGTAACACAAGTTAGTCTGAAGATTTTAGTTATGTAACTGTTTTTTGTTGGTTTTTTTTTTTGCTTTGTTTTGCAAATGAGAGCCAAGCAGTGAGGGAAAGGGCAGCTTTCCAGCAAAGCTAACCCATCTCTGGGAAGCAGGAATGGCACCCAGATGAAACAGCCACGCTGTCATATGGCAAAGCCCCTGTGGTACCTGTGCTCCAGGGGCCCGAAGGCCAGCGCTGCCGTGGCTCAGCAGGGCGAGCTGGGAGCAGGGCCTGGTCACCCCGAGGACAGGAGTTGCCGAGTCAGCTGCCTCTGCCCAAGCCCAGGATTGGAGTGGCCCCTCAGGGGTCTGCTGCATCTCCTTTGACTTATTCACATTTTCCGTGGAACAAGATCTGGAATCTCATAAATCACAGTTTTTAAGGAACCGGATTTTCTCTCGAAGAGAGTGTTTCCAACAAGATATATCTGGTGCCAGGTTGCAGTTGACCTCCTTCCATATATGCAAGGGGTTAAAGGGCTACAGTTCTCACCAAACATCATGTCACAACTATAGGTTTTGGGCTCTCTGAAGTACAAAGCTGCTTTAGTTCTGTGACCATCCTAAACTGAATGGAAAGAAGCGAGCATACATCTCTCTGCAACAGCAACAGTCACAAGAGTTATTCGGTGAAGGAAACTCATGATGCACCTTTCTAGGAGGCTGGACAGGGCATTTCCTGATGTGTTTGAAGAGTTGTGGTGTCCATGGGTGTCCCTCTGTTCACTGAAAGTTCTGTGCCTTAAGGACTGTGATGTGATGGTACAATTTGATAATTTGCATGCAGATCCATACAAATAAAAGTCTTCTTTGGAGAAAAGTGTATGCACTCTCAGCATGTCCTTATTTTATGCCTATAAAAAATTCTTTGTTGCATTTTGAATGCTTTTCTATAGTATTTTACTAAGGGGTAACGCAATGAATTGCTAAGTGAAACAGCTAAAATTTCATACGTGCTCTTTTTTCCTTGTTGACTTACATTTTTGAGAAAATATGCTAAAGAATCTTTTTTGTGCAGGTAACTAAGCATTCAGTTGTAAATATATTACATGAGCTCACCCTACTGAAGTCGATGGAAGTTTTGCAACTGATTTCAATGAGGGTACATTCAGGAAGAGGCACCAAGAATGTTGTCCATTCACGTGGCTACTTGAGACACACAAAATGGTGGCACTTTTTTTACCATTTTGTGTCCAGGATGGCGATTAAAATAAAATAAACCCTTGACCATTCCCTTTTTCAGCTCACTTCAAGCCTTTCCCCCAGGTGGTCCAAAAGAAGATGAGCTTCTGGGGAGGTATGAAAGGGGTAGGACAAGGAAGAACCACAAAACCAGGATGGAGATGAGTTACAGTTTCAGGGGACTGTTTCAGTGCATTTATGGGCTTTCTGCAGATTTTATTACAGGAGAGCCCAAGCCCCCTAAAGAGGTTCTTCCCTTCCAATGGAAGTGAAAAACACAAGAGCTGTAGTTTCAGAAACCTGTGTTATTTCATAATCTGGCTTTGTATGATGTGATGCTTACCATTAAAGATGCTAAGTGATGTGAATGTGAATATATTTGTTTATTTATTTCTTTGAATTCCATTTAGTTTCCATTCTGCAACTCCTATTAAGGCAAGTAACCATTGCTTACATGAATAGTTTCATTAACTGCCTGGAAAAATGTTACATATAAATAAAGGTTAGCAGATTAAACTTCTTAAATTTTATTGAAATTCAAAAAGATACCTATTTAACATATTCTGTAAAACCTTGTTATAGTATTAAAATAAATTAATAATACCACACTGGCAAAGAAAAGTAGCTTCCAAAACTAGCTTAAAAGAATGTTAATAATATTAAATGCTGTGCCTCTTTTGTTTTCAAAGTTTCGTTTGGTAGTCTGTGTATAAAGCCAGTTCTGTCATCTTGCTGTGTCAAAACTATGGTAATTTTTTGTTGCGGAGAGTTTATGTAAGAGTTGTGCCTTTCTTTTTAACCAAATTCCATACTCATTTTGAGACAGAGACTCCACATTAATCTTTTTTGATGAAGCTTGTTTTTCTGTCTGTTCCATAGCAGTTACTGATCCTGTTTTCATTGAACTCCTGTTCACTTAATCCACTTAAACTGGCATGAGATCAGTCCTATACAATCACTGCTTCTGGAAAAAAGCATTTGGGTTTTATAGCTGGGTGTATACCTTGTATGCACATGGCATATCTTTGTATATGATATTGAATATGACAGAAACTAATGTGAAAACTCTGTAAGGAACAAACAACTCTTTTTATAGAGAACTTTGATCTATGTTTTTGGATTTTTTTTTTCAGTTCAAAGTCTTTGAGAATCAGTAAACTGATTCTCATCTCATTCAGCAGGCTGTGATTAGGCCAGTGCTGCTTCACTGAAATCGCTAGGACCCTTTCCTATAACTTTTATGTGCTTTGCATCAAGCTGTTAGGACTTTTGCCTTGCTTAAATATGTCTGCTATGGACAAAATTATATTCAAAATATATATATATATTTTTCTCAAAGGCCAGCGATGAATGCATATACTATTTAATAACCATTCTTTTTAAACAAAGAGGACTTGTATATGGCATGCTATTCTGTGTTCTGTTTGCACTTGTACAAGTAACGGACTAACATAGTGTGTTATTAGTATTCATGACATTTCCTTAATAAAACTTTTCAGTGAATAACTTTATAGTCAGGCTGGTAGTTAAACTTCATAAAGTGAAGTGGGTAGGATTCCCCAACAGAAGGTTTCAGGCTGTACTTTAAGAAGCATCTTGATTGTTCACATTTTTAGGGTTATTTTTGTTACATTAATTTAAAACTGCCTACACTAATTAGTTCAGGTAAAGTATTAAAGCACAGAAATTTGGCAGTGTTTCCCCAGTTAAATATACAAGATTCTCAACAAGTAGTAACATGCTCTCTAAAATCGCATTTATTTTATAATTACTAGGATATAGTTAAAGGTGTGCGTGTGTATAGAGAGAGAGAGAGTGAGTTTTACAAGTTGGGAAGAGCATGACAACACATTTTTTACATCAGTGTTGATTAAAAAATCTTTTTAACAATCTATTTCTCTAAGATTTTTTCTGTTGATATTTTTACAGTTTCAGAAATGGCTGTGTAGTAAGGAATAGTAGAATATTCTCAGTGAAAAAAAAATCTGGGAGATAAAATTTGAATTTTTTTGAGAGTTTACTATTGTGCAATTAGGCAGGTTTGAGTGGTTATCATTAAAGAAAATTTCTTTATAATTTAATATATATGAATGTGCTAAGTTTCTGTAAAACAGAAAATATATCTTCAAGAAATTACTTTGAAATTGTGTGTGTGTATATATATGTATATATTAATTTCAAAATGAAATTTAACTTCTCTAGGACTCTGACCAGTTAGGGAACATTCAAACCAGAACTCTGGGACCTTAAAAATAGTACTGAAAATTACCGTAACATTGATGGGAGTGGGGAAGACAGTTCTTTTCCTTTTCCTTTTCCTTTTCCTTTTCCTTTTCCTTTTCCTTTTCCTTTTCCTTTTCCTTTTCCTTTTCCTTTTCCTTTTCCTTTTCCTTTTCCTTTTCCTGCTCCTGCTCCTGCTCCTGCTCCTGCTCCTGCTCCTCCTCCTCCTCCTCCTCCTTCTCCTTCTCCTTTTTTTTCGTTTTCTTTTTCATTTTCTTTTTTTTCTTTTCCTGTGGTATGTGAATTTTTGATCTAATATAAAACTTATTTTTAAAAAGCTTTGGGAACTCTGCGTATTGCTGTTATTTGCTAAGCTGCATGGCTAGTTGAACACATGGGAGGTATTAACATCCATGGGCTTTGCACGGATGTCAGATGTCACCCACAATACACCAGTCTGGGGCTGCCAGCAAAAATGCCCTCTGTATGCAGAAGTGCCAGATAGAAAGTGGATTAATTTCATTATATGGCTTTTACCATACTTCACATACCTTTTACCATAATGATTATTCATTATGGATACGATTCTTCAAATGTCTCATTTTATCTGACTACTAGAAGAAATGGGTCAGGAAACTGGCTAAGCTTTTCTCCTAAGTTTCTGTTGGGGTACAGGGACCTATATTGTTACGTAAGTTTCCCAGTAAAGAACATTTATATCTGAAAAGCATAAAGTTAGAAAGTTAGCTTTTTATAGAAAGCCATGACTCCAGTGCTGTCACTGCCCCAACTGCTCAAAGCCTGGTTAGCATCCTAAACAGCCATCGGTGTAACGCAGCCTCCCTGAGTGTCATGCACAGGACTCTGAAAACCTCTTGATCCATCCTTATTATATTTCTGTTTGGAAAAAAGAAAGGTATTCAAATAATTGAAGGCACATTTCCTTCAGACTTAAAAGCAGTTTATTAACTTTATTTTTACAGATGCAATCCTACAAACATTTCATAAGTGTTGATGCTACCCCAGAATGCTCAAGGCTACATCAGCACTTGCAGAAATAAAGATTCAGGATTAATTGAGCCTTGCCGAAGTTTTTGTTAGCCTCTACCAAGGGCAAATGTACATTGTTTTGTTCTTTTCTTTTCTTTTCTTTTCTTTTCTTTTCTTTTCTTTTCTTTTCTTTTCTTTTCTTTTTTTTTTGAGCTGTAAAGTTTTCAAAAGTAAGATCATAAAGCAGTAGTCTTAATCCTGTTCCCTGACATTAAATAATTTCAGAAAATGCTTATTACACAGCAAATCATTTACTTAAAGTCTTTATGAAAATACAGTAGCAGAAATATTACACAAATGGAGGGATAAAAATCCTACCTAGTTATGGGTCACTAAGTTATTGTGATTGAACCGAAATGCATGAGATGAAACTTTCGTGTTCTCTCCATCCATATTTATGCTTTATTGTTGTAAGAAAATAAGTAAATTGCAAAAATATCTTTCTTGCAAAGGTCACAGTCAAAACTACAAACTGTGGGAAAAAAAAATCAATACAATCAAGTTCTCAGATTAATCCTTTCATTTTCAGCCTTTTTTTCTTTACTAATCCCATCAGCATTAGATCCTAAAAGTTCAGAAACTGAAGTGGAAGCAGATTTACCGAGTTTAATGCTCAAACTGTACAGACTGCAGACGCAGAGTGAGAGTATTCCCCTGCCATAAAGTCTAACGAGTGCCTGGGTTAAAGCTCTTGTAAAATGTTCTTTAGCTGTCTGTTGGGGGTGGTTCTGTCCTTTGCTTTTTATGGGGCAATTTCTGGCTGCTTAACCAAGGCACACAAGCGTGCTTTCTGTCTGGTTGCTGTTTCTGAGAATCGGTTGCCTGCCGTCCCTGAACCTGCCTTGTTTTTACTCAGAATTTGCATGAAGAACATATACTGCTGCTACTTAATTATACACATATATACATGAAATCCAAAGTTAGATTCAGTGTTTTTAATTTTTCAGGGTGGCTTTTAGGTCGTATTATTGATAATAACAGATAGGTGCATGCTTCTAACCTTATGAATTTCGTGTTTATTAAGCATGCAAATCTAAATTGATCAATTTGAAAACAAAGATACTTTCCTGAGAAACCTGCTGTGTTTCGTCTTACACATTCCCATGATGTGAAGAAAACCAGCAGCAGCAGGATCATATAGTGACTGGCCTCTGTCCTGGCATGCAGGTTGAGGAACACAGGTAATGTTCATCTCCTGGTACAACACTGCCTGGGCTGTGGTCAGACAAGACAGTACAGACAAGTTGGTTGCAAGTGACCTGGGTTAGCCCAGAAATGCTGTCACTTTGCCTTTGTGTTTGCCTGGTCGGAGTTGTTCCCAGAGGAGGGGCTGAGTCAGGATCTGTGCTGCTCTCTTGAAAACATTTGCCGGCTGCGGTATTTCTTTCCGCATTTCCTATGTGCCCTTGCAGAACCAGCCACTCCCTAGGTAGGAGATCCTTACAAGGCTGGCGACTCCAAGGAGGATGTATTGCCATCTTTGCACTTGTGTTACCATTTCAGCTTTATGGATGCGGTAGTCACTGCATTCCTATGGCATGTCTGAGAACTGGAGGAGGAGGTGCAGCTTCGCCCCGTCTCCAGTGCACCTCTATTTGCACAGCTGTGGCCAAGCCTGGTTTCTATAGTATAGAAATTACGCTGCATGACACAAAGGAGCACAGTGATTTATGCATCAACAGTCGCTCTTCTTGCCACAACATTTCATTGTTCTTTTTCCCTAAATCTGTAATTACATGTCTTTGTCCTGCTACGTGCTGCTTCACAACAAAAATAATTCTTACACAGGCTTTGTGAGTGAAAATAATCCCATTCAATTAGCACAGATCATAAACTTGCATTGTGCGGGAGCAAGCAGTTGCAAATGGTGGATTTGAAATTTGGGGCATCGCATCCTCTTTTTTTCCTCATTTCATAAGTTCTCTTCCAGTTCTGCTCATTGCTGGTGGGCTCCTTTAGCAAAGCAAAAGGCTGGTAATCTACGCCTACAGCTTTGTTCTTGGGCCTTAATATTCTAATAAGCTTCCAGGAAGGCTGCCTGTGAATAAGCTAGATTTACTATGTGTGCTGTTTAGTGCTAGCGCTTGCAGAAGGGTGTTCATTAGGCAGCAATTGTTTCAGTCAGTTTTTCAGGCCGGTTCTCCATTAAAGAAGCTCTTTAAAAAAAGGCTGGCAGGCAGGAGAAAAAGGAAAGAAAGTCAGGCTTTTAGGTCTGTGCATTAGACGACATTGTATCATTGGCTGTAGTTCTAAAACTGCACTTCTTGGCCTTAATTGAAACAAATATATCTTAAAGAGGAAAGAAACAAGCAAACAAACATGCTGTGGCTTTTGTCCTTGTAAGAACAAGGCTAGTCATTTTGTGGATAAATCAATACTGAAAGCAATTATTTATATTTTTCTTTTGCGAAGAAGTGGTGATGTTTGCCTGGTAATTAATACCAATGAGAAAGATACAATATCAAGTCTGACCCCAAACACTAAAGCTCACTGCCAGTCTGTGTAAGAAGTTTCCATCTATACAAAGACAAAAGCACACCTGTGTTTCATTTGTAGCACAAGAAAAAAAAAAAGAGAGAGAATAATGAAGGTAATGTTGGAGTTTACAAAGAAATCACTGTGGTGTGACAATTGTAGCGTCTTGGAAGAGTGTTTTATCGGAAGCATGTGCAGTCCTTGGGTTGAGTAGATCTCCAGTCCATACTAGGTCTGTAAGCATAATCCTGATGAGTGACTGATGTTCCCTTGTACTATACTAGTAACATTAATCAACATTGCAGTATGTTGTTAAGTCTGAAAGTCTAAGTTGTTTCCTTTCCCACATGGTTGCTCCAAATGAGCAATCATTCTTGTCATTCTCCCATGTCCAAAATTAGCAAAATATGTGCAAGAATAGTAGAAATGTTACTAACACGGAAAAACAGGATTGTAGCCGTTCAAACATTGCACTGGCTGCTGTGGCCAAATGTGAAAGAAACTGCAGTTTTTGCAGACATGCAAAACGTTACAGAGTTCCCAAAACTGGGATAAAGACTATAAAATTCAATCCATCTATAATTTCCAAGATCAAAATAAACATCTTGATATTAAATTGAATCAGGCCTAAACTATTAAGATCTGGTTTGTTCACTCTGTCATTTTGGTTTTGGAAACAGTGTGCTTTTCCTTTCTGTCCATTGCAATTGCTACTTTTCTGAATGAGATTTTATCAAGTGTTTCACATTCACTTGTTTTGTTTTGTTTTTAGATTCCTTCCTGGACAAGGATTGGTACTATATCCACAGATAGGAGATAAACTGGATATTATATGCCCAAAGGTGGACTCTAAAACTGTTGGCCAGTATGAATATTATAAGGTCTACATGGTTGATAAAGACCAAGCAGATAGCTGTGCTATTAGAAAGGACAATACACCTCTACTCAACTGTGCCAAGCCAGATCAAGATGTTAAGTTTACCATCAAGTTTCAAGAGTTCAGCCCTAATCTCTGGGGCCTGGAATTTCAGAAGAACAAAGATTATTACGTCATATGTAAGTTCAAAACAACAGTTGTTCATTCTTTTAGATATAGTTGTTTATTTCTTTGTATTTTGTCATGTACATTATAAGCAAACCAAGAAGAGTCTGAACTGGTTTGTATTTTTTTCTCTGACAATATTTTCTCAACAGCACATTTTCGACATTACTGACGATTTCCACAGACCCTCTGTCTCCTTTTTCCTTGAGCTGTGTAAAGCAAATTACACTGTACTTCTACGCCTGCAAAGAGCTTCTCCTTTTGTGCACAGTTTCATGTCCTGTATTCACATTGAAAGGTTGCGCGCAGCTAAACCGTGATGAGTTTCCTGCTTGCAGCTCTGGTCATGTGCCATGCAGTTGGCCTTGCCCTTGAGTGCCCTTAATGCCAGAAGTAGGAGCAGAGTGGCCTGGCCATTGTGAGCTGAGGTACCCTATGAGAGATGGTCGGCCTTTGCTCCAACTAGTCCAAGGACTCTCTCAGAAAATGTGTTTTGGCTACTTTGATTGCCAATTTTGTCAGTGAAGTCTCCACACAAAAGTAGGGTCACCGGCGAATATCAGTTGAGCATGCATATCTGCATACATACCTGCTGTGTCCATAAGTAGCTAGGAGGGTTCTTGGGCAAAACCCAGATGCAGCATGATCTTGAGTTTCCTTCTTTTTCATGGTCTTGGACTTGTTGACAGAATATGTGTGACACAGGCCTGTGTCCAACAATTTAAACTTCATGTGAGTTTTAGGCTGATCAGGGATTTATGCCAGAAAGCTAATCTGGCGGTAACCACTGAGTTTCCTGATTCAAATTACTTGTGATGTGTAAAGTTAACAATGTAGATCAGGGGTTAGCATAAGCTGAGACTTCAGCAATACAACAACAATTCACATTAGTTTAGGTTTTGTCATTGTAATACTGTGGCCTGCAGATCTCGTGTAGCTACATGGGGACTTCTGAAGTCTTGAGCAATGATCACCAGTTAGTAGGAGCTGGACATTAGCTTATCTGCAGTTACAATGAAGTTACATACTGGTGTGTCTTGTTTCTCTCATCTCCTTGAAATTCGATTGTTCAGAGGGATTGATAACTATTTCACGTAATGTCTCCCACATTAAATATTTCTTAATTTCTTAGTTTAAAATATTGATAATTTTACAAGTGCTCTAAGCAAGTACTTTTCAAATGGGAATAGAAATGCATTTAATATAAATTAATGATCACTTCCCAATTGTAGCCATAATGGTACTTGCTGTATCATTATGTATAAAACAGGTTGTATATCACAGAAATTAAGTAAGAATTCATGGTATTAAATATATATAGAAATTACATGTTTTACTACATAACAGCTGTGGGAGATATAAAACACCATCTATTGTTTTTTAAGGTTTGACAGAAAGATCACTTGATATAGGTACTTTTTCAGTTTGGTCAGGGAGTATGTTATAGTATAATACTCACACAGCATTTAACTTTGTCAAAGTTCCCACTGAAATCCAGTGAGATTTACTGTGGTGAAAGCTGCAAGATTAGATGCTGAGAGATGGTTGTCTGTAACACGAAGGAGAATGTGCAGCATAAAAACAACCATGCTCAAATAGTTGGCTTTAATGATA
This sequence comes from Chauna torquata, assembly GCA_013399475.1. Classification (NCBI taxonomy): domain Eukaryota; kingdom Metazoa; phylum Chordata; class Aves; order Anseriformes; family Anhimidae; genus Chauna; species Chauna torquata. The sequence goes on from VXAL01002944.1 coordinate 79,071, forward strand.
AAATACATTCATTATTTAGTACCACTTTTAAACAAATCCCCAGCAGACCAGCTGTAATGGAACAAATGGCACTGCTACGATTACTACTTGAAAACTACGGGCACGAATGGAGCTTTCTGATACACTGTCAGTTCTGTCATATCTGCGTCGTGGATTTAACTGGAGAATTATTAAGTATGGCTCATTTTCATTAGTTTTGTGTAATTATTTCATTACAGCAATAAGACATAATAGACGCAGCATTTCCTGGAAGATTACAGGACAGTTTGGTTGACAGAACTTGCTCAGCCTTCAGCCTAATGCCTCAAAAATCACACTGGCCTTCCAGTAATACTGGAGTGCAAGGATATTACTTTCCCTGCTTGTTCTTGCGTAAACAAATGGCTGATTTATCACTGTATCACTAGCGTACTAACCGAGCTGCAGCAGGGTACTTATACATTTTAATAGGTTGGGAAAAAAACCCTGATAATCTTGCCATCCTGAAGATAAAACTCTTGTTTTTTTTGTCATTCAGAGAGAACACAATGCAGTCAGTGATGTTGGCCTCAGAAACACTAAGAGGGGCAGGAAACTAGGCCAAGGCTCAGCTAGGACACCATTTTACAGAGACACTGGAGCTAGATAGCATTTTAACAGTTTGTGTTCAAAAGCCTGCAACCTGATACAGCCTTGTCAGACACAAGTTCTGGTAGTCAGGATGTTTACTATCATTTTTGGAAGTAACACAATACATCTTAATCATGTATGCAAATCAAGCCATAAATTATTTGCATAAATCCCTATTCCTAGACCTGTAATTTAACAGGTGTGCTCAGGCCCGAACGAGGAGTGCACCGGGTCTCCCTCCCACTTGGCTCAGACACACAAACATTGCTCCTCTTCTTTCTTTCCTTTCTTTGTTTGGGAATTTTGTGTTTTGTAGTTGTTGTTTTTTTGAGTCTTTGGTGGGGAGGGGGAGTTGCTTTGAAGTGAATGTGCCAGTGCCTTTTATATGCCAGCTTTTGAATCTGAGGTATTCTTGGATCTTGTATTCCCTCAAGTAAGGGGCAGCAAACAACCTGAGAAAAGAGTTTACTGGGCCCAGCATCTTCACAGTGCTGGCTGTGGCTCGGTCTACAGGCTAATCTTGCACTGTTTATCCAGACAGGCTGCTGTCAGCCCTCAACATGTTTTCTGCATCGTCATGTACTCTTATCATCTTGCCATTATTTGAAAACATGGAATGTTTTTCTAAGGTAATAATATGTGGTTTGTGGAGCTGTATTAAACAGTAAAATCTCTGTTCAGATTAGGAGGTTAGTCATTTTGGGCTCCTTTGAGTAACAAAGCAGAAGAATTATAGCACAGGATGAAGAAGCTTCCTGCACCCTGTGTACCTTTAGGAAATGTGATTGTACGTGAATTCTTCAAGCCATAATTTTTGTATCACTCAGATGTATTCATGATTGATATAGCAGAAGGAGATCTTTTCTACTCAATTCTTCCCTGGGTCTAAGCATATAAAAGATGTAACTTCTCTCATTCCTCAATTCGCAATTTTTTTTTAAAGTAGAAATACTGATGAGTTTCTGATACCCCTTTTCATATTTAATGGCACTTTAATCCTACAATAATTAAATCTAATTCATTTCTTGGAACAACAGCAGAGCAAGATATTCCTCAATATACAAGTATCAGGATTCAAAGAGTTACTTCTGCAAATGGCAATACTTGGAAAGATGATACTGAATGGTATTGTGAAAGTATATAAATGATGTAGCAGAATGTCCTTGTTTTTCTCTTCTTTGCCATCATCAATTTTTTGTTCCTGGGAAACTAATAGATTCATTTTCCTGTAGCTCCCTGATTTCTTTTCAGCAGAAGTGGGGAAGGTCAAATGTACTTGAGATCACAGACATATTAATGCTAGATTATCCTAAAATATGCGACAATTTAGCTAACATATCATAAGTCTCTAAGGAAATCCTTAATCAAATGCATGAAGATACATCATGCCCAACAACATAAATACCTGTGCGAAGGGCAAAGTTAAGCAGAAGAAGGGCGTGTAGATTTGCAACTCTAATGTTTGCATCAAAAAGTCCTTTTATGTCTTTGCATGCTTTGGGAATGAAGTATAATTTTCTGCTGTCGTGGATTGCTCAGAATGAATGGGGATCTCCTCGACTGTAGGAGACTGGTCTGCAAGTGCTTGGGTTATCCTGTAACTGCTTCAGTACCTCTCTCAAATGCAGCATTTCTTGTATGAGAGGGAGACATGGGAGTGTAGTACAGACGTATATACTATGCCAAAGATTTTACTTTTGGTGAATGGGAGTTGTCCTGAACGCTTCACAACAAACTTGGCCTCTAGTCACAAGGCATAGAGAGCAGTGGAGTACATTGAGTTTGCACTGCAGGAGCGCCTAGGGGAAGCCTGCAGGAAGCCAGAGGGAAGGGAGTGGTGCTGCTTGCCTTCAAACCACCATCATGCTCCTGAGATAGTTTCGCCAAGCAAGCCCATACTATGCTCACTTCATCTCATCTTTGCATAAAATAAAACGAAGGTTATATGCCAGCATCATCAGTGTAATTTTAAAACTTGCATCACCTACAATGAAATTTTACCTGCTTAACATTTGTAAATAATGTTTTTTTGTCAGTGAAAAATACTTGGGACTTGGGGAGGGGCTGCAGAATGGTCCTGGAAAAGGTTCCTCTAAAATGTTTGCTCCGCCTGTGACTTCATTAGCCAAGCATCCTCAGCTAATGATGCTCATTGGCTTTGACATTGGCAAAATGCAATATGCAGCTTTCCTTAAATGTTTTTTGTCAACTTTTTTCAAGTGACCCGCATACATAATTGGCCTCCAGTTTAAATTAAAAATTGTATGTATTTAATCCCGGACTGATTTAAAGGGTTATACTGGCTAGCAGTGCTACACTTTGGATAAATGCTTGTAATAGTCTGGCAGCTTTTAAAATGGAAACAGTTGTTCTGAAACTTTAGCATTAGCTGGGTTTTAAAAAATCACAAGGCTTTTTATGTTTTCACTTTGTCATTCTGTTACAATTAAAGGGCAATAACTGTCTGAGGAAGAACACATTAAAGGACAATATAGATTGTGCCCTGAAATACGGCCCGGTTGGGAAGAATAAATCTCTTTCTGTGGCCAAATAGATTTACATTAAAATGCTATTTTAGTATTCTGACCAACACTAGCTAATCTGCCTGGCTGGACATTCTGACACATCTTTGACACAGGTTTCAGTCTGCAGTCCCCTGCAAACACCTATCAAGAGCTACCCGAAAGAAAACAGCAGATTTTCCTTTGTTTTGAGGTTAATTCCAAACTAGGCAAAACCAGGACAAAACTGTAGCAAAATTTCAATTCCATTTATTTTGCAACACAGACGTTATTGATGCTTTTTAATAAAGACTGCACGGCTCAGCAATCTAATGTTATTTATTTTTTAGTGGTGCTGGTGGTGTTAAGGAAAGCCTATGTGTTAATAGCCACCCTGATTCCAGCTGCACAAAGATCCCATTTTTTCTTTCCTTTCTCCTCCTCCTCCTTCAGAAAATTAGCTAAATGATTTCTTCTTAGTGTAAAATGATATCTAGAGGTCAGTCTTTGACATTGCTGAAAGTCTTTTAAGGGATATATCAGCAATAGCACTTAGCTCTTGTTGAATTAAATATAAATACAGCTCATACAAATCATATTATTGGAGAAAAAAAAAAATCAGTATTTCTGCAGCTTCAGATTTCTAACAGAGTCTAAGATCTACAGGATTAATGGAGTCATGGTCCTTTGGGGTTTTGTCCCAGACCACACAGGTCTTATAAGAGAACAAGGCTATTTTAGATTGATGGACTTTGTTCATATTCAGTGCCATTATCTAGGCAATACTGACCGTTTATCTCCTTTAAAGTAGACAGAGATAGTTCAGCAGGAAATCTGTTATTATTTCTCTGTTCCTAAGGGAAGGAGATAAAAGATAGGAATGCTCTATTTGTTAATTGATGGCATCTTGTGAAAAAATACATTTATCCTCCCTTACCCCCCCAAGTATTCAAAACAGATATGGAATCAGATGAAAATAAAGCATAATTTTTCACGTGGAAGAAAGAGTTACTCAGGAAATACTCAGAAATTAAACAGGATTTAAAATTTCATAGGAGGCTGTTTAACATTTTTAGTCACTTCTCTCATTTTATTTATTAGTTCATAAACAATTTATACATACTGAAAATACAGTACATTCACAAAGAAAAATACAATATTCTCACTTAGAAGTCATTTATATATACATATATTACACATACCAAGTACTTCGCAAAAAACAGCTTGAGCCATGATCTTCTACAAGTTGTATATATTCCTACATTTACGTATAAACCTTTCATAGGACTACGTGCAGGAGAAGGTTGGGTTGAGTATGCACTTTATATGCTTTATACACGGGCTATGAGTAAGTGTTTAAATAGAGGGGGGTGTATATTGGGGAGATTCACTATACTATGAGGAAAGTAGTCTGAACTAAAACTTTGAAGACACCAGCATATTGAAACACATTTAACTTTCATTTTTTACGTAAGTTTGGTGATGATCATATATATACACCAGTCAAAGTGCAATGATCGGTCTTTATTTTATGCACTTGTGTATATCTGTTACATATTACAGTATTTTAATTCCTGAAATAAAAGACCAAGAACTGCATAAGCATTTATAAAGGTTTTAATGAAACTAATTTTAAATACTTGAAATTGTTTTTCTCATTAAAGTCTTTACATAGTTGAATTGGTGGGAAAAGCACTTTTGTCTGAGAACTGCATTAGCTAAAGCACGGGACTGAAATTGCTGAAAAACAGGGTTAAAAGTCTGTTTATGCTTTCTTTCCTGATTTTAGTCCATGCTGGAGACTTTGGAGGAAGAATATTTCAGGATTTATTTCTGATAAATCTAACTGTAACACTAAGCCCTAATGGGCAATCTTCCAGTTGCTTTTTCAGTCCCAAGTAAATCAAGCAAATATTTTTGTAAGTAAAAGCACGATTCGGCTTAAGGTAGTCTTAACAGTTCTTGGAGAAGAGTTCCTACTAAGTTGATAAGGCTGGTTTTAAAGAGCATGTTCAGGTCTTCGTTAGCAGGATTTGTTGGTTTTCTGTTCAGTAGATGAAGACAGCAAAAATAACTAAATTGCCACAGCAGACTTATCCTTGTACGCTCACTGAGCTTCTGTGAGAGAAACAACTATGAATCCAAATCCTGCTAGGGAAACTGAGAAGGAATTGTTTTTCAAGTATTACACATTAGTGCATAAACGCATTAGACCACAACAGTGTAGTTGTTCTCAGAATCACAGAATGGTTGAGTTTGAATGGCACCTCTGGAGACCATCTAGTCCCCTGCTCAAGCAGTATCAGCTACAGCAGGTTGTCCAGGACCGTGTCCAGGTGGGTTTTAAGGATGGAGACTCCGGACAACCTATTTGAATGCTCAGTCACCATCACAGTTAAAAAGGTTTTCTTAAGTTTAATCAGCATTCCCTGTATTTCAGTTTGTGCCCATTGCTTCTTGTCCTGTCACCACTGAAAACAGCGTGGATCATTCGTCCACCTCACATCAGGTACTTATACACATGGCTAAGATCCCCCTGAGCCTTCTCTTCTCCAGGCTGAACAGTCCCAGGTCCTCAGCCTCTCCTCCAGTCCCTTCATCGTCTTCATGGGCACTTGCTGGATTTGCTTTGGTATGTCCTATCTCTTTCACAGTGGGGAGCCCAGACCTGGACGCAGCTCTCCAGATGTTTCTCACCAGTGCTGAGTAGTGGAGAGGGTTCACCTCCCTCGACCTGCTGACAGCGCTCTGCCTAATGCAGCCCGGGGGACTGTTAGCCTTCTTTGCTGCAAGGGCACATTGCTGGCTTGTGGTCAAATTGGAGTCCACCAGGACACTAAGTCCTGGAAAGATCTTCTGCAAAGATGCTTTCCATGTGGTTGCCCCAGCCTGTGCTGCAACTCTGTGATTCCACCTGCCTTACAGAGTCTGCCATAGCAGCTTTAGTAGCAGAATAAAGATATTATTAAATAATTTGTGTTGTAAAAACAAATAAACAAACAAACCCCCTACTTTATAATGTTGTACTATTACAATACTTCTGAAATATTAAAAGCTGTATGAATGCCATTATTAAAAATATCTGTTCTCCTGTCTAGTTATGACTTTTCAAAATTCTAAATGCTGGAGGATTAACTTACCCATCCTATTTGAGTTTCTTCAAATGAACCAAGATATGCTTATGTGATAGTTTCCAAAGAAGCTAAACCACTTAATTTCTTATGTCAAGTAGCTGGACTAAAGGTCCTGTTGCACCCTGGAAATTCAGATTGCCTTCTTTCAGCAATGTTCCCTCATTAAGTTTTACTCTGTGGGTATTTTTAAAGTTCTAAACACAAACATAAGCATGCAGCAATCAAAACAGTGCTTAACTTCTGATCATCTTTGCCAAGTGCACAGTCATCCAATAGCATCATAATTGATCTTAGTACTGAGGTGCCAAACTGTGTTGCTGAAGGATAGTTAGATGATGTAAACAGCTTTTTGTGTTTTGCAATAAAGCACACTTTTGTTGTGCTTGATGTAAAAGCAGGAGATGAAGGTATTCTTTTATTGAAGCAAACATGTGGAAAATTGCTCTAGATTGTTATAGTACAGAGCATCTCCCCTGAAAGGAATGAGGTTCATCTATAGGGCAAACTCTGACTGTGGCACTTTATTGGGGTTACTCCTGGACTCTGTGTGGTCAAAGCAAATAATGTCATGTCCGTCTAAACTGTTATAACCATGAGACTGGCACATTTTCTCATCTATAGTGTTATATTCTGAACTGTCACTTGGCATTAACTCAGTCAGTGGTGAAGTCCTACCACCTAGAGATGAACTCTGCCTCAGAATGATGTTTTCCACTTCAGTGCTACTCGTATAGCAATTACTGGGTCATTAATATCATTGCATGCAATTAGTGACAGTAGAATGAGCAAGAGGTTTGTTATTTATTTAATATGAACTTTCACTATAACCCTTTCTTATCCAAGTGGTACAGACAGAAACCAGAGAGATTTTCAAGGTAGATGAACACACTTGAAAATTGATGTTGAATTTGTATGATACAGCAAATAGGTCCTCATTTAATGTTAAAGCTTCTGCTTTTATTTCCAACAAGGCTGCTTGTCATTAGCAACAATCAGTGTAACTTGAATGCTAACTAATTGTATTAGTTCAGTTCAGCTGAACTGTTAAGCAAAGCTCACTGTGGTAGCAGGGAGGTATTTCTTCTCATCCATGAGAGGCTTTTGCCAGCAGTGTATAGGGAGAAAGGATAAGCTATGTAAAATACCTGCTCATGGCTGGTGAAGTTAACTAGCTAGTAATCTGTTTTAGATGCATGCATTCTGATATATACTGAATACATCACAATTAGTGGGCTTACATCTGCCACAGTTACTTCAGCTCTCACAAATGTATAATTTGTTTATGTAAACCAGAAGCAACCATGTGTGCAGTATATCATTATCTGAAAACATTTCTCAGAGTATGTGAAATATAGAAGTGAAATACTTTTAGAAATGCTTAAGTGTAAAGAAAGACATAAATTGTCATTCATAGTGGTACAACATTGAGCCGCTTTTTTTTTTTTCCATCTCTAAATCTTTCTAAAAAAACTTTAGAAAAGGGACACAACAGCAGTGAAGCAATAAGATTTTGCTGTGGGTGGGTGGATGCTGTGACCTTCTGTATTGGATAATAATACAGCAGATAGTCTACTGTTTAGTACACTTAAGCTGTAATATTCCTTAACCAAGAGGTAAAGTGGTGCTGTTTTTAAAACGATAGGCAGCAGAAACTAGTTGGAGCTCGCAGCTTTTTTGGTACATCCTGACTCCATGTTGCTGTCTCTCTTTCCCTTAATGGAAAATCTTTGTTTAAAAAATAAAATAAAGGGCTTGTATTTTACCACCTTTACTCTTGTTGTATGATGCCATGTCTCCTTGGAGTTAGTAGAATCATTCTGAATATATGAAAGCGGGAAAGCTGTACAAGTACTCTCTCCCTATTTTGTGTTTAATACTTGGGTGATCCTTCTTCAGTCAGGCAACATGAGTGAGACACAGGAAGGAGAGTCTACGTATTTCCAGAGGTGTGCCTGGAATTAAACAGTTGGTATTTGCAAGGTATATACCAAGGCATTTTACAGTACAGGACTGATTGGCTCTGTCTTGGTTATGTCCTTCACATTGAATCCCCCAAAAATTAAACAGTAAAAAATCTGTCCCTCTCTTGACATATGAATATAAGTAGAGAATTTTATGAGGAATTTTATAAAGACCCCTATTACCATGAGTCCCTTTTAAGTACCACAAGTCATGCCATTCACATTTGGACAAGATACATTTCAGAGTAGTGGTTAGAAAAGTGAATCACAAAGTTCCACTACAGAGCCTTTGCCATCTTCCAGGCAAGAAGAGGCCTGGTTTTTATTTTACTTCATTTTGTTCCAGTTTTAGCTTGACTGAGGGAGGGCATTGCTGCTTACTTGTAATGCAGAATACAATTTGTGGATCCTGTTTCCATATAAATCCTGAGACATGTAGCATAGGACATAATTTAAGAAATGACAAGGATGAAAAGTGAAAAAGAAGGGAGAATTCTTCTTGTCCTTCATTCACATAGGAGTTTCTCATGTGTAGATACAGGGAAGAAAAAACACTGGCTGCAAGCATATTTAAAAACACTCCATAAGCTTTAGTTTAAGAGAAATTCTATGTTAACTTGAAGAAATTTGTGAAATAAGATTAAGGCAATGAGAGTTTCTGAGGCAATGAGAGTTTAGGTTGAGGAGCTCCTCATCAAATTCTGCTGCCACCTTGACTTTGCAAATAGGACAAACAAAAAAAGACATTAGAAAAATGCAAAATGATTGGTAAACCATGTTTTGTTTATACATGTTTAATGATTGTTTTGGTGTCCTACATTGTGAAGATTATATTAATTGAGCAAATCCAGCTGTTTTTTATCTTTTCTTTTTAATTTTTTTTTTTTTAAAGATCCTTTCTTTGTCTCTATAAGATCAGTAGAAAAGGTAGGATGCAATTATATTGTTCAAGCACAAATTGTTAAACAGGAATTCTCCAGACTGCTGATAGAAACAAAGACAACATGTTGACAGTACTCTGTGCAACTATTCCTAATGCATTTAAGTATCAGCACTTACAGTCCAGGTTTGGGACTGCTGATCATTACATTTTGGAAGACAGTTTTGTTCTAAAACAAAACAAAAAAAAAGAAGGTTTTAGTGTCAATCTGAATTTTTATAACTACAAACAAGGGTAAACAGCTATTGGTAGCTGAAATTTGTATATTTATCTTCTCTGTAAACTTACTGCAGCTCACCCAACACGTTTGCCAAGCTACCTGCTCTTTGGTGAGTGGCCTGAACAATTTTTTTGGTTGTTTCAGATCTCCATGCAGATCTGGCATTGCTACTAAGTGAAAAAAAAAATAATAATTTCATTTAATTAAAACACTCTTTCTATTACCTCAGCTGCCTTGTTCTTCATCCCTGGCTGGCTTAGAAACAACCTCCATGTTGTGATCTGTGATTTGTGGTTTCTCAGTGTGTGATTTCTGGTTTTCTTAAACCTGTCACATAAATTTAGATAATTTATGGAAAAGAAGAATTATTTATTTGGTGCTTTACTAAGAAAGTCATTAAAGGGACCAAAAGCAGATGAAAGCAGTCAGAGCACAAGCACATGATGCCTGGCCAAAATAGTGTACTATTACTTAATAAAATTAAAAAAAGAAAAAAAAACTCAAAAGCTTTACATGTGCTTAGTAATCCTCTGACTGCATACTAGATCAAGTGCAGCTTTGTATGAAGAACAACTTCTTACTACTGTTGGATCTAAAGCTTTTGTGGATTTTTGCTGCTGCAGTGTGTAGGCTTTTCCATTCTGTTTCTAAGCACAGAAACAGCACAGCTGTGGAAAAGTAGGGATGGATAGGGTTATTTGATTTTATTTAGCTCTGCTTTTGAGAAACCTATTTTCTGATGCTGACTTCAAGGAGTATTTAAGAAAAAAGTTGTTGAAAATCACTACTATTGGACAGTACTGATTACCCCAAAGAAACCTGTAATTCTTTTCTTCCTTCTTAACGGATCCACACCAGCAGCAATTAATTCTTGATGTGTCTTTGATGCACTACTAAGTGGCTTATGTTGTCCACACACACAAAACCAATTCTGCTCTCACCCATAAGCTGAGATCACTCACTCATTCCTGTAGTCTGTGTCTTAAGGTCTGCTTAGTTTTCACAGGAAGATTATGATGGTCATAATTTCCCTCTTCAGGCATGTAGTCCATTTCATATTCAAGGTCCAGAAATACATGTGTTATAAAGTTGTGTTGGTTCAAGGGATATGACATTTAATTTGGGAAGTAAGTAATGTTTCTCACAGTCCTTAAACATAAAAGCATGGGTAATAATTGCAACAGAATTAAGAGGTTGAGATTTTAGTCTACTTGTGTTTCCTTTTAAGTAATTGTGGTGGTGTTTTTTAATTTTGTAATGTGTATTTTTAAGAGTGAGGGAAGCTGAATTTTTGTGACTGTGCCTTCGTTTCTAATCTCTTTGTGAATGAAAAGCTATATACAGGCACAAATCCAGCAGCTTAATTCTCCTTCTGATTAGAGCAGTGTTACCAACCTGATAGGTTGAAAACAGCCAAGATCCATGCAGTGGCTTAGCCTCCTGGGAGGCAGGGTAATAACAATCAAATGAAGACATATTAAAATGTAATATTACTTCCTCTCCATGGGGACTGTATAAGAATCATAGCCAGGAACTATTCTTGTCAGCTGATTCTGTTTCATTCACTGATTCCCTGCCTCTACATTTATGACTAATGCATTTCATACAATAAACAGAGCTTGTGAAGTTTTAAAAGCAAATAAATGTAAAGCAGCATACATTGATTTACATGAGTTCTTTTTTTTTTCTAAAAAAAAAAAAATTATACGTCTCAAAAAAAGGAAGGCAGAGCTGGAATGAAATTCCTTGGTCTGAATAATTTAATTTCCACTTGTGTAAGTGACATGATATGTTAAGGAAGCGCTTTATGAAACTGAAAATGTATACTGTCTTCTCCAAAGTAAGAATATATCAGCAGGCTCTTAACCATAATTTCATAAGAATTCGGTTTTTCTGAAAGTTGAAAACCCAAACTTGTATTCCTTATAAAATGACAGCTGCTGTTGAATTCAAGGAATGCAGACACACAGTATTTATATAGAGCTCAAACATAATTTTTGGCTTACTGCTGAAAAACATTGGCTATAAATTATTATGATTTTGTCAGAAAGTCTTAAAATTAACAAAGATTTTAGGGCAATTATATGCATTTATTTGTAGGGGTGGATAAACTGTAAACTGAATAATTTAGTGTGCTTTTGACTGTAATTATTAGTTTTGCAATTGACACCAGTGGAACAGGACAGGTCTCAGAAAATCAGAGGTACCTATCCATCAAAATTTTGTTGCCTGTTTAGCAGCATATACTTACTTTTAGTTTCCAATGTGTTGCTGTATTAACATAAAGTGAAGCGTGGGATCCTGACAACATTTAATACTTATGAGAAACTTTATAGTAATTATTAATTATGTTTATTAATGTTAATAAATGTTAATATTTAAGTAGTATCTAGTTTTCTTAGCACAGGGACATGTATGGTAGTTTATATGTGAGTAATTTCCTCTAAAATACATCCATGTTTAGACCTAAATGTAAAAAAATGCTCTTTTATATACATATATGTATATGTATATAAAAATAAACTGAATGGAGGTTCTAAAATTTGATCATGTAAACAACTGAAGAGTAGCCTTTCCTTTTTAACATAACACAAGGAGTTTGTGTTATCTTTCTGTGTTTATACCCAAACATGTATCATAGACACTTTATTATTATTATTATTATTATTACCGTGTCAATGTACGCAGAGCTCCAGGTACAGGGTTACTTTCCTGCAGAAGTGTGAGTGTAATGGAGGGACTTGGATGATAGCAGGTATGATTTTCACTTGGAGATCAATATAAAAAGACAGCAGCGAGCATTTGAGGAATATTTTGTACTTGCTCCCTTGTTTGACTTCTGCACACTTAACTGTCAAGGGGTGTTAGCAGTATGAAACTATTTTCTCTGACGTCCCAGATTACTTCTCTCTCTTCATGCTGCTTTTCAAAGCTTAAAAGTATGTGTTTAAAACTACCCACTTTCTCCCTCGTACACTAGGGATATGTGAGGTTATATTTCGATAGTCTTAATGAATTTTGAAAAATAATTTCCTCCAATGGCCTTGGGTAATTGTCAGTTTAATTACAGGGAGAAGCTGAGATTGAAACTTAGCTTTGTCACTGAAATGCTCCTCTTTGAACATTCCCCATTCCTCAGGATGTAGCACTCTCTACTCTGAGCTGTAACATAGGCTTTCAGAAAACCCTTGAAGAACTGTGGAAAAAGTGAATACTTCTGCAAATTCATTCATCTGACATCAAAGCTATGAAGCATTCTTTTAGCAAGCAAGCGAGGCAGATTGAACTCGCACAGGCACACAACCAGACTCATTGTACGTTTGGTTCCTCTCATTTGGAGACTGTATTTGAAGTAATTTTGCATTCTTTTTACCGTCTTACTTTCTTATTCTGTACTGAGGTCAGACTGCATCCTCTGCATCTTATTGAGGTCTCCTGCTCTGTAGGTTAAATGGATAGGCCTTTAAAGAGTAAAAAAGCATTGATGTTCAGAAGAAGCAGCACTCTATTCAATTAAAATCAAGTAGAAGGCGTTTAAAGAGCTGTGAACCCCTATACCCTAGATTAAAAAGCAAACGAAGAATAACAAAAAAGAAAGACAAAGTCAGTGTTTATTAGTTGTACTTTCAGTTGATGCTCAGCTTTGGTATTTCTATTTACTGCTTTTTTTCCCTTGTCCTTGTGCTCTGGTACATTGGCAAATAGGTCATAAAAAACACTTTCAGCAAAGACACATTTGATTTATGTCCAGAACTGGTTCTTAGTATTGATTTTTTTTCCCTCTGGAAAAAAACAAAAGAAAACAAAACTATATGTCTCCATTATTTTCTGAGCCTGGCAATGCAGTGGCACATTTCAGATCTGCTTTTATCTTAAATTACTCATTGTGCTTTTTTATATTTTAAAAAGTCTTTTAGCGAGTCCGAAAAAAGCAGTAGTTTCACGTACTTCCATGGCCACGTTTTTACAGCGGGGAGAGAACAAGAGGAGGAACTGGGAGGGCCCACATATGGGGAAACAGGAATTTTAGGAAAAGAAAGCATGGTTTGGGAAGTTCGTACGGTGGCTGTTATTTGAGTTAGTCACAAAAGAGGCAGGAGTGGAACAAAAACAAGAAGTAGATCAAAGGCTAGGAAGCAGGGTTCAGCGGTATGGGGTTTATATCTTTACAGCTAGAGAGAAGATTAGAGCAAGAAAAATACTGCCATGGGGCTAGGAAGACATTGTGAGAGAATAAGGAAATATACATCGCCCGCATTTGAAAGAAAATCCCCAAGGATGCAGAAAGAGAAAGAGTGAGAATTAAAAACAAAGATCTGAGCAGTGTGAAGCCCTTGTTGAATTAGATCCCTAGCTGAAAAGAGGGAGGCACACGTAGAAAAGTGCCGCTTAAGCAGTTCGCCAGAACCGTGCCGAGCAGCAAGCTCCACTCTCCCATTTTCCATTTGTTTTCTCCAGTTGGTGGCCCAGTATTGGTGCACAAGCGTGCATCTGCTAGCCTGCGTACTTGGGGCCTTGCATACATAGGTCCAACAAATAACAAGGGTACGAGACCAAACGCGTTTGTGACCCGCTGGTGGGGGCTGCCGAGGTGGCATTCCCCCACCTGGTTCATTTTCAGCGTCCCAGTTGTGTGAGCCTGGCATGGTCCTTCTGGAGCTGTGCCGTCAGGGCCTGCTGTGCCACCACCGCGGCTGGGACACCAGCACACGCAGCCAGGGCCTGGTGTGGCACAGGGTGGCGTTGGTGCCCGGCGCCCAGGAGGTGCCGAAGACTTTTCCAGCAGATGCTGGGGTGTGCAGCCCTCGTGGCGGTGGCAGTGACTCAAGGCTTTGGAGCTGTGCTTCGCGCACAGGCCGGGTTGTGCGGGGGTGTGCGGTCCCAGCAAGCATGTAGATAAGCGAGAACAATGTAAACACAGGGGAAAGCACCCATTTGTCTGCATGAGCTGGAAGGTTTCTGTGAGAAGAGAGCATGTTCCCCCCCACCAGCCCGCCCCCGCAGAGGCTCCTCAATGCTGAGAAAAGTGAGATTGTACATTCAAATATTAAATGCTTTCCCAATCAGTGCAGAATCTCAGCTTTCACCTGGGTCTTTTGTATGCCTTCGCTTCTTCCAGCAGGAGATTTGTAATAGAGGAAGCAGGTGTAGTGTGGTGATTATAAAGATATTGTTGGGGGGAAAAAAAAAAAAAAAAAGGGTGAATTTCCCGTGCTTTGCTCCTTTGAGGCTTTCCTTTCAGCTGACTCCATCACCTTTTAGCAAGGTGCTGTGTTTTCGTCCAAGTCAGTCAGTCAGTCAATTGTGCATAGAAAAAAAGCTGCTGGGTAAATCTGAAACCTTGATAACACATTCCTCCATTTGTATGTATTGTACAGCTTACCAATGTATTCATTCCTTTGGCTTTCAACATTTCACAACTTTCCATAGGTCAGCCTGAGCAACAAGGACAGGTCCCGGTAGATTGAAAGATTTCTGCTTTCAGACACTCATGTCACATCACTTTGCTTGTTGATTTCCTGATTTTATTTTTATTTTATTTATTTATTATTTTTTTTTTTAATCAGCAACATCAAATGGGTCTTTGGAGGGCCTGGATAACCAGGAGGGAGGGGTGTGCCAGACAAAAACCATGAAGATCCTCATGAAAGTTGGACAAGGTAAAGACCATCTGCTGTTTCATGAAATCGCTTTGATCACTCTCAGTGTCCTTTTAGTTTCCAGGCTTCTTTTGCTAGCATAGAGCAGAGAGCCAGCCGAGTCTAGTGTGGTTGTTCCTCCCTTACAGTCTGAAAGCAAAGCCTATTTTCTGCCCCTCAGCTACTGACAGATTTCTCCAGGAGGAGGGCTGGTGTAATAAGATCTCTTCATTGGAGAGCTCCCTAGAAGGAAAGGTCACCTGAGAGTTACATGTTTCAGTCATTTTTATTTTCATTTTAAAAACAAAAGCCACAATGCATTGTTCAAAATTATTTAAAATACATGAAAGGAGGGAAGCTAATATTTCTATAGTTTGCTTGTTATGAATTCTGATTACAGAGAGGTTTTTGTTCATTGTCTCTTTTCATATATAGATAACCTATTGTGCAGAAAGAAAGAATTATTCTTCTAAGTAGAAGTTGGTTTAGTAGTCAATCAACTTCCTCAGTTAAACTGAAATGTCATCTGCAAAGCTTTTCTTGCCAATTACAGGAGTCCCTATAGCTTCTGCAGATGGCCTCACAATTTAAACCACTGAAATAACTAATACAACCATTTTGCTTTAAAAGGAAAATTACATTCTTGTATCTCCTAGTCCTTTGCATAAAGATTCTTCTGTTCAAAGCTATCCCTGTCTCACAAGATACCTATAGCCGGCTTATAAGGCTTAATATCATCAGATACCTAAGCTTCAGTGAGTCATTTTTCTCTCCCACAGATCCCAATTCAGCAGGGTTACCTCGGAGCACGGACCCGACCAAGCGCCCCGAGCAGGAAGCTGGTACCAATGGGAAGAGCTCCACCACTAGTCCCTTTGTGAAGGATCACTCAGGTAGGTATTGTGGGGTTTCACCTGGGAAGTGAAGGACTCTGGCAGACTCTCCTTTCTCCCCAAACACATTTTTATTTTAGCATTAAAATGTCAGAAAAGCAAATGTACTGAGATGATGCAAAAGCCAGTTCTGATGCTCTGATGGATAGGATTTTGGACCTCTAAGTTTTGGCAATGGCTGCTTTTTCCCCTCTTTCACTCTGCAGTAGAAGTTAATTACATCTTGTAAGAATATCACTCATTTACAGGAAAGTTTTTGGATAGGACAATCTCTAAGCAGCTTTACGATGGTAAATGCTGCCTTACATTTAGTACTCTGGCAGATGAACGCGTCTTTCTGTCTTTCCCTTCCCGTATAATACATTATCGAGTGGTTCTTGACAGCCATTTATAAAGTTTATTTCAAGACATCTATAATTAATGTCCTGATCTTTTAACTGACCATATAAAGTCTACACATGATTGGCTGGCCTTTCACTAAATTTAAAGATTTTTTATTTTTTTTAAGAATAATTATCTAAACAACATAAACAGATAGGATGGTTCCAAACAAAAATCTTGATGCATTTCAGACAATGTGAGCGAGAAAAAAAATAACTTTTAAAACACAAGTTCTCTGGAGGAAAATTCGATGAACTGGAAATGTTATAAAGCAAAACTTGCTGACAGTTGATTTGAGGGTTCCCGAAAATGGCTGCACATTTTCCTTGCTACTTGTGTCATTTGATATGTTTGATACAACAGTCACTGGCCAGGCTTCAGGCATTTCCTGCTAAGGTTCCAGTAG
The DNA here is from genome assembly GCA_013399475.1 of Chauna torquata. Taxonomy (NCBI): domain Eukaryota; kingdom Metazoa; phylum Chordata; class Aves; order Anseriformes; family Anhimidae; genus Chauna; species Chauna torquata. The sequence goes on from VXAL01002944.1 coordinate 95,755, forward strand.
TTCACAGTTATGTGGACTTAGCATCTGGAGCGTTGTTCTATGTGTAAGGGGGCATCAAGAGAGGGAAGTCAGTTCAAATTTTCAAGTGAGAAGTGTCAAGTGAGCATTAATTTAATTTTTGTGACAAATAATGTGACATATTCAATTGGCTATTCAGCATGTGAGCTTTTCCTGACTACCTGATATGTGCTGTTGTTTCCTTTTAAATAAATGTCAGTTATATAATACAAACAGATATACTCCATAACCATTTTGCCCATCTCCCACACTGCCTCAAGCTCTTTTGTTTCATTCGTAAGCACAAGCAGTCCACATAAAGAGGCACTAAGGACAGTTTCACTTAAATCAATATCCGAAGGATAAAGTAGCAGAAGAACTATGTGACACTAAACAGTACCAGTTGTTCTGAGAATTGTCATTTTCCTGTGTTATTTTCCCCTCGCAGTACTATCCCACCCCTCTCTGCTGCCCTGAGCTGGCCAGCATCTGTTAAAAGATGCAGTGTGCATCAAAGGCTGCCTTGTCAGTGCCAGTCCTCGCTGCTGATGGATGATGATGTATGAAACAGGGTTATTTGGGAGCAGCACAAAAGTGAGACCAACAGACACAAAGTCTTGTTTAATATTGATTGCTGACTTCGGCTGTTTGCATTTAGCTATCTAACAGAGTAATTGGTTTGTCAAAGTTTAGCTGTCAGTTAATTCTTCCAGTCTTGCTTACTCTACACATTTTTAAGCAGCGTAAACGGGTCACAGGATGGCAATAACTTTTGTCTGTTGTATTTCCATTCTTTCCAGGATCTAGCACAGATGGCAGTAAGGCTGGGCATTCCGGTATACTGGGTTCAGAGGTGGCCTTATTTGCAGGGATTGCATCAGGGTGCATCATTTTCATCGTCATCATCATCACTTTGGTGGTTCTATTATTGAAGTACCGGAGAAGACACAGGAAGCATTCCCCGCAACACACTACAACTCTCTCACTTAGTACATTAGCCACCCCAAAACGCAGTGGCAACAACAATGGTTCTGAGCCCAGTGACATTATCATTCCTCTAAGGACTGCAGACAGTGTCTTTTGCCCCCACTATGAAAAGGTCAGCGGCGACTATGGACATCCGGTGTACATAGTTCAAGAGATGCCTCCTCAGAGTCCAGCAAACATTTACTACAAGGTCTGAGAAACACACAACCAATTCTGTGGTACAGTTGAGGCGTAGAGGACACTCACTGGTTAAATGCTTTCTGTTGGGGTTTGTGATGACGCCTTGTGCGCTAGGATTGACTCAAGCACAGGGGGGAGAAGGTGACAGCTCTTTCTCCAAGAGCCAACTCGAGCTGGACAGCTTACCTAGTCTGTAGAATTCCTATCTCAGTGAATCAGTATTCACTAAAAGCTGGAAGACTTTTATGTAGAAGATGCCCATTCTGATTGCTGTACTCTTATTACATTCATCATCCTCAAAGCCATGTGCTGCAGGCGTTCAGGCATGTACAAAAGCCAAGGGAAGATGGAGTGATCCGTGGATGTTAATAGCTCTAGGCATCCTGGGAAGGTCCTCTAGGATATCAAGCTTGAAATGCAATCTTCTGACTTTTGTGTGTCTCTCTCAGTGCATACTGGATTTGTCACACAGACCTTGGTGTCTAAGTAAGACTTGTTAAGGTTCTCTTGCTTTAGTCCGTCACTGTTCCATTTATTTCTGTTATCTGGGGCTCTGCCATCCTTCACATAAGATTTCCTTTCACTCCACCTCCTGAATCACTAATGGAACATTAATGTTTGGAAATCCGTGCTCCATCCATCTGCTACAGCAGCCTCACTCGAATGGGTAATGCGTTTATAGAAATTGTGTTTGATAGTAAGGAGCCTTCCAGCCAAAAAGTTAGGCTGTCAACAAGTTAAGAGCAGGACTGGGTGGTGGAGGGAAGGGCTGACTGCAGTTGCAATTGAATACTGCTGCCTCAAAAATAGAAGCTGGGAAGAAAAAAAAACATTTAGGTAGCACAGCACTTTGGTATGATAAGTTTTAAGAGGCAAATAGGAGACACAGTAACATGCGCAGTGGCTTAGGGCTGCATTTGAAGGAATTCACGGTTATCAAATACCAGTGTGCAGAAAAAAAATAGTACCTTCAATACAGTAGAACAAAGAGGTATTGTCAGGAAGTGAACACGCTTGGAGAGGACAAGACAATAGCAGGCCGCTGAGGATATATTAGGGCAGGGCTGTTGCGGTACTGGCAATAAAATGTACAGCTTTGAAGCTGTAGCAAAAATGTAGTCTGCTTCGGAAGACTTTTAAGCAGACTCAGCTGCTATACTGTCACATTATACTAAACACAGGGAAAGCATTTAAGAAAATAGCAGAGAGCCAAATCTGACCAAGATGATTATAAGCCAACAGGTCAAATGAGCTGTAATTCTATCACCAGTAAAGTTGTAAAAAAAGAAAAAAGGAAAAAAAAAAAACCTTTCTCATCTCTAAAAGTAAAACAGAATTTTTTCGGACTGAGCCTTTTGACTCTTTGGTTTATCCTAGTGCTGTGCCTGCACAGTGCGTGTAAGTACTGTAACAGGCACAGCAGTTCATTGGTGCTCTGTTGCAAAGTTAAAGCACATATGTCAAACCTCCTGCAGTCCATAAGAATAAAATAAATTATGACACTGAGATGGAGAAGGAAGATACGTCTTATTTATAATAGGTGTATAGAACACAAGGGATATAAAATGAGAGTTTTTCTTTCTTACTTTTTCATTTTGTCTTATTTTTTACTAATATATATTTTAAAATTGCACAGAATCTACACCAGAAGATGTGAAATTCATTTGCGGCAATTAAATAGTCTTAACTTGTCATCATTCTACATATATATGTGTGTATGTATATATACATATATATGTATTTATGTGTGCATATATATGCATACATTAAAAAAAAAAAGCAGAAACTGCTTCTGGGAAAAGCAACAACCATCCAAAAATAATGGTAATGAGAGCATATACAAAAAGAATCCAAAGCCCTTTAAAGGCATCTCATAAGAGAAAATTAGGAAATAGGCCCAAAGTATCAGGAAATTGATGTTACTACTGCATCACATATTTGACAATGACAAGGTGTGCCGGCATTTATTTTCTGTGTTGTGTTTTCCCTTGCCTTATGGGCTGAAGTGTTCTGTAGATTTCATTGAGATTCATAGAGAGGGGGTTCAGGTTAAAGTTTTCTCTTTAGCATGGCTATTCCTCTGAAGCTCCCACCCTGGGGAGGAAATAAGAAAATTCTACTTTTATATGTGCTATGCAAATAGACATTTCTAACATAGTCATGTTACTATGGTAACACTTTGCTTTCTGATTTGGAAAGAAAATGTAGCAACAGCATTTTGGGGTTCTCAGACCTCCAGTGAGTACCTGCAAGAAAAGGAAAAAAAAAAAAAATCTGTCATAGAAATGATCACTGTTTCTGTTTCCTGAACCTGAGAATGACGTTGGGATGTTGGTCCAAACGAGAGAAACAAAACAAAAAATCCCAACCCATGGTTCTGTGGAAGGTTACCATGGTGACTAACTACAGTACATATGTAATTCTTTTCAACAACCCTTCCTTTCTGTGAATCCATCCATACAAGGTTCTCTTGTAAGTCATTAAGATTTTATTTTGTGGGAGGGGGAGGAAGGGAAAAGAAGGGTTTGCTGATCTTGATCTTTATCAAATCAAACCTATGCTTCATCAGTTGGCTACATTCTAGTTATGTACTAAACTGTGAAAAAAAATCAGATGAATTGCTCAAGAGCAACCTGCAACCAATTGAAAAAAAAAAAAAGTACTGTGCGTCTGTTTTGTGTCTGGTGCAGAATTATGACAATCTACCAACTGTTCCTTTATTTGACGTTGGTTCAGCTTTGAAAAGTTACTGTAAATGCCTTGCTTGTATGATCATCCCTAGTCACCCGACTTGGAATTTGCACCATCATGTCTAAGTGAAGATGCTGTAAATAGGTTCAGATTTACTGTATATGGATTTGGGGTGTTACAGTAGCCTTATTCACCTTTTTAAATAAAAAAAGAAAAAAAACACATGAAAACAAGACAAAAATGGCTTTTCTTAACCAGATTGTGTATATAGAGCAATGTTGGTTTTTTATAAAGTCCGAGCAGGATGTTTTGTATAAAATTTGAATTTTGCAATGTATTTAGCTACAGCTTGTTTAAAGGCAGTGTCATTCCCCTTTGCACTGTATTGAGGAAAAAAATGGTATAAAAGGTTGCCAAATTGCCGCATATTTGTGCTGAAATTGTGTACCATGAATATTTATTTAAGAATTTCTTTGTCCAGTTTGTAACACAGTATTATGCTTGAGTTATAAATAATTTCTTCTCTTTTTTCTTTTTTTTTTTTGTTGTTGTTTTGTTTTGTTTGTTTGTTTGTTTTGTTCTGTTTTTAAACTAGCCGGTAATAAGTTTGAAATCTGCTTTAGTTCCACATTGCAATTAGCTCCCAGAAAATGAAAATTATGAAAATCACATTCCACGTCTGTTTCAAACTGAATTTGTTCCTAAAAAAATAAAATATTTTTTTCCTATGGAAACCTTGCCTTCTAAGTATTTTCTTCTTCTTCTTTTTTTGCCATTTTTTTCTTTTTCTTTTTTTGAGAGAAAAAATAAGAAAACCACTAAGCCTGCCTCCATCTGCCCTTCCCTCCTTCCCTTCCTCTCTGTCTTTCTCCCCTCCACCTCTCCACCTTGATTGCTCCTGGTTCATAAGCTTATAACACACTGACCTGCTAACCTCCTTATTTCCCAGATAGGAAATCATACCGATAGGACACATATCAGCAGATTTGAAAAAAAAAACATGTGGAGGTCTTACGCCCTTGGAATTTAGTTGGCTTGTGGCAGCTGCAGTAGACAGGTTTCCTGGATCATCTGGGAGGTGAGATTATAACCAAACAGATAATTCCCGGAAATTATGGGGTAGATTTGTACTGCAGGCAGAGCCAAAGCAAAAAATATACCCAAACCCTTTTGCGAGCTGTTGCTGTTGCTGCTGCTCCTGAGGAGGAGGAGCAAGCCTGGGGCATCAGGGCTGAGCAAGAAGGGGCAGGAGAAGAAAGAAACTGGGAGGAAAGGTGAAGGATTAGAAAGACCACAATGTCAAAACATCTCAGTATGCTTCTTTCAGTGGGGCCATGCAACGTCCTGTCCCTGCTTACTGCTAGGTGTAAGGCACTCTGAAATCACCTGTTATGAAAAACATGTTAAAGAAGATTGGTGCCAACGTGTGCAGGTGCAAGCCTTAGCACAAGATCTGTGGTTGTGTTGCTCTAATTTTCACTTGGTTAACCAATTTTTGCATTTAACAAATACCTTTATTTTTTGAGAAAGTCCAGTCACCTTGAAAGTGAAGCATCTTTCAGCCTGTTAGCAGTGTCATGGCAGTATCATCCATGTACTAACAGGTGGGAAAGGTCTACAAAGGAGAAAGTGCATTCATCACTAACAACAGATGCCAATTTGTCACAGAGCTTTCACTGAAGAAAGTCGGCTAGTTGTTATAGTATTGGTCAAGCAATCTCTATTTGTTGTGTTTGTTTGTTTGTTTTTTTAATGACTAGTCTGGGGAAAAATGACTAACAGGCAAAGGTAAACTTTGAGGCACTATATGTGTTGCAGTGGTGCAAGTATTGTGAAGGTGGACTTCTTATTTTCTTAGTTAAGAAAGCCCTAGAGAATATTGACAGTCGGGCTAGCATGGCCTCTTGCTGATGGAGCTCATTTTATCAGCCCAGTTTACAGACTCAGTGCTGGAGGTTGACCTTAGAGGGCAATTCACGCATAGGTTCCCCTTTTGCCTCTGCTACAGATGTCCTTGGGAGAGTTCCATGGTCCAGCAAAACACTCAAGTGCCCATGGTGGAACATGTGAGCATCTGCTGACTTCCCAGGTAAATCACTTGGGCCTAATCCTTCATTTACGGCTGTGTGTCACTACAAAGGAAGTACTCCTGCCTACTCAGAGGCAATACGTACTTGGCTGGATCAACACTTCACTCCCTACTTCGTGCATGCACACGAGGGATTTCACTTGCTCATGTTGGTGGGTTGTGGGTGAGGGTTGCCCATTAACGTTGTTAATGGCTGTGGTGCTCGTTAACGCTGTGATCTACACTAAAAGCTTTTCTGATACAGCTGCTGGTTAGAAATGTGACTCTTTAGCTTAGTTAAGGCTTTAGTTTATTGCTTTACTTTAGGCCTTGGTAAACACCAGAGGCTAGTGACAAAAGTGATTTGATAGAATCAAGCTTACATGGCATTTTCATTTCTGTACCTTTTTTTCCCATCCATGATAAACATTATTATTATATAATTATTATATTTACAGCTGGCATGACCCCCCACACACCTATTTTTTTCACTGTATTAGGAATAAGGCAAAGCAGTGTTGCTATAGATGGTGTCAGCACTCTGGGAAAGAATGGTTGGCAGCGTAACTGTATAGGTACCCTTGGAGAAAAGGATGCTGGGTTAATGGGAGGGCCTTGCACACACATTCACACACATAACTGAACCTCCACTGAGACTGTTAAACTCATTTCAGTAAATGATATGTGCCTTACACACTCAGCATAAAGCTGTTACCTTATAACCTGAGACTGTTAACTTACAACTTTCAGAGGAAAAAAAAATCGTACTTGTATTTTGCACTGCTGCTGACACTGCACTATTAATTATCAAACAAGCACAAAATCAGAATTTACTGCCTTTATTATGAAACTGGTTCCCTGGCAAGAACTAGTCCAAGTCAATAAGCTCTGCTAAGTGGAAAATAAAATTATAATTCACAGTTGTTATCCATCCAGAATGGATAAGAATCTGTTACATAAAATAGTGCCTCACAAAGTAAGTGTAACAACCTTACTACCTATGTTTAAAATGTTGTACCTCTTTTGTTAGCTTTACTGTGGTGCATTGATCAAACGCTTGCTCAGTCAGCAGCATGCTCATTTTGTTCCATGGGCACTGTAGATTTCCTTTTTGCAGAAAAGTTTAAAATTGTGTAGTGGTTAGCAAAATAAAAGAAAACAAAACTCAGTCTTTCTAAGAGACATTCTCCCTCTTTGTAGCCATAATAGAAATTTTACCGGGAAAAAGCACAGGGTTTAAAAAACATGAAATGTATTCATTTTACAGTTGGCATGTCATTACATGAAGCATCAGATCAGAAATCAGGTAATATTTGTTTTGGAAAAAGAAGAAAGTTGGAGAATATTCCATAGTGTATTCATAGTTGTGCCATTCATAATCCATATGGTGCTGCATTCAGCTGACAGAGCTATAATCTATTAAATGAAATAATATCTGTCTTTCACATGACTCACAGAAACACTTTGATGCTTAATTAAGGCATAATGCAACCCATAGGAATCACCCTAAAGATAAAATCATGAGGCTGATGGTGGAACTAGAGTTACCATTGGAAGTACAGTGTGCAGATGAGATCCTTGCCTGTGCTTGGATCTGGCAATAAAATGCTGAGGCACTGGCAAACGGGGACTGGCAAGTCTTACAAAATATGGACAAGCTGGAGAGGATGAGGAGGAGAAGCTGCAGATGACTGTTCCTGGAGAAAGGCTTCGTGTGGAGCAGAGGGAGGAGGAGAGGGAAGGCCAGTGAGAGGGCTGTGACTGGCCATGGAGGAGGCCTGGGGGACATCTGTAATGATGTCCTGGGCAAAAATCAGACGAAGATGACAAGCCCAGCTGCAGCGGGAAGTAGAGAGACAGGGTCGTCACAGCTCTGGTAAAGGCTTCAATGGAAAATAGGTAACAGCAAGTAGAAGAAAAATGTTGACAGAGGAAGGGAAAATGAACACAGCAATTTAATTGTGTTGGCTGTTGTTATGAAAAAGTGAGAAGACCAGAGCAGTCTGTTCTGCTAGACACTGGGAGGAGGAAGAGGCTACATAGGATGGAGAATGGAGACCAGAACTCAGTCCTTTCTGCAAGCTGGGATACTGTGAAAAAGGGATCAAAGGTCTGCAAAAAAGTGCGTAACAGTAGGACTTCTAAAAGTCTAAACAGCACAGAACCTTGCGCATAGCTCTTGAAACCTATGGAAAAAATCTATGTTTTCGTAAGTACATTGATGGTGCCTCGTATGCTTTGGATGCTGAAGAAGTGCAATTAATTTAATAATATGAGGAATCCATGGAGGGTGGGGGAAATGATTGCTTCTAGATCAGACCTTCAGTGGATACAAATTAGTGTAGTTCCGTTTGGTATCTGATCCTACTTATCACAGTTCAGAATTGCACATGCATAAGCAATACTCATAAAGATTTTATTATACCTCTTATGCTATAAGAAAGTGCTTTATAAGAGACTTGTCCTGAATATTATAAAGACTACTCTCAAAAACATACCAACAATGACATGCTTTTATAAGAGAGTGCTATTAAATGCCATAACAATTGTAATTTGTACAGTATTGAACATCTTCAGCAATTTGCTCTATCTGTTCATTAAAAATAGGTTGGATTACTAGTAAATGTACAATAAAAAATATTTCACACTTTAATATGTCTCTTTGTCCTTTCTTGTAATAATTATCTCATTCCTTCCTATTCCTGCATTCAATTCTATTCCATATGCATAAATGGCAGGTCAGCTCTCTGCTGTTCTTATGTTTTTCATTAATCCCCACAGGCCACTATCCCAGTATTTCCAAATATCTTAATCAGATCAAAATACCTAATGCTGACTTTCTTTAAATTCGGCTGTTGGAAGTATATGATCACATGAACAATTCAGTAATTATTCAGAATAAATAGCATTTTAGCCTTCATCACTGTGAAGAATACCAGAGGATGTGAAGCCAGAAGGCTCAGAAACCAGAGTATGATGCAAAAGAACTCCTTGTGTCTCACTCTGAAAAAATCTAAAGATTTGGGGGAACCCAAATGCTGATACACAAATTAAAAATAATCGCATGTGCTGCCTTTGCTTCACATTTTCTCCTTTGTTATATGCTATGTATTCTTTTTGTACATAACCAACAAAGTACATGTGAGTTTTGCAGACCTCAAAACAGGGTTCAGGCTGTAAAGATTCATATTGCTATTTCTGGAGGTCTTCTATTGACTTTCCAATATTGAGAAAATGGTGGCTGCATTCCTCCAGCCCCTTTATCAAATACCCTGATGCCATGCCCTGATCATCTGCTCTGTATGCCAGTCCTGTCAGTCCCAAAGCCCTTTATCTTCCAAGATAATGTTTCACTTCTGGACAAAGCTTTTGTTGCTCACCATGAAAGATTCTTTTTAAATGTTATCCTAGACTTTCCTTCTTTTATATTTCTGGGTCTGGATTTCAGCTGGTGACAATATTTTCATGAAGAAAACATTTTGATGGAACACAGGAACAGTTTTTGTACCAAGAGTATGTTTTCTGCTAAGCCCCTTATTTTCCAATCAGCTTTGGTTTGAATTTTTATGTGGCTTTATATCTATCTTCCTTTTGTATTTATTCAATTGCATCTTAAGGAAAATAACATACAGTGAAATTCCTAAATACAGTTAAATATAGCTCATTTCTATCCAGTTGGTTTTACATCTCTATTCATCCATATAATAAGCTAAAAATAGCTCAGGTTATTTCTTCTCATTTCTTGTGATTTTGGATAAAATGTTAAATCTTTTAAAATCTCTTTTTCAGAAAGGTGTAAGCAGTTCATTTGGAAGCCATCATTTGATCAAAATTAAGGAACAGTGGTTGGTGTGCTACTCAAAATTGAGTGAACATATCTGAAAGGCAGAACGACTTTTGGCAATAACCAATATTTGGTTTTGTTTTGTTTCCTTAAGTCAGCTCACTACCGAGAAGCAGAAAGGGCTGTTGCTTTTACTGTCTGTGCCTGGTGGCAGCCAGCTTGGGGCTTATTTATGTGGCTTTCTCTTTTCAGTCTCTTATGACGAGTGGTGATGAAACTAAAGTCTGGATGCTTTGGCCACTGGTAGATGTAACCTATGTGATTACACACAATACAAAGGATTTATAACAAGACATTTTTCCTGCAGGAGAAATATAAATCCCTTTTGCCGTCTCCCCCACCCACACCCCTTTCCAATGTTGTGTTTTAAAACAGCAGTCATTTTTCCTTTATTTATTTTTCCCCAGCCTAAATATTTTAAAGATAGGATCAGAACTATATTTGTCAAGTTATACAACACTTCTGTTTTTCTCTATAGCTGGCTGATAATTGCAATGTTTCCGCAGTGTCCCTTCACTGGATGCATCATTCATTAATAAAGCAATGCCTACGAATACGCAGATGAGACTCAGGAGAACATATTTTTGTGTCAGTTTTATACCAAGGCTTTGATAAATATCATACTGTCACATTTTACTTGTGCCGCATCACTGGCAGATCGAAGCACCAATACACCTTGATCCAGAAAGGCCTCATCCCTGCTTGCAGAAGTTGCAAGGACTGATTTTATTTTCTCTCTTTCAGTCACCGGCAATGAGGGATTGCACTGGGTTGCCCAGGCTTTTGTGAGGAGGTGGATAGGAGGTGTCAAGGCCTCAGTGCCGAGTGCTTTGATTGTTCCTTCTCAAAGCAAAGAGCTGCTCTGTGTTGCACAAGATGGGCGTTTCTCGTGGCCCTCATGGTTGCGCTGAGCATACGATAAACGCAGGGCGTAGCAGTGGTGCTCTGCAATTCAGCTTTCTGCAGACATTTGTGAAAGACCAACCACTTGGAAATCAAAAGATTTCTCAGAAGTGGCTGATCATCTAAGGAGTGCAGGTGGTGGCCTATATAGGGCTTGCAGTGTGCCATAGTTTATCCGACTCGTCCGCCTGTACTGCTTTGCCAGCAGTATTTTGCCCGAAATGATCAAAGAGGAGGATCTAGCTTAACTAAAACCTTGGAACCAGCCTGCATAGTGAAAAACATTGAGGCAGGAAGAAGAGCTGCAAGTTTCATGGCAGGGCTTTCTGCAGACATGGAGGTGGGCACTGGCTTCTTGGGACAGGCTACTTCTGGTTTACAGAGGGAGGTTGGTAAGGCTTACGTTCCCTATTCACTATGTGCAGACTCCACTTCACCTGGCCACTGGTTCCTGGAACACTGTTTGACCCAAAAGTGATTTCTTAAACCTGAAGCAGAATTTCTCACTGGTGAGGTTGACTGATTTCAGCATCGTGAAGAGTTTGGCCCCTGTTTACTGACACCCATCAACACCCATGAATCAGGTGGCAGTTAGATCATCGTAAAATATGAGACTGATTTAGTAACATCTCCAAGTCTCTTACAAATGTGACTTGTAAAAATCCTGCCTGTTACCAGCTATTTTAAGATAAACATTATTGTTGAGTGTAGCAAGTTCTTTTTCTCTAAAAACAGTGAAAATCAGGACCCTGAGAGTTCTTAATCAGCGTTCAAATTCTTTTTTTATTCTAGGCCTCAGTGGCTTTCTGTTGAGGTAAGTTTTATAGTTCAGTCATACATCATACAAAAGAGTGATTTCTTTGATCAGTTTTCAGCTTTCCACCTTTAATGTACTTAAATTCTCTCTATTCATGTCTTCTGAGACAGAGAAATCAACTCCTAAATTCTTCACTCTTGGCATATTTCTATTTTTCTTTCTTTTTTATTTTTTATTTTTATTTTTTATTTTTTGGTAAATTTTCATTCATCTCATTCTCATTCTTATGGTACCCTTGCTCCTCAATCTATTCCCATTTATGGAATTTCCCATGTCCTAAATATTTTTTTTTCTGTACTTTGAACTCTCCCTTACTTCTGCTATATCCCTACAAAGCAATGAGACCAGGAGTATGTACAGTTTGCTAGTTGAGATTGCATGGCTTTTTCCAATAGAGTAATCTTAGAATGGCTCAGAAGGAACTGCATATGAAACAGTTTGGATGCCACCATGGCCAATTATAGTGTCCACAGCATTGTGGAAGACTGCTTCTATAAAACATCTCTATCTTGAGTGGTGATAAGCACTTTCAGCTTGCCTTAATAGTTGTAGGATTTGAAACTGCTCAGCACCTCTTAAGCATCTTATCCGGGGAGGATTATGTTTTTGGCTGCAGTTAAAAAGATTAAAAGGTTTCTATGTATGTTTCTCTACAACAAAATCACGATGTTTCCTTCACAATACATTGGTGGGAAATATTTTTCTGAATATTCTGTCACTGTATAGTCCAACCTGATGCATAACTCTCCTTTTTCAAAGATCCCTTTTAATCCATTTTCTTCCTCACAAACCAAGAGAATCATCCACATACTAACAGTTTACCTTACTCCATCTTTTGTAGACAGGCTGCACTTGAAGCAAAGGTTGAGTCCTTTCCCAGGTACTAAGGGTCCCTGCTAGCAGCTAGAATGTCACAACCTCCATCACCTCTAAAAACATGCATTTGCCTTCCAGTTTAGATTATTCACGAGGGATGTAGAAGTCCTGGGTTTACATACATGGCCAGCATGATTCAGGGCAGGGGTATGAGTATAGGATTTCAGATAAGTGCCCTACCAAGTATTTTGAGTTTGTCGCTCTTTTCTTTTGGAGTTTCATCACTTTTGATAGCTGAACAGTTAGGCAGGGCACAGTCTCTACACACTACAGTTAATGAACCGGCAGACTAGGGAGTCAAGTTTTTACCCTGTTCATCAAGCCTCACCATTTATATGCAGTGGCATTATCCTGTTGCTGTTCAGTAAGAGAGACCAACCTAAAACTTGACATTTAGGGAAATTACCTTTAAGTGGAGAGCAAAGCTCATGTCACAGCAGAGACTGCAAACACACCTAAGCAGCCCAAATCTTGTCTGAGGGCTCCGACCCTTACATTATCCCGATTCAGTACATGTCATAAGTGGGAGATCAGGTCTTACTGGCAGTGTGCCTATTTGTGAGGTCTCCTCTGAGCTTTTGGCTTGAGCTGAGATCCCAAACACTTCATTAATGGTGGACAGTGAAATCCATTAGAAGTTTTTTCAGCAATCAAGGCACCCACTGGGTTCAATGGCAGTGGGAGGTGTTGGTAGTGCCCGTCTGAAAGATTTAGATGAGTAAAGGCACAGCTGAGAGCCTGACTGCTTCTGAAGATCTGGAAAAGATGAATCTGTCAATTTTTGCTCTAAATGGGAGGCTGAACTTTAAGTCATGGCTTAACCAAAGGGCAGCATATGGCAGTACTACAGCTGTTTGAAACCCACTTGCACTTCACACTGGCATTTTGGCAAATGCTATTGTGTTACAAATACTTCACGACACAGTAAATCTAGGGCCATATTCAGCTCTGACATATGCAGGCATAATTCCCACTGACTTTATACACGTCTACACCAAAAAATGTACGGGCTTGCGTAGGACTGAAACAAATATATGACACTTATAAGTGATCCTTCTGGCAGATTGAAAACATTTTGAAGCAGTTAGTCCCCTGTAGCAGGAAGTGTGAATGCTTTAAGTGGAAATTGAGGAAAATCTGGGGAATCCATGAGGTCCAGGAGACACCTCGTGATTTGAAAGACAAAACTTGAATTTCTGCATTGGAGCAACAGGCTGCTCATTATAAGTGAAGAGGGGCTCCCCTCACATCACCCTCCTCCAAGATACATTTGCTATCTTTCATACTTTGTTTCTTATCTCTTTGCCAATTTCTGCAAGGAAAGAAAGAACTCACAGGGATTGTTTTCTACAGCTAGAGCCTACAGGAGGCCTAAAAGGAGCATTAGACAAATATATCAGGAGATAGATCATGTTGCAGGGCTGTGGCTGCCAGTGATGAGATCTCCAGTTTCTTAGTCACTTTAGGTCAGAAACCAGGTGTTATGTTGTTGATCCCACAGCTGCTTGCCATCCACTGCTTCCTCCTGTAATGAACAGTCTCAGCCATACAGTTTTCACAGCTCCAGATGTTTAAAAATACACTTTTAAAGTAGCTGAACAATAAAGAGCTCTTTTCAACGTATTGCTTTCTATGCTCAGTGGCTGAGCCTATGCTGACTCCTATGCACTGATTTTTAGATGGCATTTTGAAAGCTTCAGCAAGTCTGGACACACATTTTCTTTGCTTAAAAACCTGCTTAGCCCCTTCAGCACCATGTTTTTAGGTCCCCTGAGGTTCATATAGCTATGAAGGACTTAAACTTACAACAGTGGAAAATAAATAATAGGAAATCAATAGCCTTCATTTTCTCAACAAGAGGAAAGGCAGAATGGAAGACTTCTGTAAAAGTATCTTATGACTTCAACTTACTTGTGTGTATTCTACCACTAAGAGCCAGAACTAGCTCATTTATAATGAATGGTCTGGCAGCAGGGACAATTTTGCAAAGTATAAAATAACTGAAAAAAATTACCCTCCCATTGTAGCATTTTGGGGATTTTATTTTCTAACAGTCACAACCTGGAATTTATTAAACGAAATGACATCTACATACAGTTGGAAAAACAGAGCAAGAGAAAACTGTTGTTTAAGGTTCAAGGAATAAAGTCTAGCCTCATGTCAAAGACATGTACTTTATGCTAAAAGTGGCAGAGACAGTGCTGGCATCAAAGACCAGGATGTCAGCAGGAAGTGCTGAGGAAACAGCTGAGGCCTTGCACTTCAAAAAGATTAGCTCCGGGTGAGCGATGTTCCCACCAACAGTCAAGACTCACAGATGACATTTTCAGATGTCTTCAGTATTTTGCGTTCAGGCAACCACATGATGTATCCAACGCCATATGTCTTTTCCATAGGCTTCAGTTGCTTAGGTGTGTACAACCACATTCAGTTCTCCACTACAAAGTGGAAAAGAAATATGTGAAAACCTCCCTGGTTTGTCTTGTTATTGTAGAATTAATTCCAGGAGATTTGGACAGATTCCTCTCTCTCTTCCATTAGCAAAGATGACAATTTTTAGTTGCTTAATGCACTTTAACCATTTTCTCTGACAAGGACATGGCCAATCCATCAGTTCCTTGACAAATGATTGCTTTAACCTAGAAAAATCTGTTTACAAGCTAATGCAAAAAAATATTAAGGATGAGTAAACTAATTAATGAGCAATGTATTCCCCATGGCAACATGAATAAAATTGCTGTTAGGTCAACAGAGAATTCAACATTGCTCCATATGTTGTTTTTAGTAGTGCTCAAATAGTATAGGTGTAAACTTTGGGTCACCTTATTGTTTCATATTTAAGTAGGTCATTAAAAGAAGCTATAGCATATTTAACTAAACTTTTAATTCCCTCCTGCTGATATGAAGAGAAATAATAAACTTGCCAATATATCCAGAGTTCTTATCAAACTTCTGCTTTCAGAAAAACACTATACCTCAAGAAATAAAATTGAATCCCCCATCCCCACCCAAAACACAGGCACCAGCTTAAACATTTATAGTCTGAAGAGGAGATTCTGTGTCTTTAATACCCTTCATCCATGTATTTACTAAGGCAGGGTGGGGAAACCACAGCTGAAGAGGTGTGGGAGGGAAAAGCAGCCTTAGGCACAGCTGATATAGGTCTCTGTGCCCCATATGCAGACAGAGTTGTAGGCATGGCAATGCTCAAACCTAAAGTTTAGGAGTTTGACCACTGTGGTGGAATCCAGAGACCTAAATGTGGTGCCTGAATTCCCCATCAAGTGCCTGGGAGAACTGGGTGAATCATAATCTGCCCAACTAAATTCTAAAAACTAAATTATGTTCAGGCTCTGAAGGCAGTGGGGTTAAATCAAAAACTAAATAGAGTACACTTGGCCTGTGGTTTATTTGAAAGAAAAGAAAAAAAGAGTAAAAGTGTGTATTTCTTTAAATTTTCTGCTGACAGACCAGAGAGATAATTAGCCTACAGCTGCAGACTGGGGAGAACTGCTTTTTTTTTTTCTGCCTTGAAGCAGCAGGTGAAAGCCTAGAGAGAGAAGCTGGGTGCCATTGACTTAATTTAGTTGCTTGAATTGAAGGCAGCATATAACACCACAGAGAAACAGGGAAGTGGCAAATCTTCAAAACCAGGATTTCTAAAGAGTGGCAGTTAATAAACAGAGATGAGACTATGACTATGGTGAAGTAAGGATTAAAAATATGTACTTATGACACTCCCGTTGCATCTTAGGTGCCTTAGGGATGGCTCAGCTAGACACAAGCCCTGTCTCAGAAGTATTGCAGCCTGATGAGAAGAGTGATATAGCAATGGAGAAATGCAAGTAATAGAAGATGGAGGAGAGTTTTCAAAAACATCATGCACTTATGTACTACTACACACATATCTTATATAAAAAAACTTTCCCAAGTAATCTTATGTGCTCCCATACATCACTCTGCACTCTACCAAGGCTTTCTCTCTTCCAGGCATTCCTTGTGAGATTCAGATGCTCATTTCTATTGTAAACCAAAACACTGTGTCATGCATTGTTTACAATGCTTATTGTATTTTGAGAACCTTTATTTTAGAAGTCTATGAGAGTGAAGATTATTTGATCTTTGTTTAAGGGGAAAAATTACTTGTCTATCTTAATATGTTATGGTTTAGGAATAGGAAAAGGCAATATTAACAATAACTTAACAGAATTATCTCCCTACATATTTTCTTATGATACCTGTTCTACTAGGCATTTGTTTGGAGAGGCTTTTTATCTGTATGAGCTGATAAAATTTATATAGAAAAAAAATCCTCCTTTTTTTTTTTTTTTTTCCAGTAAGGATCTTCAAAGTAGCCTGATCACTGCATGCTGACATTTTAATAACATAGTGGGAGGACTTGTGGAGTAAGTTTAAAGAAATGTGGCAAAGTAAGGCACAAAATTAAAATGTATTAAAATGAATGGGTAAAAGTTGTTTTTCCAACACTTTCATTTGAAGACGAGAGAGAGCAGTGTCAAAAGACTACCACACTGCTTTGTGAATGAGGAGATAAGGTTTCCATTAACTATACCAACTGCTGGCAATCACCATTCTCTCCTTCCTCCCATGTACCACTCACACACGGGGTCAGGTCTACTGGGATGAAAGGAAACCTTGACTTGAGACCTCATTAGGTGCAGTCAAACGTGAGTACAACCATGATGTATGACTCCACAGAAGCAACACAGATCTGGCCATACTTCTCAGATCAAGTACCATGTGATATGAATACCTGGAATCCAGAAATAACAACGCTCACTTTGAACAACCTTTACCTAAGGTTAACACTCAAGTACTCTAATATTTCAATTTATAAGAGGGTTCACTAGGTAGGGCACAGGTCCAGGTGAAAGAAAGCCACAGTACCCTGTGACTGGCTCCCTGTGCTCTCACTCTGCTGCACCTGAGCAAATAATACAGCAGGTGCCCAGGAGCTGATGGAGAGACAGTACCCTCCAGCAACCAGGCCAGGTCAGGAAGCAAGCAATTATTACCCAAGTTATGTATATATATATATAATATATATGTGTGTGTGTATGTGTACATTTTAATTCTCTTTTTATATCAGGAAATTATTTTGTTTCTGAAATGAGGCATGCACCTCTTCCAGCATATGCTTGAGGTATTACAGAATATTGTGGGTTTTCTTTAAAGCCTGCACTAGCAGCTATTGTGTCCAATATACCATCACATCAGCAAATTTATGTACTTTCTATTAAATTTCTATTAGTTTTAGAATGGCATCTCATATTAATACATAAGAGCAGAGCCAAATAGAATAGCAAGCAGAAGGAAGAAGAACCCTGGAAGGCCTGGAAGAAAAATCCTGCAGATTTTGGATAGCTGCTTAGAGAGTTTGTGCAAAAACCTGTGAAGAATTCTGTTGTGACTGAGCAAAA
>VXAL01002944.1:127062-138500 GCA_013399475.1 Chauna torquata
CTCCCAGCTGCTGTTGCGCAGCAGGTTTTTCCTTTCTTAAATCTGCTCTCCCAGAGGCACAACCAGCATTGCTCATTGGTTCAGGTCTAGCCAGCGGTGGGTCCCTTTTGGAGCCGGCTGGAGCTGGCTCTGATCTGACATGGGGGAGCTTCTGGAATCTTCTCACAGAAAGCACCCCTGTGGCCCCCCTGCTACCAAACCTTTACCACATAAATCCAATACAGATGTGTTGGATGGACATTAACAGAAAGAATAAGTTATGCCATTGAAAACAAGAGGAAACGATGTTACTGCAGTACATGAGCCTGTTTAGGACCGGATCCAACATCCTCTGAGCTTAATGTCATAGTTCCTACTGATGCCTGTGGCACAGGAAACGTAAGTGGAATAGACATGACAGTTTTGTTCGCTTTTCACAGATAGTAACACTCATAATAGGGAAGGGGACCTCTCTGAAAATGGAGAAACTTGTATAGACAAAAAGTTATCCGTAAAATAAACTATGTACACTGAAAGCAATTTAACCCTCATGGGATATGTTGTGACTAATTTTATTTCAGGTAAAGAAAACAAAGCTTATGAGTTACTGGCTGCAGAAAATACAAATCATTAGCATGAAGTGGCAGATCTTCAGAAGATCTTCAGACTCTGTCCTGTATTTGGAAGGAGTGGAGGTGGGATGCGCATCTTAATTTCAGTGTTCCTGCTGCTTGTCAGTCGCTGGTAAAAGAGGCTGCACTTGACCTCCTGTGAGTGTTTGTGTGAGTGTACGTGTGTGTATCCAGAGATATAAGAAAGCAAAACAGATGAGTATTTCCAATCAAATTGGCTAAAAAATGTGACGTATGGAGAGACAGTTGAAATAAATGGCAGACAACTGGGCTTGGAAGACTGAAATCCCAGTCTTGTATGCTGTATGGGAAATGAAGGTTGTTTGTTCAGGACTGTCTCACCTCATATCAGTTCAGGAAACAAGAAAGCTAAATGCTTTCTTGAACTGGAAGTCTGTTCTCTGTTCAAGAAAGGATCTAGGCAAGTGTTTAAATCACTTCGGTTGTATCTGTATCTTAGTTTTAGGTGTTTCTTTTGAAGGAAACCACGGCATGTGAGCAGAGAAGGTACTGACACTCATGCCAATAGTGACACTCACCACTTTGGGCACCCACTCTGTGGGGTGCACCATGGAGAGTGACAGTCTTGTAGTCAGGGGTCTGTAGCCAGCTGACAACCTAGGATTAGGGATCACGGCTTGGATCGCACCTGTCCCACAGACCAGAACAACCATCATTGAGTGCTATGCACATAAACACTTTCTTCAGTGAGGTCAAATGAGATGCAACACTCATTGTCCTTTCTACTGTGAAACCAGAAAGGGATGCTTAGAAATGAAGCTCTAATGTAGAAAAACAAAATACCCACCCAACTCAAACCTAAAAGAATCTTCCTGCTTTTCCAACAATGTCATAAATTCAGTTTAATACAATACCTGGCTAAGAGGGCTGCAGATCTTACAGAAATGTAGAGCCAAAGTGAGGAGTTTGTTGAGAGAGTTTCTATTTTAACTCTGAAACTGACCCTGCTAAAAGAAGTATTGTAATTACAGATAATGGACATGGAATATTATTATTACTATTATTTTCTGTAAACAAATCTCCCAGAAGATTTTCTTTTATTACCAACCAGTGGCCATAATGGTATAATTCAGTAGGGAGACCAAGGCTGTGAATATCTTACCTTTTTCTTCCAATAAAAGACTTAGCTATTACACATATATATTTATTCAATTCTATGTCCCTGAGTTTGCAGCCAGATTTCACATGCAGTTTAAATTTGGTGTCAGAATTAGAATTTCAGCCATAAAATCAAATTCTTTCACTGACATTTCAATTAGTTTACAAGGATGAGCTTGTGCTTTCAATGAAAATTCTATGGCAGATAACTGTAGGAAAGTTAGAGCTGGTTGAGTAGCAATGATTTTTTTTTTATGAGATACTGCTGATTTTTACTTTAGCTTTTAATTGAAAAGGAAAATACTATCTTATTTCATTGTCAGTAACCATAACTATGTACGTTTGTTGATTAAAAGCAAAGTTGCTTATAGATATGCATGATGAATTTTCATATGTTTAGTGAAAAAGTAATTTTAGAGAAAATAAATGTGTTGTCATCTAAGGGCCTTAAAATATTCAAACGAGGAACAGAAAAATAGTATTCTTGGTTTGCATGATCATTTATATTGGCATTCAAAGAACATATACCAACCCATCCTTTGATCCCCTATGACCTTGTAAGAACAGGATCACTGTTGCCTGAATTTGTGACTTGTGTGAGCATCTCCTTGAACTTTCTGTATCAAAAAAGATATCTTTGGAGAGAAAGATGTTAGTGAGGTTAAATTTTGGACCAACATGCTTTTAAAGTCTCCCATGAAGGCAAAATGTCTACAACATAAAATGTGCCATAGAACACAGCATCACAAACTGTTAATATACAGGCGAAACTTTCAGCGAAACACACTCATTGACCAGCCATACTAATGAAAACAAATAAAATTACAGGAGCTACCAAACCTTGTGTTGGGGGAAATAGGTAGATCACCATCTATGCTTTGTCAGAAATTTATCTGTGTGGTATCGAAAGCTATGGCTGGATACAATATAAGATTATTACAGCTTTTTCTGAAGTATCCAGCTTTGACTATTGTGAGACATGGGGGGGAAAAAACAACAACAAAAAAAACCCCTGTATGACATTGATTAGTGTAAGTCCTTCTGATCCTTCCAAAAAAATTTCTTACATTGTGCTATATAGCTTACTGAGCCTATTATAGTATGTATAGCACAATCCATTCAGTGAGACATACTTAAGCTTACTGCAAAGTTATATTAATTAACAAATGTTGTGAGTGTTGAGTGGCAAGAACTTTTTCTAATAAACAGAGCTTTTGTTCTGAGATTGTTTTGTTGTGCCCTTGATAAAGACTTAGCCTTTTAAAAATAGATGGCAGTTCGACGTCTGTGTTGGTGTATTTTGTTGTTTTTGATATTTATGGTTAAAAGCTCTAAGATGACATTTATGCCTTTGTTCTGAAGCATATTGTGCTTCAAAAAATAGTTTTATTATAAAATTATTTTAATTTTATAGAATTATTTATTACATTTTATTAATTTCATTTTCTCTTTTTATTATTTTGCTTCCAAAAAAAAAAAATTTGTCTGAAAGTATAATTTAATGTTATCAGATGATCTGCTGNTTATTACATTTTATTAATTTCATTTTCTCTTTTTATTATTTTGCTTCCAAAAAAAAAAAATTTGTCTGAAAGTATAATTTAATGTTATCAGATGATCTGCTGTATTTGTGAACATCCATGTAAATTGCATGGTAGTGGATGGAGTTACACTGACCCAAGGAATATTTAGCTTGTAGATGTGGCAAAATGAAACTCTGTATATAATATCCTGAATAATTCCCTCCCATTCACACATCACTGATTACAATCATATCTTCTTCTCCATTTAATTTAGGAATAACTGTACGGGTTAGAGCAAGTGGACCGGATCCCCTTCTACATCCAGATAAGAGATAAAAGCTCCAGAGAATGAAAATGTTGAGGAAAGATATATGTGATTTGAGGTTAATAGTCTTAAGCGCCGAACATTTGACCAGGACATTTATGTGTCCTGGAAGATTGGCTTACCTTGTAGTTATATTGATGGTGTCACAGCATGACCATCTCTGTTCAATTCAGATTGATCCCATATAATTTGTATACAATATATCAAACATTTACTAAATCTGCTTTAGGAGGTTATTTTCAATTTTCTATCTCATGAAAATATGACATCAGATTTCATGATTTTATCCTATTTTACGACGTGTTCCCCAGTTGCTGTAGCAACGCTGTTGCCATGGCTTGCACAGTGGGAGTCATAAGGGTCAGCAAAGATCAGAGCCCCGCCATTCTTCATTCAAAGGCAATTGTTCCTGAAAACTGTGACTTACTTCAATATTTAAGGCCTAGGTACTGATATTAAACCAGAATGATACTTCTGTTAAAAACCCATAATTAACCTTGTCTTCAACTCTAGGTCACACATTAATAGCAATTTCATAAAGTGGACATTCCTCTGTCTTTCATTCTCGAAAGCCTAGACAGGTTTTAAATAATATGTCTCTTGGAAAAATACACGGGTAATCGTTGCAATTTATTTTATGTCATTATCTAAGCCCTTGAGACCTCGCATTCCCAGCTTTTCTCCCTGAGGTAATTGCATACATCTTGGGAATGTGTGAAATGGTGTTAATATTCAGTGCACCATGCCTTTTCAGAGGATCTGCAGCCTACAATGGTGCACTGTCTAGATGTTTCTCTGCAGAATCTATTTGCAGGCAAGTGTAATAAGAAGCAGCTCTTCACAGAACTAGGATCCCAGGATGTTTAATGATTCCCTGGATCCCAAAAAGTTTTTAACTGTTTCAGTTGTAAAGATATAATCTGCAACCTGGTGATGTAACTAACATCAGCTGATAAATTCCATCAACTTTTTTTTTTTTTTTTTACTTTCTTCAAACAAGTATCAGCAGTACAATTTCTACCTGTAAGTCATTCTTCCGTCTAATGACTGTTTAACAATATTTATGCCCTCTGCATTTCTGGGGAGAGAAGTTTCGTTATAGAGAGACTGTTTCAGATTTGAGGCTTTAAGATCCAATGACTGTACTCTTTACCCTCCTGTATCTTGTATTGTTATTACATTGTACAAACTGGATTAAAAAACTAAACAAAACAAAACAAACAAACAAAAACCCCTATACTCAAGGACAAGGCAATGAACATTGAAGTTCTGGGTGCTAAAATGCAGTATAATTGAATTTATTGCCCATAGAAATTAATTTAACAAATAGTAAGAGTGACCTAATTTCCTGCGTAGTCCACATTATCAGCTGTAACTATATAAGATAGAAGAACTTTTTGAAAAAGGTAGAACTAACATTGTCTTCACAGCATTTTTCTTTGCTGAACCTTGATTAGGGTCCCTGATAAAGAATATATTTCCATCTCTTAAAGACACAGCAGTGAAAAACATTTCTAAAGTAGTTAATTACTTTACAAACTTACTTTGTAAGCTAGCCTTCAACAGTCCTGTGAAACCTACATGTATATTCATTTAACAGAGAAGAAGAGGAATAGTGGTATATCTTGCAATGGATGCAATTATTTTTTTGAGTAATCTATTTTCTTTAAATTAATCTAGCACATATTCTGCACAAAAAAAGTTGTAATTTCACACCATTGTTTGATCAAGTTGAAGCTTTGCCTGTTTTCCAAAAAAATGCCACCTAATACAAGCAAACCTTGTCTTTACAAGCAGACCAGTTCTGCTATCATCCATAAATCCTGAGCAGTTACATGAACTTTGCTGACTTTGCAAAACCCTAAAAATGAACACAGAGCACTCAGGGTTCATCTCGCCCATGTGCTGTGCAGAAGTTAGGAGCCTAGTTTAAGTTTACCATCTAAGCTGTCTCTACAGCAATGAAGAGAGACATGCCATTTATTCTATCCTCACAAGGCATTTAGGATACACAGGTTTCAGAGGGGAAGTCCCACTCCTATTGCCCACCTGTGCTCAAAAGCACTATATAATTTGCTGAGGAAGAAAATTTTATTCAGTTTAAGCTCACTAAATCCAATCCCCACAAGCTGAAATCTTGCTGTAGATTTCAGTGGAAATGTCCCTCTTTTGAACAGTCCTGTGTGTTGTTCTACTTTCTCCCTGGTATTTACTTTACCTGATTATTTTAGGTATCTTAACTGTTAAGCTATGAGTGTTCTTATTACTGCAATGCTCCTTGTTAAGTCTGAAAAGATAAGGCTTGCTTTCCTCTGAAAAGATAATGATGGTACATGACAGTCAATTCTGTAAATCTTAATCAGAGGTGTGGCTTCTCTGAGGCCTGTAGGCTATTCAAGCAATACTTGCCCATGATAAGTTAAAGAAAGCATACTATTTTCACTTTGATGATAGTAGCTATGCAAAAGAAAAATGAAAAATAATTACTTTCTCTGGCTGCCATTTTCACTCTAATCCAATTTAAAGGGGATAAGACATTAGTGATGTGACAGTTTTAACTCAGAAATCATATGAAGAATATGACTGACACTGGAAAATGTAATGATTCAACACTTGTTTGGTTATTAGAAACATTGATTTCTAAACAGTCAATTACTTCCTAGGGTAATTCATACTCAGAAACTCAAATGTAATTTTGAGAAATGTAAATTATTTCAACATCACACAGAGAAATGAAAGTTGATATAACTGAGGGACTTGTTAGTGTCATAACATCACACAAACTAATGCACATGGGAAAACAAATTGTTACACATTTTCTTTGACTCTGAACTTGGATCCAAACTTCAGTCATACTTTAGCTCATTTTTTCCAATTAACAATCCTATTTGGAATGACTTTCCTTTTTTCATGTAATCATTTTTAATGAACCTTCTGATCGAATACACCTCATTATCTTTCATGAAGAATTGAGACAGTTAAGCTGATTACTTAAAACAGTTAAAACAGCTTTACATTCATTTAGCTTTGCTGCAGTAAAAGAATGTGAATGAAAATAGAAATATTTACTTTATTAAATTCTTAAAGACTTTTGAAAGTATGTTCAAGTCAGATTATCTTTTGGACCACAGGTAGCAGAATATAAATAATAATTTTTATCTTCAGTTTGTAACTCGGAAAGGGTTAGTTTTAAAGGTGATGTGCTTAAAATAAATATATGTGTTTGTTTGTTTGTTTTCTGAGTCTATTTTCTTGTAATATCCAAAGAGGAATCTGTTTAGAAATGTACAGAAAAAATCAGAAGTCAAAGTTCTTTGATACAACATTGTTAGCATAAGCTTAAATTCTTCTACGATGTTTCTTTTTCAGTCAAGACTTCTTTTTGTTTGGTTTCATTACTTGGCTTTGCAGCAGCCAGCTGAGATAATTACTTATCTTTCTATGTGGTGAGTGTCACCTGTAACTTCAAATTAAAATATACCATTGTAATTAGATTTTAAATACATTTCTTCTAAAAGGATGAAATGACCGGTTCTTACTAGACAAATTAGTGCACTGCTGTTATAATCAGTTTAACCTCTCTTGACACCTTTTTTTCTTTTTTTTCTAAGTGGAATACTTAATACTTTGCGAGTGGACCCATCCACTGAAAAGGCTTACCCTAGGTGGAAGAGCCATTCATAATAAATTAGCATAGCAGAATTCAGTCCTGTGAAATGTCTGTTATAAATAGGATCTAATTTCCTTTTTTTTTTTTTTCTCTTCATTTTTCCTCATTTCTTTGGTAATTATCTCTGTTTAATTAGAAACAATATAAAATTGAGTCACAGGTTTGCTTTCACCATAGAGGTCACTTAATACCATCTTCTCTCTTTCTTTGTTGAGGGAAGTCAACTGGTGTTTCCTGAATGACATTTCAATAGAAACCTAAAAATACAGCTTAAAAAAGAGATCAAGGGATACTGTAAGGACAAAGCAGATTCCTTTTACTATTTTGAAGATGTGAATAATCTCACTAATTACACACCTACACACTAATGCGCAGAGCTTTTTCCTCACTGTCTCCATCTCACTCTTCCCTCCATCCACCACCTCTGTACCATCAGGGTTTAAAGCCAGTTCAGGCACAAAGCAGGTATACTGTTTATTCCCTGTGTAAACAAAGCATGGGTCCCCATCCTCTGCCAGCTCACTGTTGAGTGAGATAAGCAGACCTCCTATTGCTGAATTATGATCTTTCTTTCAGGCTTATGCCCCCAGGATCTATAGCAATCCCTCTAACAGCTTGAAAAATGGAAACGTTTTCAAAGACGAGCTTGCTGGTCCTGTGACTGACAGACTATGAAATCTTGTTGTTATTCACACTCTGAGAAAAGACCATTCGTTCGATTTCAGCTCTTCTTTTCACTGAATTGTTTCCCAAGCAGTTATTTAAGTGATGATAACAATTTTTTAATTGAAGGTTTAATTACAGGGAAAAGTCAATTATCTCATAGGTACAGCATTTTACATAACGAAAGAGCCAATTTAAAAACAACAATAACTGCAACTAAATTATGGCTCTCTCTCAGATATTTAAGTTATTGAAATTTCATAGTGTGATTTTTTTTTTTTTAATAATCTTTGTTTGGTATGGCCATTAGAAATGGCTTATTATATTTTAGGTGTTCAGAATTTGATGCTAAAAACAGCAGCAACTTCTCATAAAAAAATATTTTGAACGTATTTAAATGATTTCTTAATAAATTTACTGACCCCTACTGCTGGATCAAATGTTGCACTGGTGTAAATCAAGCCAGCTGCAGTGAGGGCTGTGAAGGCCCCTTTATGTCAGAGGAACATTTGGCCATTTTTGTCAGGCACGTCTCAGATTGGGTGAGATTTGTGAGCAATACGCGTGAGTCCTGAAATGTCTGTTCAAGCAAAAGTCACATTGAAAATACAGTACTTCACTGGGAGTTTTCTCTAAATACAGGCTGAACCCAAATTTTGTGCAATATTGGACCATAAGTGTATGCAATTACAGCTTTTGATGTTGGTCTCACAGGAAAAATCCCAGTCATTTTTCAAAATTTTTTCCAGATCACTACTACAATAGCTGTCTGTTTTTCAATACAGTAAATATTTATAAGGAAAACTGCCTGTCCGAAATAATATAACAGCTGTCTGCTCCAACATACCCCTAGTGATTCCCCTTATTACTGTACTGCTGTTCCAGTCAATCACTCCAGTTCCTTGAATCAGCAAAGTCTTCAAAGTCTCTCATTCATGCAGCCGGATATGGAAAAACCTGTTGAATTCACAGCAGATAAATCTTAAGAGAAAAGGAAGAAAGAACAATCTCAAAAGATATTTAGTAATGGTAACAGAATAGAAAAATGCCTTAGAAGAAATATTGGTACAAGAGCTGTGTTAGGCAATGAAACACTGTTGGTGGGAACACAACCACAGATTGAGCAAATTTGTATAATCTGTGTCTACCCAAGCAGGAGTATGAGGGAGCCTTCTTCTGTCGTGTAAACCACAAACGCAAGTACAGTCTTGCTATGGTTTTGACAGCAGTAAGCCCTAATGCTATACCATGTGACGGGTCTGAGGTTCAGCTGTGGATTTCCTGTTTTATTGCCAGTCGCACAGCAGGAGTCTGCTGCCACTGCCCAAGGTTGATATAGAGGGCATACTTCTCTTTCCTACTGTGGTTTGTCATAAGCCATGTGAAACACTGTCAAAGCCTGCACTGATGACACTGGCCATAAAAAATGCCTGTACAGTGACCTCACAATTACACTCAGTTACTGTCTCTTTTGCAAGGTCAGCCTCTGGAGCAGCCAAAGGCACCACAGTGCTGATGGGATGCTAGGCATACTCAGGCACTGCTGGGTACACTCTTGCAGCCCTTTCCAGGCTGAGTGTAAGGTGGGCCTGCAGTGGGATATACAGCATTCTGGGATAGCACCGCTGTAAGGTAGCATTGAGCCTTTGGGTGCCCTAAGGAGGGGAAAGCTCTTGGTGCATTTTCTTTATGCAGGCCCATGATGGATGGGTGTACGTTGGTGCTTTCTAAGAGTGGGCAAGATGGAACATTAGGTTCTCTCTAATTTAAGAGAGTTCAGATGTTTATCTTTTAATATCAGTCTGAGTGGAACAATGTTCTCCTTCTTTCCAAAAGAGATGTATGTGCTGAGTTTAACCTGAGGTGCTAGTGAAAGGAGCCCAGATGTGGAGTATCTCCAGTGCCCTGATTTCTGAACATAGATGTTCAGAAAAAGACTGGGTGCATTTCAAAGCTTATCACCTGGATTGCAGTACCTCACAACCTATTTATGCATCTGTTTAACACTAGAATTTCTTAATATCCCTTAGGCTTCTTGTAATATGGACTTCCTAGGCAGCCCTAAAAAAGGAAGAAAGATGGAGTCTGAAAGGTCTGAGCATGAGATGATATGAAGGCTGAAAGCAAATATTCTTGTATTTTTACATGGTTCTTTTCACAGGGCAAACATGCACCTTCTAAGCATATATTAATCAATGTGAATAACAATTGCTATTTGCAGTTGTTCTCCCTCTGCCTCAAGAGGGAACTTGCAGAGGCAATGCTATGGGCCAAGAATGATACATACCTTGTGGCATGATTTCTTTTTTTTTCCCAGTGAAAGCCACAAAGTTGGTAACTCTTGGCATTTGATAAAAGAGATTAAACCACTCGTTTTTAACCACTGCTTTCTTTCTATTGCCATTGACCAGGAAGATAATCTAGGGCTCTTATCTTAAGCTATGTCATGTTCAGAGAAGAAAGTAAGGTGGAAGTAAGCCACCGATATATTGTATGAATCTTAGGTTGATGTTGTGACTGGAAGAGAGATTACAGTAGCCACAGAGGTTACAATAGCCACAGAAATGAGATTTTGGAAGGTCACTTCTCACATTACTGTTTGGTTAGTGTGTTTGGTGTGCCCCCCCCCCCCTGAATATCTAGGCAAAAAGGATGACATTTCGTCTACTAGATATTACAGAGCATAATGGATATCCTCTTCTGAGTCCTTTGGAATGAATTTAGGGCTTCTACGAGTCTTTCCAAGTTACTTCAGTGAAGGGATGAATCTCAAGACGGGCCAAATGTCTAGTAGTCTTAATTATACTGCATGTATGGACAAAATGGAAAAAAGTGTAACATACTCTCATTCAGAGCATGCTGGAATCTCTCTGCAGCAACTTTTGACTGCCTTGATAGTTCTTCTATGAGACCTTATGATAAAATAAGGGAAATATAGTCAAATAGAAAGATTATGATTCTAACTGTAACAGCTAAGTGTATCTAACCATATTATCTGAAAACAATATGTATCTATATATTTGCGTGTGTATGTGGAGCTCCACTAAAAGTCTTTTTGCCTGTGGAAATTCCCATGGAGAAATTATCTCAAATTAATATTCCAGTACATTTTTGGTTAAGAAGTATATATTATTCATGGCATTATCTCTGCTTGGACTTGAGAATGCAAGTGTGTAGACTCTTATAAGTCTTTCAAAAGCTTCCCCCGATCCATTGAACTTAAATGAGATTAGTCTTGAGGGAAAGTCAACTTTCCAGACACTGCAATTACAGTGAATGTTGGCAAGACAGATACATCCATTGAATGGAAACACACAGACCAATACAGCCAACTAGATAGTTTTTATTGTTTTCCTCCCTACGCCAGGGGTTCTGTCACATGCTGCTGATCTACTCAATCCCAACATCTTTGTCCAGTCCAAAAATCGTGTCCCCCTGCCATTCCCCCCCCCCCCCCCCCCAAAAAAAAAAGAGTAATGGGGGATGTTTGATATGTAGTGGGAAAATCACAGAATCACAAAGTTGGA
>VXAL01002945.1:0-12500 GCA_013399475.1 Chauna torquata
AGCCGTGCCGGCCCCGTGCTGCCCGCCCCCGGCCCGCCGGCCCCGGGACCTCGGTCTCCTCGCACTTGTCGGGCGGGCAAAAAATCCACGCGAGTTCCCGGAGACGGCGTGGTTATTTGGTGGCTGGGGACGGGGAAGAAGGGGGGAGTAGGAGGGCGAGGGGGAAGCTGGAAAGACATGCTCATGGAAGAGCAATTTGCATTAAAAATAGGGACGAATGATTAGGCACCTAGGCAGGGAATTTTGATTGCCCCAGAATTAAAAGATGCATCCTGCGAATCAGTGGCTAGACCAGGTGTATTGTATTTTCATATTTTCTTTGTAGATGGGATTTTTTCTTTCTTTCTTTTTTTTGGGGGGGGGGGGTGGAAAAGGAGCAGTAAGAATAAAAACGTATTTTGCTGGCTCTGCCTCCATCAGGAGCCAAATGTTTTGCAGTGAGGATGGTGCCAGCCGTATTTCATACGTTAGTATATAATTCTTGTTAATTAGCAATAATTTACGTTAAGAGCATAGAAAATGTTGAGGTTACAGGTTTTATATCTGTACATTTGATCATCTTGTTATTTTCAAGAACTTTGCCTCCTATAAAATTAATTAGGTGAAATGTGGAGGTGTAATCAGCAACCTCTGAATTACCACTTCATTTCCTGGTTTTGATTGTAAATCAGCCCAGTCAGTACAGACTTTAGCAAAGTCTATTTTTGTTTAGCACTACTTTTAACTGTCTGGTGTCTAAGCACCGTGTTACCTTCCACTGCTAAATAATACTGGCAGTGTCAGAAATAAATCAGGCCGCGGGAAAACATTATAATTGAGTAATGATTACGCAGAGCTCCTCGCTAAGCGAGCTGTAAGGGGAATATTGTTTATTTTGCGTCTTTTGCTGCGGAGAGTTGGTAAGCTAGAAGTTAGATTTACCGGTTAGCCCAAAATACCTTTGTCTGATGCGTGTGGCGAGCTACTGGTGGAATTAGTCCTGCAATGATTTACTCGCTCTGTCCAAATGCAGGGAATGGCTGGGGAGAAAAACGCCACGCGCAGAAATCCTGCAGAAACATCCTGCTCCCCTCCCGGTACCAGAGCGTGAAATGCATCTGGTGCGTTATCGTTTGGTCTGTAAGTTTAGAAGAAAACCCAAGTGATTAAGACATTGTTTTTATTAATATGAATGTAACCTTCATATTCCTGTGGTTGACCTTATGTTAAATTAGAAGTAGTACCAGAGGCAAGAAATTATGGACTGTATCCCTGTGTCCTAGTTGGAGCTGAGGTACGGTGAGGTAGTGTGCTCTTTCAATATTATTTCACGCAGCACAACTGGGAGCTACTCCAGATCTTCCTCCTCAATATTCAGCCTAGGCAGGGTTGAAATAAATTTAACCTGAGTTCACTGGATTTTTGCACTTTATCAAAATCAGTTCCAATATTGTGCAGTCAAATTAAAATCTATTTTTTGATTCTCTGTGGCTTTAAGTTCATTAAATGTGAAATTGGCAGCTAGCTAAAGAAGGTCAGACTGATTAACTGTTTAGGAGTTGTGTTCTGTCTCGCCTGCGTTACCTGGCACTGTTTTGAGGTGTTTTGCATTTGTAGCACCCTCTCGTTTTTGTTGCTGTTGTTAGCGTGCGTGTTGTGCTGCGCAGACAGAGGAATACCAACGCACCGGTGGTATTTTTTTTCCTGAAAGGCTGTAGTGACTGCACGGGTATTGCCAAGATATTTCTGTGCAAACTTAAAAAAAAAAAAAAAAAAAGGAAAAAAAAAAAAAAAAAGGCAAACAGAAAAGAGAGACGTCGCTGCCTCGTTAGAGCATCCACTGACGATTATGTGAACAGGAATAGCCTCATAATGAAGCTTTTTGGAGCTCATTCAGAAAATTTGTCAACTTTGACAACATTAGGCAAGGTATTTTGAGCTTAAAGAAAGCACTTCTCCCCGTTGTTATGAAATGCGGCGTTTGCTTGGCCATGCTGATTTTTATATGATGAAGGCCACCAGTACTAACACGTTTCAGAGAATTTAGGCATTCCTTTATTCCAGGATGAAAAACGAAAAATGACTAATTGCCTTGTTTCCTTAAGTACTAAAAAATATCCTGTTCGGCTAATATCTCCGGGTGGAATTGTTGGTGAATTTGGGATTTATGTGAATCCCGAGGGGCGGCTGAGAAGTGAGAGGTTCCTCCCCCTGCCCCGCAGGAATTTCGGTTGCACTTGATTTTTATCATTCACTTCTCTGCTATTTATTTATTTTTTTCCTACCTCCCCTCCTTCCCCCGCGAGCAACTCCTGCCTTTTGAATGTGTAGATTGGAAGCCACAGATGTGGCTAGTGACACAAACGCATACACGTATACGCGCACACACGTGCGTGGTAAGGGCCATACGTGCGCCGTGTGTCTGCCTCCATCCGCCCCGTCTCTCCCTCTCTTGCTCCTGCACACAGACGCTCACACGCTGCCTGTGTGCTGCATATGCGAGATGTATGTTGAAACACCTTTTGTCTGCGCACGCACACACGTAGTTCACGATCCGAAATTTTAGCAAGTAGGTCTGCCTCGTGGAAATACACACCCGTGTGAGAGAGGGAGTGAGTGTAATGCTTTCAGCCTTGAATTCGTGTACATAAATAATACATCCGACAATAAAACACGGTATTCGCTTTTCTTCCTAGTACCACTGCAGTTTTGCAGTATATTCTTCGAGCCTATTCATTTGATTTTACCACTAAATCGTTAAATCGAGTCAGAAATTTGTCCTCATCCACGAGAACAGATACTGTTGCAGGCTTCGCTCTCCCAGTCCTGCTGCTACAGCTGCTCCTGCAGAATACGTTCCCCGTGACTGATAAATTCATCTTCTCGTTGCAGCGATAATGGCCGTGTTGCGCCCGTTTATCTGGGGGGGGCATGCGCACGTTGCCCGCTCCGTGCGATGTTCGTGACTGGGGGTTCGGCGCATGCCCCCCCGCCCCGCGCCCAGCGCTTTTCATCAGAGCTCTAACGATTCTCCTTTTGTTTCTCAAACTGCAGCCGAACCTCTTGAAGCCATTCTCACTGATGACGAACCTGACCATGGCACGTTGGGAGCTCCAGAAGGGGACCACGACCTCCTCACTTGTGGCCAGTGTCAGATGAACTTCCCGTTGGGGGACATTCTTATTTTTATTGAGCACAAACGGAAACAATGCAATGGCAGTCTCTGCTTAGAGAAGGCTGTGGATAAGCCACCTTCACCCTCACCAAGTGAGCTGAAAAAAGCATCCAATCCCGTGGAGGTTGGCATCCAGGTTACGCCAGAGGATGACGATTGTTTATCAACGTCATCTAGAGGAATTTGCCCAAAACAGGAACATATAGCAGGTAAATTAAACCGAGGAGAAGTGTTTGCAAGTTTATTTCCGTTTCAGTCGCAACGTAGCATGTTCGCAGTCGCAAACCACTGCGCCTGTCTCTCTGTTGTGTTTGCCACCACGGCCGACGTGTTAAATGCTCTGCCTTCGGTTAGCGACGAGCACACGACCGGTATTTCCTAGCGGCTGCGTAGAGGCAGGAGCAACAGGCACGTGCCGTGCGACCGAGTATTTTTAATGGTATTGTGTGAGGCTGCTCTCGTGATTTGTCTGTATTGTAGTCACTGTCTCCGGGCGTCTTGCCTGCCGTAGCACTGCGGGAGGAGATTTCAGACCCTGCTGCGTGAGCAGGGAAGGAGCTTTCAAGTCTTGGGTAAACTCAGGGGTGAAAGAGTTAACCGAGCATCAGCCAGCCTTGGTTCCATATTGGCTGTCAGCGTATGGACTGTAATTAAACACAGCCCCATGGCAAAGTGACACCACCGACCTTGACTTTAAGATGCCATTTTCGACTGGCCAGGCCAGAGTAGAGAGGGCAGTTGCTGAAGCGCACAGACATGCTTATTCGAAAAGTTTAAGGGCATGTTGGAAATTTCAAAAGGTTGGTTTGACAGGAAAGGCCGCTCTCTGCAGCCTGCCTCCTCAGCCAAATGATAAATGCTTCTCTGTGCTCTCTCTTGTCTCTGATGTGGTTTTGACAGATGTATCTTGATTTTGTTTGTGGTTTACACAACCACATGTCATCCGTACAAATGTCCAAGGCAGAGTTCTGTTTTGTGCAACAAACAGTATGAAATGCAATTTAAAAAAAAGGGTAAATAATTCCATTTCTTAGCATATATTTTTTTTTTAACCGGAAAGCCATTCGCTGTGCAAATATTTTGCAAATGAGGTTAAAAAAATAGAACGTACGACGTGAAAGAAAATCACAGAGCACTGGCAGTCTAACAAGGCGTACTCTGCTTTTAGAAACCTGTTAGTAAACAAGAACACTGCCCATTTGCAGTGAGCATCGCAAATCGCTTCAAATTGCGCTAATAATACCATCTGAAAAATGCAAGACTGTGAGATATCAAAACCAACGAATGCCTGGACCAGTTTTCTAAAATGCCCCGCGACGTTTAGAACATGGCACTGCCTGTACCTCTGTTACAAGAGCCCAGAGGACAGCGCGGTGTTGTCAGAAGTGCAGTACATAATCACATGATGTACTGGAGCTTGTCTTGGGCTTGCTTTGGCCACAAAGTTAAACCATAATAGGGCACTAGGCGCTGTGAGTTTCAGTGTGATATTCTCGCAGCCTTCCTAGCCTCCCAACCAGCCATTAAATCACACTCGATGTTTGTTATTTTGGAAGGTTTTGCGGTAGTGGCAAGTACGCGGGAGCGTGTGCTTGTATGCACGCATATATATGCAAAGCCACGTGCATACACACGCATACGTAATGTGAATGAATAGATGCTATTTCTGCGGAGTAATATATATTACTTTGAAAGCATGTATCTGTGTGTGTATATATATATATATATATGCAAGTTTGAAAAGAAACAGGCTCAGCAACTGATAAGCTACATTTCGAAACAGACCTAAAAAAAAATAATTCCGTGTATTCAACTTGCCAGACATGGGTGTTGGAGGGTTTTTTCCTGGAGTGGTACAGGGCAGTGCCCATTTCCATGTGCTGCCTGTGATGTGCGGGCAAATGAACACAAGTGTAGGGCATGATTAATGAAGCGGGAGCCTGGCGGAAGGGATTTGTAGTCTTCTGAGATCTGGAGCCATACTAAATCACCAAATATGGAGGAACAGCGGCGTGATGTAACGCTGTATTTACATATTGAACTGCTCTGGATAAAAGACAAAACACAGTATCTGTCAAGCAAGAATTAAGAGCACTCCTCTCGCCGTGGTCCCAAATAGGTCATTCAGTCTGCGAGCCGGCCACGCTGGGGACTTATTCCCAAGGGGAAACTCCTCGGCTGAGGAGCTGCCTCTGACACTTGTTCGGCGCTGGGGACGCGGCCAAGCCCTGCCCGTCTCACGCTCTGACGCGAGGCGAGACAGGCGGCCCGCGCAGGATCCGGCCTCGTGCGCGCGCGCGCGCGCTGCCGTGGGGACGCTGGCTCAGAAAAGGCTTCGCGGTGGTTTGGCGAGCGACGGGCGGCGCGTGAAGAGAGGTGCGGGTCAGCGGGGCCCGATCCTGCTCGCAGCCGGACAGGTGTTCCCAGGGTCTGGCAGTGAAACGTGAGGGTCCCGGGGGAAGCCGGGGAGGTCAGGTTGTCGGAAGGCCCCTGAAGTGAGCCTCGGGCGCTTCCCAGTTCTGCTATTTCATACCTGCTTTTCTTTGCAAGAGTGCAAAAGGCAGGAGGATATCTGAGTGTGCAATTAAACATGAAACACAAAAAAAAAAAAAAAGGAAAGGCACTGCCTGTGGAAAAATATCCAGGAGCTGGGCGAACTGATTGTCTGGGGTGAGAGACCAGAAACCGCGTTATTTAGTAGCAACGTAAAAATGTACCCAATTAGGTGTTGCTCTGAAAGAGGTGTTGGAGGTTAGCTGTGGATGCAGCGGATGCTCTGGCTGCAGTTTTGCAGTCAGTAAGTTGGTGTGTTACGGTAAAAGATCATCTTAAGATAAGTAATGCTTAAAGCTCAGCTCATCTGAAGGAGCGAGGCACTGAGTCATTCAAATGCAGGGAGAAATGATGTCTGTTTTAGCATCGACGGGCTTATCTTGGTCCCCGCCGGTTTCCAAAGGCGGGTGGTTACGCCAGCGCGCATGTACGCGTGCGACCCGTGTAGCAGCTGAGATGCACACGCATGCAGGCGTGCATACCTGTCTCGGGGCGGGCGTATGTGTGTGCGTAGCTTTGACGCGATATAAAATTTTGAGTGATGCTGATCCAGCGCTATAGCTGAAATGTCATAAATTTAACTGGAAATTAATAGGATATGTTGTGTGGGTCCAACGAGGCAGCTTTCATCAATATGTATGTCAAACACTCACCACCAGATACCAGCAGTCTGTGATTTGCAGCGCGTGCTACGGCAGGGGTTTAGTGATCCAGTCTCATATTTTACAATAGGGGGAAATATTAACTGAAGTATCTAGAGATCAGTGAATGTAAAATTGCTGTTCACTTATTGAAAAGGCTGAGGAAATATTTATAGTCCGCCGGTGTCAGGTTTTAGTGTTTTGTTTGTTGAATGTATAAATCTGAGGGAATTAATGAAAGGTTATTTTTTGGGTGAGAAAGGATCTTAAACGTTCCTTGGGTTCAGGTGGACCACTTTGGAGCGCTGCACGTGCCCGTTTGTAATTATTTCTGTGTATCTGCAAATGCCGTATTTACTGTACAAAGGGGGGAGGAGGAGGGGAGGTCATTTTTAGTGCATGAATCCTTTATTCTCAAGCAGCTTGTTGTATTCGAATATAATAACATGGAAAAATAACGTAAGAAATACCTCTGTCTGTAATAATCAAAGGGAAAGTGGACATAATTTGGTACTAAATTTTGGACCAAGTACATTTGATTATTGCGGTTCTCAGGAGGTAATGTCTGTAACTAGTCATTATGCCACAGAAATTTTCTTGGATTGTTATGAGTAGTTGCCATTATAATTCTGTAGGTTGTAAATTGTGGTTCCTTATTATTTGGTTTTGTTCTGGGTAAAAAACCATTGATATCTGAACTGAATAGTTAAGAGTTGCATCTGGACAACAAGATGAAAGCTTGAATTACGTTTGTGGGGAAAAAAAATGAAAGTGGAAGTATTTCCAAGGAAAATTCGGTCTGCTTTCTCCATGCAGAGAAGCACGGTACAGTTCCCTGCAGGAAAAATCGCGAGGGTGCTACCCAAAGGCTCGCGCTGGTGAGATTCCGGTCCTGCGTACAAGCTGTATTTGTAAATAAGACAGAGAAAGGTTGTGAACTGGCAGCTTGGATGTTTTGTCAAAGTACAATGTCAGAGAAACTCTTTCTAAGACAAATTGTAAATAGAAGTGTCACAATGATTGCATGATTGAGCTGCAGAAGTGTCTTTCAATTGTTGGCATTGTCAGAAGACTTTTGAAAGCTTAATTAAACGCAGTGGCCTGTGTGGCTGTGAAATTTACTTCGGGGGGGGGGGGAATGTAAAAAATGGGGGGGATCAAAAAGTTGTTCTAACGCCACTTGTGCGGGGATAGAGAAAAGAGTCAATAGTTTGTCTGCTTTCCCCAGTGCCTTTTGTAAATAACATTTTTTGAAGAAGCGAACACGTGATGCCAATATCGTCCTTTGTATGAGGTACAGCTTGTGTTAGTTTTCCTATTCCCTGCTGTTACAGACAGTTAATATAAAAATGGCTCTTTATTGGAAACACAAATACGAGTTCACTTGAAGCACAGAAGCAGGGTAGAAAGTTTTCCTCTTCTTCGGCGCAATTGTTCCAGGGAAGCATCAGAAGTGTTGCAGTGCCTTCAGTCTCTATTTTTTGTTCCCTGCCAATCAGATCTTCTTGTTTAGAGGGTTAGAAATATGTTTTGCATTCTTCCTCCTATTGTATGTGACATTTAATTGTGAAGCTCACCATGGGCTGAAACGTAGCCGCATCCAAAATGCTTGTGGTTGGGGAGGCAGCCTGGCATGCGTTAAACTTGGTAGAGCTCAGACAAGGTGCGCGTCGACGTCACGTGCTGCAGGCTTGGGAAATGTACGGGGCTGGGTAAACGTTCGGCTCCGCGCAGCCAGTGTGAGCAACGAGTGGTGGAAACTGAGGCAGGGAGCTGGAGAAGGGGCAAATTAGCCGCCTTCTAATTAGCCCGGTAGGAGAAATAAAGTCTTTCCGAAACATTTCCATAATTTTGTAATGCCTCTCTTACAGAGAAGGAGGCCTATTAGCATTGCCCAGTTTGGTATATGCAACCCTCAGCACACGAGCTCTTTTTTTATTTAATTCAAATAATAAAGACAATTAAAGAGGCTCGAGAGGCAGTGTCAGGCGATGGGAGTTCAGCCTCCAGTTGTCTGCTCGCACACATCCTCATTACAGACAATTTTTTGGACAGAATTCCCTTCCAGCTTCAGTCTGTTTTCACATCCGAGAGCAGCAGCTTTGTGCAATAAGAGGCGTTTAGCATCAGGCCGGACGCGGCCTGGCGCGGTGCCACTTTTTTGAGCGCGGGATCTAATCGCTGAGGACCGTCGGTACCTTTCCGCTGGTGGGGGGCTGCGGCACTGCGCTGCTGCTGCTGCTGGCAGGGGCTGTGCTGCCGAGCCCGGGGCACCTTGTCACGCCGCTGCCGGCCGGCCGGCCGGCCTTTACTTCATGTGGCGCTTCCCGGGATATTGCAGAAGTTCATAATATGTGCCGAGCTCCTGTGTTTTAATACATTAGCACCTATAGTCGTACTGGTAGCGTGGCCCTACAATTCACTGTTTTTTTATCTCGCCCTGTACAAGCGCGCTGGATCCGGTCTGCCTCCTGGTAGCGTCAGGCAGAGGAGGTTTGGGCCCACAGTGGTTGGTATCAGCACACGTATGGCTGTGATTTATTGCATCCTTTAACAAATAACAGGCTCATTAATGTACCCGCAAACCGTCTGAGCAGTTGGGACGATCTGTTTTCCATTTCATAATGAATTTCCACCAAGCGCGGTTTGCTCCTCGGGGCCCCCATCCCGAGCGCACGTGCGTGGGCGTTGGCGCTGGCGGGAGCTGGGCCGGCGCAGCCCAAAGGCGACCGGTGCGGAGCCCGTATCGGAGCCCATGAACATTCTCCCGTGTTTCTCATCGCTTTTAGCACGCGATGCATCCCGCGCCGGGCTGGGTGAGTTTGTTTCCCGACCTTCGCCGGGCAGATGCGCTCGGAAACCTTTGAGCCAGGCTCTCGCCGCTGGGCGCGGGACGGAACGGCAGTGGCTGCCACTGGGCTCGTTCCCCATGCGGAGTGGCACCGAGCGGGGCTGGCGAGGGCCAGGGCTGCGGGGTGGGGTGTGGCGAGGTCAGGTGTTCTTCATTTGCCTTTACAATAGGAGCGCAGCTACTGTACCTTGGAGCAGCTCTCAGGTGTGAGCTCAGATGGGCGCATGTAAATGTCCTGTCAGATGCAACGCAGGAATATTAATGTTTCCTCGCCACCACGCTGTAATAAAGCTGTACACAGCGAGCTTAATATGCAGCCAGTCTGGGGAATTGTATAAAACTTAGATAGCCTAGTGTGAATGACAGTGGTGGAAAAAAATATTCAATATGCCACAGTTTGCATTCTTGTTTTTCTTTGATCTAAAGCAAAATGAAAACATCCGCTTCTTTCCCTCCTCATTTCACGTAGGTGCTCTTCCTCTGCCGAATTGGTTAGTAAGTAAGGAAAGAAGGAAAGAAAATGAAGAATGTGGCATAGAGCACAGTTGTTTGAAGCGCGTTCATGTCAGCCTGCCGAGGAGTTTGTTTTCCCAAGTATTAGCAAACATTTATTTCTTATACTTGAGATCATTTGTTTCCCTTTTCATTCTTTTTTAGTATTGGTGTCTGGCTGAAACAAAGAAAACACAGTCACCATAAACAGGGGGCTGGAGCCTGCTTTTCCCCCTGCTGCAGATGTAGCCCAGGCTGTACATCCAGAGCCCGCGAGCCAGTCTTCATAGGTTTCATTTGCACGTCCTTATGGTTTCAGAGCTACACTCCGCAAAAAGGTGCAGTTTGCAGCGCGGGGATGTTAGAGGATTTTTAAAAATGTGCTCATTTAACTGAATCAACAGCTGTCAGGGACAGTTGTAGTAAACCCACAAAATGCACAAAGAAAAATACGTAACGCTTCCTGAAACAAAGTGCTTGAAACAAACTGAGTGCCAAAAAAGCTGCTGAATCCCGAGTTTGCAGACTGCGCACCAAAGTGTTTCTCCTCTCCCCTCTCCCCCGAGACCTCTCCCAGCTTGGTGCAGTTGTGCTGGAACTTCTACCTGAACAGGTTGCTGTAAAACAACGCTTTCCCATGTCTTGACGGTTGTCTAGCTAAGTCAGCTTGAGCCTAGATTTCTGTGTTTCACACCAAATAGCTCAAATACCAAGATTTGAGAAAGAAGCAAAGCCAAACAACTGCATTACTGTCAAGGAAATGAGGCTTAATATCCCTGTGAAATAGCTGGCGAGGAGAAACCACGCTTCAGGTAGGCATCGTCAGGGGGTTATTTAGGGCTGGGTCAGCTTCGGCCTCTGAATTCACGCTGGAGTATAGGGCAGCGTGTGCGCCGGTGGAGGGACACCTGGGGAGATCAGGTCAGTCAAAAGGAAGGACTTGCTGTTTGCATCCTCCCTGCGCTTTGCATAAGCGCTGAACAATTACACCTACAATTTGATCTTAGCTGTAGATAGAAAAACCTCTGCCTAAATAAACAATAGAACTACGGAACAACAAAGGCTTGAAGATGAACCATGCCTTCAGTGGTGTTATTATTGTTGTTGTGGATATTATTATTATTATTATTATTATTACAACTACTACCTTTGCTAAATAAACACACATTACAGTTGCTTGCTCCTTAGGAAGTAAGGAGTTTAATTTTGCCTTCGTTGCTTGCTTACTTGATTTAGTAGGTAGCAAAATATAAAATGCAAAAATAAAAACACACCCCCCTCTGAAAATTCACAGCAATTAATTTGTCGCCTGGTGTTACTTTGCTGCAACATTACAGCTGTTTTTTTTGGACGTTGCACGAATCGTCTGGGTTTCCTTGCGTTTTAGCTGCTGAGTTTATTCTTCTTGGAGTAAAAGAGGAATCGGCCAAATAGTCGTC
Organism: Chauna torquata; assembly: GCA_013399475.1. Taxonomy (NCBI): domain Eukaryota; kingdom Metazoa; phylum Chordata; class Aves; order Anseriformes; family Anhimidae; genus Chauna; species Chauna torquata. Next base: position 11,131 of record VXAL01002945.1, read on the forward strand.
CTTCAGCCAGGCCACCGAAAGTGCGTGGAGCATTTACTGCAGGAGGGTGGCCAGGGGTTTTTCACTGTGTGCTCTTTATTACTGATATTAATTTTCATTTTAAGAAACAGTTTTTGTGCAAAGGGAAGCAGTGGCTGGGGAGCTTCTTTCTCTTGGAGGAGGTGAAACACAGCTGGTTGCATGTGAAAAAAGAGAGCGTTACCTCCTGGAAGATTATTTAGAGGCTGCATTATTTTGTAATAAACTATAAACTGTCCTGTGTTAAATGTGCGTTAGAAAAAATCAATAAGGAAAAATTAAATTCTGATAAAGATACTCTTGGATCTTTGAAAACAACTGCTGTCCTTTTAACTAAAACATTTGAGGAGCTTCAAAGAGTATGTATTTCTTCTGATCTCAGAGCTGTGTGACTGGTAGCAGGAAAAAAAATCTTATTCTACATACAAGTGGATTGCTTAACAAGTCAGCACAGACACATACTTGTTTGTACAATAGAGATAAAAATTCCTGTATAAAAATAATTCAGTTGCTGACAGCAGGCATTGTGCTGGGGCTGCCTCTTTTGTGTTGGCCGGGGGTCAGGGACCACGACTCCCACTTTCTGCTCGGGGTAGGCTGTCACGATTGCTTGCTGGCTGCTGGAAATAAGTTAATTGCTTTATTTTAAGGGATACTTGGAGCCCAGTCCTGTGTTCTGTCCCTGGAAGCAGCGAAAGGCGAAAAAAATATCTGCTAGTGGGGGGAAAGGACTCGAGGGCAGTTTGAGAACTGTGGCCTTCCAGGGCCGTTTGCTCGGCAGCGCTGCCTGAGTTCCTCAACTCCTGTCTGGAAGCCGGTTCCATTTCTGCCGCCGCATCCCCCGCCAGCCCGCGCCGAGCTCCGCTCACCCAAGGCAGTGGCAGCGCCAGGGAGAGCGGGTCGGAGCCGTGGCTGGTGGCTGGCACCGCCGCTTGCTGCCGCCGCTCTGGCGCGGCCCCGGCTCTGCTTCCCAACAAACGCTAAAATGCGAGGCGGGAGCCGGCCGGGCACGTGTGGGAGAGCGGAGCCCGGCAGCACCGGCAGCGGCGTGCGTCTGGTTCGTTGGGAAAAAAAGATGCAGGTAAGACACGCCGTGGCAAAGAGGCGGAGGCGAGGGTCGGCTGTGAATTCGGGGCTCGCCGGAGGCTGAGGGCAGGATCCGGCCCCCCAGCTCCTTCCCTGCGAGGCTGGGGATGGAGCGGAGCAGAGCCCACCCCTCGCTCGGCGGGCGATGCTGACAACTCCCAGCGGCGGCCGCTCCGCTCCCCGGCAGAGCAGCGACTGCTCCGTGCCACGCTCGGGCGCGCGGATCCCTTTGTGCCTTCTTCCGAACGCAGAAAGTTTCTAAAATT
>VXAL01002945.1:16005-61852 GCA_013399475.1 Chauna torquata
CTTACACTCAACCAAAATGTAAATTATTTTCTGGTCCTAATTGGATTTAATTATTTCTTTAGGAGAGGATGGGTGGGAGGGGGTGGGAATGGCGCACAGCTGTCCTAACAAAACAAAGCATCCAGAGAAACCTCACTTTCCCCCGTGGTGGCTAATGAACACTGTGGAGGATCCGCTGGCGAGCAAATGGAGCGCTGGGTAGACCTGGGAAAGGGGTAAGAGCTGGCTGGGCGGCTGGCATCCCTAGCAAAAGGCCGTGCAAAGTGTTAAAAGAGCACCTTAAGAAAGCAATTTGTGCGTTTCCTGATAATTAATTTCTATAACTGTCCCGGTTTTCAGAGCACCGAGGCCTCCTGGCGACCTAAGCGGCTCTGCTGCGGCGGCTCGGCGCGGCCGCGAGACCCAGCCCGAATACTGGGCTGCAGACCCCGCGGCGCTCACAAGCGCGGCGCTGGGAAGCACCGGCCGGTCTGGCGGGCGAGTGAGGGTGCAGATTTGGGCCCTTTGCGGGGTTTTTGTGCATTTTTGTGTGTTTGCTGCCTCTGAGGGAGCTGGCTTCGCCCCCGAACGCAGGGGCTGGTGTCCAGCAGCGGTGACGGCTGGGGAAGCTGCTGTTCCTGGGCGGGTTGATGGCACGTTGCGCCCACAGATCTCAAAGCGCCGCGCAAGCTGTAATGAATGTGACCACTAACGTAATTTATGGCGTGATTCATTATTGGTATTGGAGGGACTGTATTCTTATTTTGTCATTTGCTGTTAAAATTAATACACTCCATGCTGGCTATAAAAGTGTATTTGCATTTAATTGCAAGTCAGAATGAATTAGTGGATATGATTTAAAACCGAACTCACTTCTTAGAGAGAAGTCTTCGGTGGGGAAGGGCGAACGGCTCCGGGTCTGATTTCTTTGCTGGACGCAGGGCTGGAGGGAGGAGGGGGCAGGCGGGGGCTCTGCTCCTTTCTTAATTCCTGAGGTTGCTTTCAGCGAAAAATGCCTTTGCCAGGAGGGGCTTAGGCAAAGTGGTCAAGCACATCTGCTCCTGTGAAGGTAGCGAAGAAAGGTTACTGGTAATGGGGCAGCAGCACAAAGGGAAAATTGTACACTGGAAGCATTAGTCTCCTCTGTGGTAGTGTGGCCAGACTGGTTTAGCAGACAGGATGATAGATGGCTTTGTCAAGGGTCCCAGGGTGTGCCCTGAACTTGAGGCACTTTGTTTATCTTGAATAGAAAGGGAAAAGCACAGACATAATCGATGTCTCGTTTTTTGAGGAGGGAGGAAGAGGTAGAGGAGGGAGGAGGGGGAGGCAGGGCCGGGGCTGGCCATTAACAGATGAACTTGGCCCAGGCCCAGGTTTTGATGAGAGTGTCGCAGCCCCGCAGCCTCAAGCCCTTTCAATGTAGGTATTTTTTTCATACCTGCTGACTGTACATCAAATGCTCCCAGGTCTTTTGGCTAAAGGCAAGAAGGGGGGGGAAGACGCAGCTCCATTTTTTCCCTCTGAACCAGTTGAGACCAGTCTCTTGGCCACGCACACAGGTTCTATCATCTTTCCTGGCTCGCTGTTGGGAAAAAAGAGTTGTCGTGATGCCAGTAACCTGAGGGCCCAGGACAAAAAAGGGTTTTGGTGTTCTGAGAGGCAAATTAAACTCCGCGGGTGTGTGAGAGCAGGAGGGACGGGTGTGTGCGTGTGCGTGTGGACTCGCGTTCGCGCGTCTGGGAGTCTTCAGAAGCAGCCGAAGTTAACCTTCTGCTGAAAAGCATCTGTACGGCAGTCCCCGCGTGGCTGGGGAGGGCGAAGCCCAGGGGTGGACCCGGCGCGGGTCGGCAGCGTGCAGGGGATAAGCTGTGTGCAGGTGGTGGGGACTCTTCCCTCCCTGCGCACCCGCGCCTGGGGACGGTGGGGTGGCTCCCGCCCATTCAGATAGCTTTACCAGGAAAAAATTAAACTGAACCCCTAGCGTGCGCTTGAGCCTGGCGCGAGGGTGTCTGTCGTGCTCCGGTGTGTTTCGAAAACCTTTTTGCAGGTCAAAGCGCGGCCGTGCCGTCAGGTTTTACCAATGGAGCAGCACATCTTCCAGTTCCCCTCCGCTTCCCTGAAGGAAGCGCGGAGCCGCGTGCCGAGCCGCCTCGGCTGCTTGCAGCCTTCACCCAGCTGCCGCAGAGATCTGCCAGGCGCGCGCGACGTCGGGGGGCTGCCTTGTAACTCGAGGCTGGGCAGAAGAAGGAAAAAATGGGATATTTCACTGGCTTATCGTTGTCTTTTAAAGTCGCGTGTTTCGCAAGGGTAGGGTTTGGCAGGGAGGTGATGAATGGGGCTGGGGCAGCTGTGAGCGCCCGCTCGCAGCTTCCCGAGGGCTCGAGGGCTGCGGGGTGGCGTTCGCCCCGTCGCCAAGTGCCAAACAGTCCCGAATTCATTTTTTTAAAAATTCTATTTTATTTTTAGGTTTGTGACTCCGCTGTCTGTTTCTGACAGTTGTTCAGCTACTTACTAGTCTTGGCAGGAGGCTGAGTCTGTAACATCCTGACATTTTTGCTTTTTAACAGGCCAGTCTCATCGTGCTGGAACAAACAGCAGCTTAACTGAATTTCACTGTAGCTGATTTGAATAACGTGTACTCTGGTCAAACAAGAAACTCCGCAAAGGAAGATCTCAGCGCCGCGTTTTCTGTCCTGCTGGCACCAGGTGGATTTCCAAACGCAAAGAAACCGCATAACCGGGAAAGCACAGGCTTCCCCTGTCCCAACGGGAGGCGTTGCCAAAGAGGCGGAGGGCAGGTAGGAGCGGGTCACCCGCCTGTCCTGCGTGCCTTCCCGGGGCTGCCGGCACCAGGAGCCCGGCTTGGCACTTGCAGCTCCGTCTCACGTGGCCGTCCCTGCCACGGAGTGGGTGAGCACAGGGACGGCCCGTGCTAGCGAAGGCTTTGCCTGGCTGCTCGCCGCTTCACCGTGCGTAGTGTGTCTGGGTCTGCGATCCCTTGGTGCCTCCCTGGCAGTCGTAATGTGGCAGTTTAAAGATGCCAGCCTTGTTTCCTCTTCTTTCCCTTTGCATTTCTAGCTTGTAGTTAATTACGTGTGGTGTGCTGAACTCGGCTTTGTGGGAGAAAAGTACAAAGACTGGGAAGAAGTTGTGGGATACAGCTCCAAGGCATTGTGTGCCAGTGCTCTGGTTCTGGAAACCTCCCTCATGAAACTGGTTCTCCTCTTGATCTCCGAGTTGCGTGTCAAACCGTAATTGGTGTGACTGCAAACTTCCCAGCTACTTGGCACCCCTGTATTTTTCCCAGGCCCTTGACTGTGCACGTGTGCATCTTGCCCTGTGCACAGGGCTCCCTGTTATCTGATGATCCAAGTATTTCCCTGCATGGCATCCATTACACGAGGACCCCAGTGACTCCGAGATGTCTGGGAACACGAGGGGTTCGCCCCACTTCCTTGGCCGCTCCATCTCTTGCCCTGTGTTCGAGCTCTGCAGGGATGTGGGCTCTTGGTCTGGGGCTTGTACGCATGGCCGGGGGATGCTGAATGCCCCGTCCCTCAGGGAAACCCACCCAGTACGTCTTCAGAGGTGTCGTGGGCTTCCTGCCTTTGGGTAAAGGGCATCAGGAGCCAAGGTAGGTTGTAGGTCCAGGAGACAAGCCGATAACCTTTGGGTCAAGTACCCGTGTCTCGAGAGCCCACCATAAATATTGCACGGTGCGAACAAAGGGGCTGTAACGGAACTGCAACGAAAAAGCTACGGCGGAGCAGCCGGCTGGCCAGGAGGCTGCGGGGTGAGCGGTGTAGTATTTCTGCTTCGGACTGAAACATCGACTCAAAATCAATGTTGTCGACTAGCGACAATTTACAGTTTTCTCAGCACTAAGTGGTCGCGTGCGTAAGGAGGAGTTTGCAGCGCGGAGATGAGCGCGGGGAGTTCGGGATGCCACAGTGAATCGGATGCGTTATAGGTCAGCCCTTTATTTGTTTCATCACGACTTTTACACAGTTGTCATGTAATTTATGGCTGCTTTCACGTTGTCAAACATTTTCATTGCAGCTTCTTCTTAACACACTCCTGACACAAACACGGCTGCTTTAAAGGCACTGTATTGTTTCATAATCTGAGAGGAGGACTATAAAACATCAAATTACACTATCTTCAGGCTAATCTAAATGCACTACAGATTGAAATCAGAGCTCATTTGTCCCTGATGCAAATTATTAAGTTCTAATTATAAATATCCATTTAATTACCCCATACATTTTTATTCTGCAGACCCTTCTCAGCAATTCTGTCTGAGATACAGTAGATGTATAGGAGAAAATCTGCAGTAATTAATGTGCATTTCCTAAATAATAAAGAACAAACACGAGCCACTTTGTTCATGGATGACACATCCGCACACACATTTTTAGCCATCCGTGTTGTGGCATCAGACGCTGCATGCTAATTTAAAAATAAACAGAAAAGACAAAAATTAAAAGTTTGGGGGCTTTTTCTTTTTTTTTTCTTTTTTTTCTTTTTTCTTTCTGGCTGTGGAGAGAGTTGTCCTGCTGGAAGCCCCACGAACCAAAACGTGTCCCGTGGCAAAACAGAGCGGGCAGCTTTCTGTCAGCCTCTCCAACTTTCCAGTTTCACACTCGGCAGCAGCCGAGCCGGCTGGGAAAGCCTTCTGGAGTGGTGGCAGAAGTTGCCTGCTTTTCCCTTCCCTGCGCTCGTGCCGGCTGTGGGAGGGCATCCGGCGGGGCCGATCCCGCTCCGAGATCCCCTGGTGTAAACGCAGAGGCTCCCCGCGGCCCTGGGAATCGCTGGATATGCACAGCGGCGTGGGGAGATTGGGATCGGCCCCGTTAGGGTTATGTGTGTCCAGGTTAACAAAGAGCCTGAGCTGGCGTGGGCTGAAGCCGAGGGAAAAGCCCGGCAGGTGCGGCAGGCAGCGGTTCGGGCCCGGATGAAGCCGATGTCTGTCAGAATCACCAGAGCAGCGTGTGCGCGTGTGCCCATATACATGTAGGGGGTAAAAATCCAACTGCACCGGCGTCAGGGTGAGTGCTGCCACGGGCTTCGTTCCGCTTGGTAGTTATTCCATATTTGTGTCTGCTTTCGGGAGGTGAAAGTAGGCTTTCTCAAAAGGAGACTTGTGTGGTATCAGCAATTCTCAACACAAATTTGCTTTGAGTTTTCTCAGACGTATATTCCACTAAAACTCCACTCGTTTGGTCATTGAGGAAGATGAGTGGCTGCAGCAGTGTCGTCAGTTCCCAAGTCACTTTATCCTTATTTATTGCAGTCAGTTTAGGATAAACTTTGTTTTATGGTCGCAGGACACCAGGAAGAAAATCACAAAAATGTGGAAAGTGCTGGTAGGAGCTTAAGGACCTGTTTACAAAGAAAACAAACTACACCCAAGCCTGATTTCCTACGTAAGGAATAATTACCTTAGCTTTTCTGAAGGCAATATCTGCTTTGGGAAGAACAGCCTGTCTTTTTTTGTTTTGTTTGCCTTGCATCCCAGTTATTGTACTGCTTTGAAACATGGTTTTTATTGTGATTCCTCCATAGTGCGGTCACTGTACAGATAATCCCCTGCTTGAGATTTTGCATCTTGTCATATCTGTCATGCAGAAACTTAAAATACCGCCTAACCTGGAGTCAAACAATGAGCGCGCCACGCCGCTGGCGTGTCAGCGCTTTAATTCTTGCGCGGTGAGCTTTACCTGAAGAGCTGAGCCCGTCTGCGTCCACGTAGTTACTGTGCCAAGTAGAAAGTAAGCTATGTGTCCCATCACAAACAATAGCATCCCATAGCTCAGTAGTCTTTTTCCATCTTGTTGTTGTTGTTGTTATTATTATTATTATTATTACTGCTACTATGATATGGTGCAAACGTATCGGTCGTTGTACTGTTAGCGCAGGGTAGGGTGCTCCCGCTAGGACAGGCTGGGCTCACTGGTGGGGTCGCCGGTGTCACAACGTGATGTATGGGTTATGTTTACCGTGGCGTGCTTTGTTTGTGAGCGAGGCGGGGAGAGGGGAGCGGATGATGAATGAAGGTGCTCCACAGTTTCATGCTCGTCCCTGTGGTTGCGGGCCTCCAAAGCAAGAAAGAGCTTCTCATGATGGAGAGGTGTTTAAGTGCCCATAATGGACTTCAAGTTTGAGGTGTAGGGCTGAAGTTTAAGACACGGTAGTCCACTACTTGGGTATTTTTGCTTCAAGCTCTGAAGTAGCCCAGATAAACTGCTTGGTGTTTGTTGTGAAAACCTTGGAAGTGTACGAACCCTGCAGTTACATCATTTGCCTGGCTGAAATATCGGTCTGGTTTTCATCTCCGGGCCTCCCTCCGCGTGTCACCTGGCAGGTCTGCCTCACCAAAATGCAACAGCCAAATACGCGTGCTGTCAGGAACCCCGGCGATGAGTGCATTCAGAGGACTTCCTTTCGCTCCAAGATCTGAGTGGGCGGCTGAGGTGCACTCAGCATCTTGCTGTTTCTCCAGTGGGTCCCGCTTTGCTTTCCCCCCTGTGCAATCACTGAAATGGCCAACCATGGTCTGCGCGCAGTTACTTCTTGCTTATTTTATCTCCTGGAAGAGATGAAGTCCAACAGGCTTTTACTCACCGCGCCTACAGAGAAAACAGCCAGGCAATTTTTGTTTCAATCTACGCGTCTCTCCGGAGCACTAGTTCCAGAGACTGATCAATAGGTTTTATTGTAGACCTCACTGTCTCTAAAAGCACCGTGACCTTATCTTGACTAAAAATAGCACTTGCTCTCGCTGCCTGCAGAACCTTGACCTGTGAAAACCCATTTGGAGCACAACTGGCACGTGCGGGCAACTGTGCATCTGAGGCATGCGCGCTGGCACGTCTGGGAAAAGGCTGCCCGCTGCGTGTGTTGGACCTGGGTGTGGGGAAGTCGCCCAGTCCCGTGTCCCAGGAGCGTCCCTTCCCGTGAGACACGGCTCTGCCGTTTCTGCGGGGAGAGCTGCTTTGGGAAGTGCTGGTGTCTACAGCATTTTCTCCTGAGTTGTTCCTAAGGTCAGACAGAGGAAGGCCTCCTGAGTTAAGCCAGCGGGTGGTCAGCGGGTGCTTCCCGATGGCAGCGTGATGCTTGAAGGGGCTGATGGCAAAGCCTGGCAGAGGAGAGCCCTCCTTCACCCGTGCATCCCCAGCCAGAAGGGCTTTATCAGTGCATTCAACGCAAACGAAGGGACACCGGGAGGGGAGGTGGAAGCGAGCCCTGCCCAGTCCCTCCCCGGGCTGCCTGGCAGGGGTTAAACAACATCCCTGGTGGAATTGGTCTGGTGGGAGCCGCTGGGAGATGGAAGGGGGAGAGAGCTACGATTGCAGGGCTGTAAAAGGTGGCATTTTGTTCTCCCGCTAACAAAAGCCACAACTATTGTTGCCTCCTGGCTTGAAAGAGAGGTTGCTGGTGGTATTAGCGCAGCTAATCACACAGGGGCTGGGCGCGCGGCTGCGCCGGCGGGGCTGGGGCTGGGACTGGCCAGCGCGGGCTGTTCCCAGGCACCGGTTCCTCTTTGGTTACACAAAATGTCCGCTCCTGCTCCCCTAATGCGCAGGCTATTATTAGCCAGTGTCACTCAGTTATCTGAGAGTGGCGCTTTTAGCTGCCATCTAAGTGCCTGACACTTGGGTTTACAGCAGATTAAATTAAATTTTAGGCTGGTTTGGCTTTACTGGAAGTAGACAAAGGGAGCAGCTGCTGTGGAAATGTAATCTGGCACCGGCGAGGATGGGGAGCCCTCGCTGTTCTTCCCCTCCTCCCCGTCCCTTGGAGGGTCTCCATGTGCAGGTGACAGTTTGGGGATCAGGTAAGTAAAACTGGGAGGAAAAGTGTGTACCGATGTCCCCAGTGCAATGGTGGGCCACGTCCCTTCCAGCTATGAGCGGTCGCTGTGATGGAGTGTTTGACGTGACCGGCTGGTGAGCGCACACACAAAACTGGTGCTCATCCCTTCCGTGGTGATTTTAGTGCATCTGTCCAAACACCTCAGTGCAAAGCCCAGGATAAATATTATTTACTTACTGATCATTTCATTGGTACAATCCATTCTGTAGGCTGCCAGGCATGTTTTCGTCATTTATTTTTGGCTAAAAAGTGGCAGGCCTACAGGAATGCTCTGCAAAAGTAAGTTCTGCCCTAAAAACACATCAGGTGAAAGCCTGCTGGTCCTCCAGCGTGGGTCCTGGTGCCTAACTCCAGGTGTGAGGACACCAGTGGGGTTCAGCACTTCACTAGGGGATCTAGTGTAGTAACCATCAGGGGCTGATGGCATGGACAGACTGGAAGTGTCCCTGCAGGCATTGGCTCACGAATGCTTGTCAGGGGGGATGGAGGACTGGCACGTCTCACCAGATCCAGAAATCGGTCAGAGATGTGATCGCCTTAATCACTAACCGTTGCTGCAGGTGGGTGGCACAAGTGATGGTCATGCCGAGTGGAAGAGTAGGGGAAGAGGGGCACCAAAACAGGGTCTATATCAGAGACTGAGTACTTCTGGGCCAGTTCTTGATAGAAAAAAGGCCCAGTAGGAGACATCACCCTGACATCCTGTGTTTGAAGGGCATTCTTAGACATCAGATCTAATATCACCTCTATCTATCTCTAAAGTTAGATTGATGGGGATCAAAGACACCTTGCAAGATCACAATGCAGCTGGACCTGCTCCAAAACTTTCTCAATAACCTTCTTCAAGAAGGGAAGGGTAGAGGCTGGCTGGCCAATAATTGGCAAGGCTGCTAATGTCAAGAGAGATTTTTCTCTTTAGCAGGCTAATAGTGTTCCAGGGCGGCTGGCACCTTGCCCTCCTGACGGGAGACATCAGACCGACAATCGTCCAAAACCCGTGGTGGTGGACTTCACGAGGCAGGAGTGCAAGGTTCAGCTCAGCGCTGGTGGGATGCAGCCGCTCTGCACGTTGCGTTGAGTCAAACTGGGTGGAACTAGCAGGAAAAAGCAGATATTTAAAAAGGTAATTGCCAAATTAAAGTGCAATTCTCTTGAATTTATTGGCAGCTTTTATGTTTTTTAGTTCAATGACTGGCATAGGTAAATGTCATTTTTCCTGTATACCATGGCATTGGTTTGCATACTTTGAGACCAACTGACACTTCACCTAAGGACAAAAAGTTGTGCAGAGGAGTTACTTGCTGAGATTTGTGTGTGATATATTCCCAGTGAAAGTTACAGCTCAGCCTGTCCAGCAGTGCCTGGAAACGTCTCGTATTCTGAAAGCAGCAGAAAGGTAGAGGCTGAACATGCACACACTTTGGGGGCGGGATGCCCCACCACACCATGGAGCCCTGGGCTAAGCAAGGAGACACTTCAGCACCCGGCTGGGTGCATTGCGGATAATTGCTGCCGAGGGCGACCTCACGTCCTGAGCTCGTGGGTGCCGAGCCACGCGGCATATGGCTCCGGTGTGCGGACGTGCTTCGCCTTGACTCCTCCATTGCTACCCAGCTACACCCCATTCGTTATTGTCCTTCCCATTTAATTGCCTCCCAGCATGGGATTGCCTCTGCAGCTGAGGTTTGTTTGTGTGCAGAGTGCATTTCAGGGCAGTGTGTATAGGTGCTGTGTGGGTGCCTCCACACCTGTGGGAGGATGGATGGTCTTGGAGGGGCTGGGAGACCCGCTGAGCCTCCGCTCTGCAGCCAGCCTCTTCTCGGGTGAAGAGCAAAACGGAAATACCTCTTCCGTTTCTCTGCCCAGCCCTGCTTTTGGGTTCAAACTGGGCAACGCCGATCATCCCATTAAATTCGTCATCTTTTCAATATGGGGTCGGCACGGTGGCAGGAGATTGGACCGAGGTGTGACCCAGCTGTGCCATGAGCCTGGGCACAGGAGGTCGGTTCTCCCCTTACAGCCTCGGGCCAGGGAGGCTGGGAGTGCGGCCCCAGGTTTTGTTCCTGGTGCTGTCCCTAATTCACTGGGTGGCTTGGGAGAGTCACAGATAATGTAGCTCAGTGTGGTGTTTGTTTTGCTGAAAGTGTGGGATTTGTCTCTGAGCTTCAGCACATGGTGGTGTGTTCATCTGAAAAATGAGAATTTTTTTTAGCAGGTAGTAGATTTGCTGGAAAGTGTGGTTTGGTGGAAGTGCACCTATGAGTGAATTCAGGAGCAGCTTTGGCTGGCAAAAAAAGAGAAATTCAGAAAACTTTTGGTCACTGCACTAAAATCTAAACATCTTTCTTTATTTTTTTTTTCCCCATGCAGTTTTTCCCCTAAAGTTTCTGTTTGGAAACCAAATGGAAAATCTGCTTTAAATCCTGCTTTAATTATAACACGTACCTCACATGGAGGTTTTTGAGTTTAAAGTATGAATGACTGCACAAGAGTCTGACAGCCTCGGTTGTAAAATAGTTGCCTGCTCCCATTATCTTCTTCAGAGTGTTGGTTTGTTGTGTCAGGGTTGCTTGCTCTGCGCAGGTCTGTGGTTTCGTATAGATTTCTGGGCACATCTATAGGTGTTTTACCAACAGGAGTTTTGCACTAAGTGGATGGTGTTATTCACAGTCTTAATCACCCCGACTGACCAACAGGCAGCGTTGCTTTGAAATGGATGTCATTGCTGGCAGCCCCCTCTGCCTGGGTGTTTTGTGCCTCTGGGAGCCAGGAGAGGGACTGGTCCAGGTCTGGTGGCTCCCAGTGCTGTGTTTACTGGGCCGTGGGGAAGTGGTGCTGCTGTTTCTAAGAAGCTCTTGGAAACCCAGTTTTCGATTCCCCGACTCTTGAATTTGCATTAGTTGTTAGGGCTACAGTATGTAAATAATGTAGTCACATTCAAATAGTGTTTGCATAATTCACACCTCATGTCTGATGGGAGAAAAAGTGAAGCGTTTCCTTAAATTAACAAAAACCTGTAATTATTTTTTTCTAAATGTTGAAATTGGAGAGAAAGGCATCTCCTTGAATTTTATTATTTGTATAATTTGTTTTTGCTGTTGTTTCAGAATAATTTCATAGTGTGTTTGTTAGGAACTGGCAGCATCTGCTAATTTTCAGAGCAATCATAATGATGGTGACATAAAAACTGGAGGTCAGCGGTAGGGCCAACACCTTATTTGCAAGCATTCAAATTTATTTTGTTGCTGTGCTACTCTGCTTGCAGAGAGCTACAGCATTCAGCATAATACGGGTACGAAGATTTGGCCCTAAGCAATCGTTTCTGCTATGTTAGGGTCAGATTGCAGAGCCTTTACTCATCCCGGGAAGTATTTATTAACCTTCATGGAACAATGGCTGTAATGAGATTACCTGGGTAAGTGCTTAGCTGTCGGAAAGGAAGCTGCAGGACCTGGACCCACGGGTATTTTAGGAAAGACGAGGAGGGCAGAGCGGGTATTTTAGGAAAGACGAGGAGGGCAGTTGGCTCTGCGAGGTGCTTTCTGACCTGTGCTGGCGAAGGTGATGAGAAAGGCAGGAGGGGAGCGCAGCGGGGCTCAGCCCAGGTGGCCGGCAGTTCACGCTTACGCCTTTTGAAGCAGCGGTTCAGCTCTGTGTTGTCTTTCCTGGATTAGCCATGGTAAGAAGGGGAAAAAAAAAAGAAAAAAAAAGTCAGTGTCTGAGTGATGTGAACAAAGTAATTGACTATCAGTATCAAGAATTACTGCAAAACCATGCAGGGGACAAGTCAGAACAGACCTTCGGAAAACTCTGCAACAAAGAGCGGCTCAAACACACCCTTGAGTCTAGTGAGCTGTAAATTGAGCTCGAGTCGGATGAAATACTTCGGGGCTTTGTGGACGTTTTTGTGTCTGCTCGGAGTGATTCAGTACCACACATGACTTCGGTCTCCAAAAAAGAAGCAGCAAGCACCGGGCTCTGCTGAGCACCCGGAGCAGCGGTTAGTGCAGGTCTGCGGCAAAGTGACTTTCGTCCTCACAAACGAGCAGGGATTTCAGGGATTCCCAGCTCATTTTCCCATCCAGCTATAGGTACTTCTCAAAAACAAAAATGAAGGGAGGTGGTCATCTTCTTGTGGCTGTTTTTCTCACTAGGGAGAAGCAAAGGCAGGGGACCTTGTACCGTGCCATGTGAGCGCAATGATCTTTCTATCAGGAGCTCCACACCCATTTCTTCCTACAGGTTAGAGACACATTTTTGGCACTGGGCACAGTAAGCGTTCCAACATGTTTTTAATCTGCAGCTCTCACGTCTGTAAAGGTCTGGTGTCGTGGCTCCGGTTGCATGCACATATTTCAAGGTACCTGAGCAGTGCAAAATGCAGAATGTGGGTAAAATACGGTGACATGAATTTAATCTGGTGGTAGTTTGTTCTGTGTTTGTTCTGCCTGTCCTTCGGCGATGCTTTCTGTGTCCTCAGCTTTTTCCCTGTGACTCTAGATGCCTCTTGTAGATTTCTAGGTATCTAGCAAGAGGCTAGTAATAGCCCCTTCTGATACTTTCTGCATTTATTCCTAAGTGCTGCAAGCTGTCAACTGCATTTGCAAGGAATGCAGAGTGAAATGCCTTCAGTTGTTCAGTTTCTAACCAGCGTGCGCTTAAATGACGAAACGCACTGCCAAGATCTGCTGAACTCTTTTTGTTGACTCGGGTGTTGAAGCGAGCTTCACATCCTAATTTCGTTCCTTCTCCATTTGCCTGAGATGCCAAGTGTGCCAGCTCATGTTTTTTTTTCCCCTCTTCTCTGGATGGCATTACCACAGCCCATCCTCAACCAGCTTCCCGTAGCGCTGGCTGGCATTGCAGTCTTGCCGTGCTCTGCCACAGCCCTCTGCATTCCTCAGATGCTTTCTGCTGCAGGCAGGGATGAGGAGCGGATGCCTGGGGGACCCCCTGGTCACCGCATGCGGGCGGTGATGCTCTCGACGCTGGCTGAGCATCCCCACTCATCTCCTTTGGTGTTTCTTGCAAATCCAATGAGCTGAGAGCGGTACCCGTGGCAGGGAGGAGGGAGGAGGAGATGGATTATCCCTCTCGTGTTCTGGGAAGATTCAGCAGTTGCCCTTGGTCCTTTCACCTCCACGGGGCCGTGTAAGGGTTACAGCATTTTAGACGTTTCCCCAAGTGTCAGCATTCGGAGCACCATTACGAAGAGACTAGATGAATGACCAAAACATAGGGGCAAAATAAATTAGACAGTTCAGAAGCTGCAAACAAGTCATTTGCTAAGAATAACGAAAGCTTGCAGTTGCGAGGCAGTCCATCCTCCAGTCCATTTTGGTGATGTTTATAAATCAGGATAACAAAAAGTGAGCCCTTATTAGGCCCGTGTGACATTAAAGGTGTGTTCAGCTTCAAAGCATAGCGCTGGCTGCTATAAAACCAGGCAGACACTGCAGCTGTGCTGCAGCTGGCTGGGCGATGACAGCCGGGCTGCTCCTCCAGGGTCACCGTGCCCCAGGAGGGGCCGACCGGCTCTGCCAGCTTCACGCGGGGGAAAGCATCGTCAGCAGCTCACGTTGGTGATGCGTCTTGGGAGCTTCGCCTTCTCCTTAGGTTCAGGTTATGTTTTTGCGCATTTATGGCTCTCTGTGGCTCTGTCTCCTGATGCACTGCCCCTTGTTTCTTTCCCTTGCCCTCCTGCTTCTGGTGGGCCAGCAGCTGTGGTACGCGGCTATCTCCATCCCACGCGGCCACCTCCGTCCCACCTGTCCCCTGCGCTCAGGCTGCTCCAGCGAGCTGGTCCGTAGGGTGGTCGGCCACACCGATGCCCTCCGGATGATCCACTTCGTTCATTGCGCTCAGGAAAACCTGGCGGGCTGAGATAGGTGCTTATAAGTGAGTGGTGCTATACGACTGCACATAAATGTCACATTAATGGAACGTTATAACCCAAAGAAGCTCATAGATCACTCTAACCATTTTAGGCATATGTTCCGCTTCTGCCACCTGCTCTCCACCCATTTGTTTGTGTTTGGGACGGGAAGGCCGCTGCCTGCAGGGCTAGGAGAGGACCGACGACAGCGGGCGGATGCCAAGGGTGTGAGGGAAACGCGGGTGCCTCCTCCCGCAGAGCCCAGATCCACCTTCCTGCGCTTGCCTTGCTGGTAAACGCGCCCCGACCAGCGGGAATTGGCAGGGCGTGCCGCCGCTCCGGTTGGAAAGGGCATTGATAGAAAGTGCTGACTTATCTGAGCCAGCTCAACACCTTCTGAAGATCCGGTGCGGGCGAGGGGGGAGCCAAAGCTTCGGCGCAGCCGAAAGCCCATGGTGCTGTGGCTGCACCAGCTTTCTAGATCGCGCCATGTAACGCGGTCGAACAATGGGCCTTTAAATCCTAGTCAAGAAGGCGGACAATGGAAGGTCAGAGTTTAAAAGAGAAAGTGTGCCTCAGACTGATGTAATTCCCCTTCTCCCCCCTTTTCTTCGTGTGAATCCTTTGATATTTGAGCAGGGAAATCCTCTTTATCAGGAAACTCCACCTCCTCTTATCTTAGACTCCTTCGGAAATGCTATCTGCTCCCCTGCGCTTCGTGCTGTCCAGCCTGGGTTGCTGGGAAGCCTCTCCGCGCCGGCGCGCTTCCCTGCTGTTTGTCCCATTCCGCGGGCGCTGCGAGACTCGAGGCTCAGACCAGGGGCCCGCTTCGCAGTAAACACCCTCTGGTTAATGACCCCCGGGGGGAGATGGGGTCCCGGGGGGAGCCAGCGAGCCCCCGCGCCACGCCACGGGAGGCCGAACCACACCGCTGCCTCCAGGTGACACGGTCGAGGTGCACCAGCTGTAGCAGAAGCCAGATCGGCGTGGGAGCAAGCTTAGAAACGCAGGGGTTCGTTCTCTGGTCGCTCCCCTGCGCTCAGACGGCATGTAGCTGGATGGGGACAGCCTCCCCCTTGGAGGCAGAGGAGCTGGAGGAGCCCACGGCCGCAGGAAAAGAGGCGAGGAAAGGAAAGCCCCACAGCGGTCGCCATTTCTGCCCCTGCTAGAGGAGCCTTTGTCGCCCATTTTGCATCTGCCACCTGACATGCAGGCCGCCCGCCGCCGTTGTGTGCAGCACGGCCGCGGCACGTGGGTGCACAGAGGAGCCGGCCTCGACACCTTGTGGTGCTGCCCTCGGTGACCGTGGCTATCAAGTGACAGATGCACGAGGCGCAGGTGGTGAAGCCTGCCCGTGTCTGCGATTCAGCCCAGCAAATAAAGATCTGCCTCAGTTACCTGTAGTGTACAGCAATCTCCTTTGTCAGAGATGAGACGAGCCACGCTGGGGCAGAGCGGAGGTTAGTCCGATCCAGTGTCCTGACCCTGGCCAGTGCAGGGTCCTTGCAAGAGCAGAAGAAACGAAGCGGGTGGGGGATTACCTTCCCCTGCCATGCTCTCCTGTCTTTCCTCTGGAATCACGGGGTTGGAACATCCCCGGTTCTCCCTCGAGGTTATGCCCATCCGCTCTCCTTACCAGTGTGTTTTGCCTGAAATGGGGCCTGGGAGGTTGTACGGTGCTGATTATTGCATCAGATAAATCGTGTTCCTTAACCTCCGTGCAACGTGCTCCAGTTAGACTTGTTAGCACTCTTCACTTGTTATAATCGACAATTGCAAAGCTGGAAGAAGGAAGTGTGTCCCTCTGCGCATGCCGAAAGCCGCGGAGCATCTCTGCAGGCCTCTGGAGCTCTGGAGACCAAAGAGCTTCTGTTCTTCTCCTGCTCCACAGAAAATCAGATCACCGCTCTGCCCCGTGCTGTCCTGAGTCACAGAGGAGCAGGCTCCTCTTCCACACCAGTAGCTTTCCACCCGGTGTAACTCCATTGTAGCTTTCCACCTGGTGTAACACTGCATTTCGTTGCAGTGTGGGCCCTGGGCTTGCACGCGAGACATTCAGCTTGAGCCAGCGACTGCTGAGGCGACACTCAAGGAGTTTCCTTCTGTCCACATCCCGAAGAGCTGGTGGGCGATAACTGATTGGAGCCGGGGCACCCCTTTGTGCTGTAAAGCAGACGGGACCGGCCCAGTGAATTTCACCAGCTGCTGTTGTAGCCCTGGAGACTCATCCCGTAACTTAGCTGGGAGTGGCCGCTGATTTTTTCTCCTTAAGCCACTAAAAGCATCTTTTCTAGCATGCTGGATTTTGTCACTCACGTTGCCTTTTCCTCTCCCGCGGGCCCTTGAGCGCACACAGCACAAGGCTCAGATGAGAGTTGCTGACACTTTTCAGGAGCAGCTTGCCATTCCTTACAGCCTACTCCTGTGCTCCTGCACTTCCAGCTTGGTACAGCCTGGAAAAAGCGTGGCTGAGAGGAGACGGTGTCCGTGAAACGGTGTTACTTGTGCAGTTTATGCAGATTGTAATTCTTACAACCTTCAGTTTTGACCCAGATTAGAGCTCCGTTAACTTAAAATAACAAAAAGAGAACTGCCAGAATCAGAGCAAAAATATTAGCATGATGAACCGTGTTACCAGGTAGCCATCAGCACTTTAGGTCTGCATGAGTAGCATCTGCGAGTGTTTTATTGGTGACAGAGCAGGGAGGCTGGTCAGAAAATGGCATTCGTTTTCAAACAAGCACGTTGTTTTAATTGCAATCTTGTCCTGTTGGCGCTCATCAGAGAACACGTCTTTGGGGAGCAGGGCGAGCTGCGGGCTGCGGAGCTGGGCCTGGGACGGCTCTGGGATCCCAGCACGAGCTGTTTGCCAGAGGGAGGGGAAGGGAGCCGGGTGCTGCGCAGGACCGGGTATTGCTCCCATTCTGCCGTTCTCGTGTGCGTGGGATACCCGACTGCGAGAGAAGCGCAGGGGATAGCTGCGACGTGTACCAAAACGTGAATGCAACGCCCAGGGAAGTGCTGGCCGGTGCGGGCGCGTGAGGTGTTTGTGCTGCCAAGTCGCTGAGCAGTCCGAATACTGAGACCATTTCCACAGGTGATTTGCTGGTTGCAGTTTGACTGATCATCGAGAGTCACCCCCGAACAGCAACATCCATCAGTTGCTTAAGGGAACGGCAGGCATTTATGCACAGAATTTAAAAAAAAATAAAAGGAGACGAAAAAAAAAAAGGGAGAATTGGCCAACACTTCGGAAGCTCCTGGGTGGCCCTGGGATGCTGCAGTGATGGTGTGGCCACAGCTCAGGTGTTTTCCATCTTGGAGGAGCTAGATGTCCTTGGAAGAGGCCGTCCATAGCCTGGTGGGTGTTGGACACTTCGCCCTCGGTGCCAGCAGAGAAGGAGAAGAGATCTGCAGGGGCACGGGCACTCGTTGGTCGGCATGTGCTGCGCAGCACTGCGCTGCTCCGCTCCTGCCTGGAGCAGAAGCTGGCCCAAAGGCATGGAGAGCAAAGCAGAAAGACAGAGCATGGTCTGTGCTTTGGAAAGATTTGACGTAACAGCGATAACGCAGGAGGTTCGTGCATGCCCTCTGGAGTGGAAGAGGGCGCGTTGTGTTGTTTGCGCTATAGAAATTCAGGAAAATCCTTTGGGGTTTGTTGATAGAGCTGAGGATGGCGCCGGAGAGGCCAGGTACCGCTGGCCACAGAGCAGCAGCGATGCCTTGGGACGACCACGTGCTGACTGCAAAGGCCAAAGATGCCTCCCACACCACTCTGACCTCGCGGTCTTTCCCAGTAACCCAAGGAGCCAAGGCAGCCCGTCTTCATTTCCTTCCTTCTCCCCTCCCATTGCCTGGGGGAGCTTCGTGTGCTCTCCGTTGTCCCGCTTCTGCCAGCCTTGAGGTCCTCTCAAAAAACGTGTACCATGGCTGGCTCATACGTACCCTTCCAGTTGCATCCCTTGAAAAACGTGCGTTACGGGTGTTTGTCTCTCAGCGACCCTCAGCCCTTCTCGTTTGTGTAAATGTCAGAGCCTGTGTTGTTATCGACTGTGCGGCTGGGTCTCTGTGTCTCACCCCTGTGCAGAAGCTGGCCGGGGGCGAAGCCTTTCTTCCAGCCCCCCGTGCCCACCCCGCTTCCTCAGCGTGTTTTCCAGCCTGTGCGTCGATGAACATGAGTTGCTGCTATTTTTTATTTATGTAAGGTTTTTGGTAGACAGCCCTCGGGCAGGCAGCGTTTCAGGTCGGTTCTCTGCAACACAGACGTGCTCAGCGGTTGCTCAACCACTTTTTTTTAATGAAATGTGGATTTTGGGTTTCTGGCGAGTTTTCCTTGTGTGTGTGCATGGGTCTGCACGGCTGCTGCCTTGACTCGTACGGGCACGGACGTCGGAGCCCATGGAGCTTGAATGCCGCAGAAATCTCCATGCAGGGCACAAAATGTGCCTTTGGTGCTTCGACTTTTCGTCCTTCCTTCCTCTCCTCCTTCCTTCCCGCAGAAAATATAATAGTGCTGGCAACTGCAACATGGTGTCTTGCTCTTGTCTTCTGGGAGCGCTAGACTAATGGGAAAAACGTGGCCTGGACGCTGCTCCTCAGCCTTGAAAGTCTGTTTGTTTGTTTTTCCCCTTCCGCTCTGGTGCGGCTCGGGGACGGTCCCTACGTTTCAGCCGTATGTTTCGGGATGCTCGCAGCCTCGCAAGATGGTAGTGGGGTTTCCACCCAGGAGGGGTACCGGGGAGGGTACCGGCATCCCTGGCCCGGGCTCGTCGCTCCCACCGCTGCAGGCTGGTGTGGGCGGCTCTCCCCTAGACTGCCATGGTTTTTAACCATACGAACCAGCCAAAGCCCTTCACTGGGTTTTAGCTTCTTCGGCTCTAACATAAGCAGCTTTAATCAACATAAACACTTGCAGCCGGTGTAGGTTTCCGCGTTTAATAAAGGGTGAGCGTTTTTTTCCTCCCTTTTCTTTCTTTTCTTCTTTCTTTTCATCCCTTATTTTGCATTCTGCTGCGCTCAATGAGTGTTTAATCCCTGCCCTTCTGTCTGTTGAGATATTATGTTTTTTTAATAGTGCTTGTTTATGACTAAGGTCAAAGACTATTTCAGAACAAAAATTAGACTTAGTTCATAATTGAGTACATATGTATGTTACTGTTTATTTTTATAGTTTGCTAATTTATTTTTAAACAGCTCAGTTGAGCCAACATGTTTATAGGTCTGTTTATCACATGTCTTGCCAGTCGGAGTGCTAAAAGACACATGCTTTTCAATAGCACAGATCCGGAGTTAAATTAGATAATACCGTCAGGTAGCAATTTAATTACATTAATTGAATGTTTAGGTTGAAATGTAGTTTTGCAAAGGCTATAATGGAATACATTTATAAGTGTCTGCGAATAAATCTTGGCATTTAAAACGTTATTCGAGCCTGCTGACGGAGAAATGGAGCTCTCTCAAGTGTTTTTGAGAGGGAAGCGGGGACGCTGGTGTCGCCGGTGCCCAATGTATGGCTTCGCCAAGTGCCAGCGAAGGTGCCAGCGCTTTCCCCTCCGCAGGCTCTGCAGGGAAACACGGCGCTCGCAGGAGAGAAAACACCACTTTGTGTTAAAGCAAAGGTCATTAGCACTGGCCCGGCCAGCCGCGGCTTGGGCTCGGGCCAAGGGCACAGAGAACAAAGCCTCCGAGCCGTTTCCTTGTTGCCTTGCCCTCCCGCAGCCTCCAGCCGTTTGGGGCTTGGTCACAGCCCGGGAGCTCATGGGGCAGTGCGAGAGTAACTCGAACAACCGAGGCTCATCGTGCCGGCGCGCCTCGAGGGGGTCTTGCTGTTTCCAGCCCCGACGGCCGCAGTGCCAAGGCAGGGCTGATCCTTGCTGCAGCCTTCCCCAGTGAGGTCCGTCCCACCTCGTGCTGCGGTTATTGCTCGACGCCGCTTTCGGCAACCGAGCGGCTTTCGGTCTGGTCTGTAATTGCTCCTTGCCGTGGCAGATGGCCGTGAGTTACCCGCACGCCAGAGCCGGGCAGCCGCGTGGCCTGATCCTGTACGCCGGGGTCAGAGGGCGGCATTACGCCTCTCGCTCAGGTGAGGGGAGTGTTTGCACAGGAGAGGTGCAGCATGGGGAGGAGAAACAACCGCCCGTACGAGCCCTGATGGAGAGATAAGGGCCAGTGCGAGCCTGCGCTGGCTCTCCGCAGAGGGCAGAGGGCTGTGCGCGAGCCCATGTGGAGATGTTTGTCCAGCTGAAGCCAAGCCCTCTTGCTCATGCACCTGATGAGTGATTTCCCTAGCCTGGCAGCTGCCGGTCCGGATTTTACCTGCGGGTTCTGACCGCATGCTGCCAGCCCCGGCCGGCGTTGCCACCGGGATGGCCGGGGACCTGGCAAGCTGCCGTGGGAAAGCAGCTCTGGTGGAGCACAGTGGGCTCCTAACCCACGGGGAGGGCGAGCAGAAGCTGTGAATGAGCCGCACTCTCCAGCCCAGATGTAGGCTTAATCCTCAGTGTAAACATTTCCAAATAATGTATTGTCAGGAGAGGGAGAGGGAAAATTCCTCTGTTTGACAGTGCCCAAGAACAGCAGGCTTGGTTAGGAGAGGACGGAAGAAACTGCTTTTACGCTGTTTGTTTTCGCAGCTTCTGAATGCACTGATTTCCAAGCAAAATATCAACACGAAGGTGGCGGACAGCCTTTCTGCCCAGCCTGCGCTGCAGCTTGTTTTGGGATGTGGAGAACAGAGTGAGCCTGGTTTTGAAAGAGAATATTAATATAAATAAAAGGAGCAGGAGGTCATAGGTTGATTTTTATCAGGGCTGAAAGACAGATAAGGGGTGAGGAAAGGCCAGTTCCTGCTTGTGCAGCATTCTTGTGTCAGGGTTGGCCATCGCCTTCTGGCGGGCTGAGGGGCTTCCTGGTGCTTCTGTGGGCTGGGGTGGTCAGCTGAGGATGGGTTTTATTTCCAAATCCACCTTTGCTGACCATGTCCAGGCAAATACTCGTCCCCAGACAAGGCATGGCTGAGGCAGGGGCAGGAGTAACGCGCAGCCCCAGGTGACCACAGACCTTCTCTGAAGGACCCGGGTGGCTGAGGAGTGGCTGTATTCCCCTACCTAGT
The DNA here is from genome assembly GCA_013399475.1 of Chauna torquata. NCBI lineage: Eukaryota > Metazoa > Chordata > Aves > Anseriformes > Anhimidae > Chauna > Chauna torquata. The sequence continues at coordinate 36,846 of VXAL01002945.1, forward strand.
CCTACTTGTTGCTGTCTGCAGCAATTCTGCTTGGGCTTTGCTTGGACCAAGATTTCATCCTGTGACCTTTTGTACACCCAGGATCAGCCCCGCTCTAAGACACTGCATCGACATCAGCAAGCGAGCTGGTACAACGGCGGTGGCTCACCAGGCAGCCCAGCGGCTCTGCTTGTGCCTCGCCGTGGTCTGGTGGCCCGAACCGCGTGTCCCCGCCAAACCCGTTCAAGACTGCCGGCAGGAGCAGTCGCTGCTCTGGGCACTGGCGCCTGCAGCGGGGCTCTGAGCGCGTCTGGCACGCTCCGGGGTGAAGCCTTCCGCTTAGTTTCCCTTGCAAAGCACCTCATAAAAATGCACACCACCTCTTCGCTGCACTGAACCCAAACATGGTACGTGGGGCCAACCAGGGCATCTCCTCCAGGCGCAGATGCTGCTGTAGGTACAGCCAGCGGTGTCCCCATGCTGATGCAAAACAGTTGGAGAGATGAAAGGAAGGGATTTTTCCAGCTGTGGAGACGATTCAGGTGAAGTTTCCTGATCCAGGCAGGAGATTTCCATGCCTGTGTGAGAGGTTTTCCTGAGTGTGGCTTCACCAATGGCTGGAATCGAGGCCAGACGCAAGGACAGAGCCTGGAGGAGCAGAAGGGGATGCCATGGTCTGTGCTTGCGTCAGCCAGGGGAATTAGCAGGTCAGGTTATGTGCACGAAGAATACGTGGGAGTGCTGGCCCACTCTGGAGTTCCCAGCAACTGGCCTCACAGTTTGGGCAGTGGTGGCCGGCATTTTTGGACAACCAGACTTTTCTTGAAAGCCCCTGAGGCGGAAGTACCCAAGACCTCCAGTTTCTCCTCCGTCATTCAGATGAAACGTGGGTTCCCCGTGCGTCCTGGTGGACCCCCACGGTGGGGCCCGCGCTCACGGGCCAGCTGCCTTCTGCTAAAAACACAGCCCAGAGTGCTTACTGAATGTGCTTTGAAGGATGCACAAAAATATTTAACTCCATTAATAGCATTTGTGTTCTTTTCCCCTCTCTTTCCCCACCAATCTACAGAGCACCCATTCCTGAAGGGCCCGATTTGTGTGCGAGCATGGGGCAGCCGCTTGCTCCATCATCTGCTAATTTGTGCCTTTTTAAAAAGCCCTGTCGGTGGGGTTTCCCATCCCGTCTCTTATATAACTGACTGATTTTTTTTTTTCCTACACGATTTACAAAAACCCACCTCTGGCTGGAGACTGACCAGGGACAGTCGCTGCTGCAAAGAAAAAAAAATCCAACCGTATAAGCAGCAAAACCAGAGGGTTACAAGGCGAAGCTGAACAGAAACGAAGCTGCAGCAGCCACCCACTGCCAGGTGATGGCCGTAATGCCGGGTACTTACTCCTCGGCTCAAGGTTTCCAAACGCTTGGGAATGATTCCAGCGTGTTTGGGCTTGAGAACAAAATCTCTCGGAGATGTCCAAGGCAGGGTGGAAGGGATCCAGTGAACGGGATGAAGTTGCACAGCCCCGTCCCAGGGCCGAAGGACTGTTTTAATGGCTGGAGCTAACAGTGCATCTGATAGCGTGGCAGTAGGGATGTTTGCAGAGGGAGTTCAAAACACTTGTTTAAAAATGATCAGCCATGGCCTAAAACCTGGCTTTTTGACTTGTTTTAGGACAGCTACGTGAAGGATGCTGAACTGAGGGCTGCTTTAGGATCTGACTGCAGTGTTCTTACACCGAAGGGCTTCTGTCCTCACGCCTGCTTCTGCTGACATCATTGCAAACAAAACTGTTGCAGCCGGGGCTGTGACTGACAAAATGGGTATCGGAGAGAATGGCTTTGTACGCCCTTTTTGGGGATGTGCAGAGGTTTATGCAGCCTAAGGCGGGCGAGTTGAGCGTGGGAGCAGATAACCGTGCGCTGCGAACAATCTTCTGCTCTTCGTTTTGTTTGCAGTGGGATCTGTGTTTGCTCAGATCTGTTTTTTCCCAAGTCTTTAAGGGGAGTCCACTTAAAGGACTCACGGAGCTGTATTTTCTTTACAGTAATGAGGCAGCATGACATACCAGTCGGGGGAAATCTGATAGACTCGGGAGACCCTAGGAGGGTAGAAAATTACTTAATTTACTTTGTGTGCAATAGTCTTAATTTTCAACTATTTGAACAACTGATTGCTGGGGCAATCACCAGATCTTCAGAGTTAAGATGCTTCCCGCTGGAATGGAGTATTAGCTAAATCAGCTATGGATTGCGATGACAAAGTGGAGTGATTGCGTGTGTCCATCTGAGGGTAAAGAGAAGATTAAAAACAAATCCCCGAACCCGAGCCTCATTGCTTTTTATTTTCTGGGCAGGGTGAAGCAGGTGGAGCTCGCATTGTTTGGCAGCTAATTACCAAGGTGGAGAGCCGGGGCTCCGCACCTCTGGTCTGGGCTCGGACGATGAACCCATCGGCTGGGGACGGCGTCCGGTTTCTTTGCGAGCTGGTGAGAAGCCCTTGGCCTGATGATTCCCCGTGAGAAGCGATAACATCTAGCAGTGGAATTATGGGATGTCTCAGGTGCTTTCTTCCCAAATTAGTTGTAATCCTGTGTGTCTTTGACCCATTTCACGGAGACTTAGGGCCAGATCCTGCTGCCCTTGGGCGGGGAAGGCCCTTTTTTTGTGAGCAGCTTGCAGAAGCTAATAGGCCTCCAGTGAAGCGTTGCACAGTACGGAGGGATTAGAAACTGCTCCTTCGTTAGGAGGTAGGCGTTGCAGTCCTTGTGCTGTGGGCAAGTCCTTACTTGAACGGGTTTCCCCACTGGTTTAGGCGAGAGATGCTCGACGTAGGCGCCTGCCCATCAGCCTCATCCAAATCCCCACGTTTTAGCTCACGGAGCAGAACACAGCAGCGGCACCAGCGAGGCAGCTCCGCACACGAGAGCTGCTCCGTCGCAGGGGCAGAGCTCGTACCGGAGTGACTCTTCATTGTGAAAGCTGTGTATGCCACTGGAAAAACATATCTGTAACTGTTTAGGAAGGAAAAGGGGCATGAATATTAAGAGGCCTTCTCCTGCCTTTCTGTGCCAGCAGAAAATGAAAAATTCAGTGCGAATATATTTTCTGATTAAAAAAAGAATCTGGACGATAAAATGCAATACTAATTTCTGACGGCTGGGAGCTGCATGAGTGAGAATATTTAATTACAGCTGCAAAGTACAAACATTTCCTAGCAAGCATTCGTTGAGTTAATAATAATTAATTAATTCCTTGGCTAAAACGCTCTTCCTGCCCGTGTTCTTTTAGTCGGCTGGAAATCCGATTCCCCTTTTTACTTTATTTTGCTGACAGCCTCCCAGAAAGCCGGGAGAGTAGAGGACGGAGACTATTTATATAAACAGAGGCTTTATGTTACGCTCTATAGATCATTACGGTGGGCTTGCGTGATTTTGTTTAGCAGACTTTCGCAAACCGAGGCGAGGCCTTCAAGCAGATCAGCTGATTTAGAGGGACCAAGTCTCTGTCTGCCGCAGTGATAAGTGTCTGTACAAATATTTATACAATTCCGATGGTCTTTTGAATTGCATTATTACAACACAAAAAGCTGTCACATTTCCAGGGTTTCCGAGGCGTACTTCTTACGGCTCGCATACATTTCGCCAGCGTCGGCAAAGCGAGCTCTGCCTGTGCTCTGCGCTGGCTGGACGCGAGCCATCCGGCAGCGGGGTGGGTGCTGCGCCCACGCAGCCGGAGCTGATAAGCCCTGCCGAGTGGCTGGATCTATTAGCTCAGGCTTAGTGCCGAATTTACGCAGTTCTGTGGTGCGGGGCTGACTGGGAGCAGCCGAGGAGTGAGATTGCAGGGGCTATGGGCTGAGCAAGGTGCCGCTCCGCATTTTGGGGCTGTGTTTTAATTGCAGGCTGCAAATTCTTGCCCTTAGCCTGCCACAGCACCTCTCCCTGAGGTCCTGCTTGCAAGGAGGACCCGATGTCTGCAGCCCATCGTGAGAGGCTTGAGCTGAACATCGCATTCGGCTCCTTATGGGAAAACGCCGGTCACCACCCAAAAGGAGAAGTGAGGAGCTGGAAGCCTTGTGTTGGCTCGTGTGGATGGGGTGCAGAGCCAAAAGGAAGTGATTTTGGACTGGGTGTAAAGTGTAAGCCATCCTCTGCCTCTTTCAGTGCAGGTTAGTCCAAATGTCCACGCAGGCGGGTAGTCTGGAGATCTTGCTGATGTCTGTGGTTTTTCTTAAGCTTCGGCTCTTGGCGTTGTGGGTTACAGGGTGCTCCTGGCACTCTGAGCGCTGGATGGAGCTGGGAAATGTGACTTCGGTCCCACTTCAGGTCCCACCTGCACAGGCAGGGTTCACACTTGTAAATGTCTTCCCACATGGATGGGAGCTCCCTTTCACAGGGGGAATTTCATTACAACTTTCTCCTATAGGGCTGGAGGTTTCCTTTCCTCTTATTCTTCTGGTTTTCCTCGGACAGAGCCCCGTCGTGCCAGCTTTGCATCATCGATGTAACTCAGCGGTGTCCTGCTGGCTTCGCACGGTGCAAGCTGTTCCCCAGTAGATGCTTCCAGAATTTCCTTCTGTGTCTAAAGGCAAGCTTTGGTCCAGCTGTTTATGGTACATTTCAAATTAAAATGCTATCTATGCCATCAAAAATGTTGCCACAGCATCTTTTCGTCACGTCGCAGGGTGTCACGGAGTGAGCTCTGCATCTCCAACGGTGTCACCTGCAGGTGCGTCTGTGACGGCAAGGGCTTAATCCAGAGCCACAGAGCCAACGAGGGCTCGAGGCTCTGGTAGAGAAGATGAGAGGCTTCATGAGAGTTATTTGAAGAGATTGAGTACCGCCGGTGGAAAGGAGAGGCTGTCCCAGAGGGGTTTGGAGCATGTCAGTAGCTGCCCCAGCCCTGGCAGAGAAAGCCCGGTGCTTCAATACGCCGACAGCGGTTGCTTGTCGTATTGCAGACATATTTGTAAGATTAGGAGTTTGGAAAATGTTTGCAAGGTTTTGAAACTGGAGTCCCGGCTGCTGTGGGCCTCCTGGTGTCCTTCAGCATCACAGGTCGGGGGCTTGGGATTTTAGGGGAAGGAGAGTGTGCCTTCCCAGCAGCTGTCGCTGTATTTCTGGGGGTTTCGAAGAAGTGCACTCTAGGTTCAGCGCAGTGTTTGCATGTTTTTAGGGCTTGTTTTTCCCCAGGGAAAGAAGAGTATTTATCCCACGGTCAAAGAAAGAAAGAAAATTGCTGTGGATTTTCTGTCTATTTAAATTCAAAAAAAAAAAAAAAAAAGAAGTAGTATATAATTTATAAATGCATCACATGTGCCTCAGCTCTGGCCTCCTAGATTTCAGGTTCAGCGGCCAGCGCTCCAGCAGCCTGTTACGTCGGGTAGCCCTGACGTGACAGCCCGCCGCGCGGGACTCGTTGCTGTACCGCCACATCAAAAGCACGATCACAGCTCAGCCGTGGCCCCAGCTGCAGCGATCCCCTCTGCTCTCGGTAAGAAATAAGCCCCGTTTTTTTGGTGACGGCTGATTAATTTGGTGGGACTGCCCATGCAGCACCCAGCGCGGAGCGTCCCTGCTCGCCCAGCAGGCCAGTATCGCTGGCCGGACGACATGCAGGGCGGCAATGTGGTTAGTCAGATAACGGGGGCATTTGCCCTGTTTTTCGGATCCTGTCCTAACAGGAATCGCCCCATTCCTGAAATTTCACCTGCAAACGCTGTTTCAAAACCACAGTGTGTCTCCAGGGATGGGGTGGCCCTGACGCGCAGAGGGGTCGGGGCTGTTTCGGGGCACGCTGGCAGCGCTGTGCTCGCAGGGCTCTGCCAGGGCGAGGGTGGTGAGGGCTGGTTTTCTGGCAGTGGTGCTTAAAGATGCCTTTGTGGCTCTGGGGGCTGCACGGGTTTCCCTGCAGCCTGTTTTGGCTTGCTCTTGGGGTGTGCTCCACGACTGCAACATCCTGGCTTCAGAGCAAGCAGGAGGAAAGGGCAAATGCCACGGGGCGATTGTAAGGTGGTGTTACTAATTTCAAAGAAAAAAATGAATGAAAGAAGAAGCCTGCATAGCACATTGCGTGGAGTGTAGTGCAGCTCTGTGGACCAGAAGCGTTGTGTTTGGTGTTGCACAGGCAGTGTGGCAGGTTTTGAAGTGGTCGTCTGTCCCTGTTGCTGTTCCCTCTGGCAATAGACATCCTCATCTCCAGTGCCAGCCACGGTGACTGTGGGGACACACCGGTTTGGTGGGGTTTTAAATGCTCAGCTTTAGGAAAGTAAAGCAGAGTGCATGGCTGCTTAAAATGTGGGACATACAGCGCAAGGAGCACGCACACCAGCTGTGTTTGTTCCCCTGCAGCTGGCTGGAGCCCACGCAGGTCTGATCCTGGTCACCCACATCTACTGAGATGAGCAGGGACTTGCAGGTGCTTGCGGTGTTGCAGGAGCTGCTGCAAGGGGACGGATCCTCTCAACCACCCGCACCTCAGTGTCCTCCACGTTCGTCTGTCTGCCTTGGACCCTCTGCAGAACTGGGAGCTTGGCCAGCAGCAGAACTGGCGGAGCCTGGAGGGGCAAGCCCTCCCCAAGGGCAGGGGACCCGCGCTGTGCCCCAGGCATGGGTCCATAACGCTGGTGCTGAGTGAGAAGTACCGACATGTACATCTCAGTTCTGTGGTTTGTCACCAGCTCTGCTATCTGTGCTCTCGTACCCCATAGATATCTCAGCGCAGCACGTGCGTAAGCACTTCTGTAGGGTAGAAACAAAATATATAGAAATATGCCTCCAAACGTACACATACTTACCTGTGTCAAAAGAAGAGCCCAGAAAGCTCTGGAATCAGTAACTGCATTTCTTCCTCCCTGAAGACGGTCGCAGCCCTGCTGCTGTGAGGATGGAGCCTTCACAGCAGCCGCTGCACCCGACATGAAATGGTGATGCCATTCTGACACCAAGGAGTTTGCGGTATTTTATGCTTCCCAGCCAGGCTGGTGACGTGCTCCCCACTCCAACACTCTGATAAATACACCGTGAGCAGCCTTGGTGCCGAGATGGTGAATAAGCTTTAGAAAATTGCCTTTAGTCCTGGTGAGAGCTTTTCTTTTTCTTACCTGGTGCTGGAGCACAGGTCCAGGGAGAAGGAGCAGAGCTGGTTTGCCCGATTTCTCCATCCCTACCTGCTGAAGGGGGCTGGTGATGTGCACCTCCTTGGGGACGGCTCTGCGAGGCTTGATTCCTCGCCATCTGGAAAGTGCTGTTGGAGGGCCGAGTATGACGGCTTTGCGAGGAATTTTAATGTATCTGTGTTTATTGCGAGTGTGCTCCATTAGTAATGTATGCCCGGCCAGCCAGCCAGCCAGACAGTACGGTCCTGCTCCCACCAGAGCCCGCGGGAAGCCTGCAGTAAGCCCATAGAAGGAAATACCGCCGTTGCTTTTTCAGAAGGAGAGAAGCATTTTGAATTTGAAAGGAAGCCAGAGGTGCTGTGTCTGGCAGCGGGGGATCCAGGCTACCGTGCTGGCCAGGGAAGCTAGCCTTTGGCTTTTGCTGGGGGAAATCTGGGAGCAGAAACTTCAGGTCCCCGCTCGCGTGGGCACAGTGACTGCAGGACGTTCTGGTGTCCACATCCCGGCCTTTCTGTGGCGTGTGGCTTCCCCTGCTTTGGGGAGTGAATTTTGATTCGATTGAGCTGTTAACCAAAGGGGACAGAAGTCCATGTGATGACTGCTGCCATTTTGGCGTTAAAGAGCCCTAAAAATACAACACTGGCTGCCTGCTTCCCCGTGACCATCTTCTGCATCTTGGCCGGCCGCCCTGTCGCAAACCCAGCTGTTAAACGCGTTGCCTAAACGGGCAGATGTCACGTTGCTCAACGCGATGAAGATTTGCATGTCTGGTTATTAACGGATAAGATTGTCGGGCTCGCATGCAGCGCGCGAGCTGGAATATGTAACCCCTGTGGTTTTCAACTGTACTTATCGAGGGTGGGGGCCGGCTGTCCGAGGAGGGTGTTTCCTCTAATCGCCAGCTTCACATGCCAATATCTCGCAGATAGATGGGGGCAAAGGCTCCTCTTCTTCATAACAGTTACTTTTGCCAGGCTCAGGAAGAGAAGTCATCTAGGGCAAGGCTGGGAAGTTCAAAAGAAGTGTTTTGCTCAGAAGAAAGACAAGATAGGTAAATATCACCAAGAAGGGGTAGCAAATGATGACCTCACAGCCACCCCCTGAATCTTGATGCCAATTAATTTTAGCCATCCAAAGCAGAAGGAACCCACTCGCCCCCACATTTCCGAGCAGTAACTTCAGCTCCAGAAGCCCTTGCCCAAGTTGTTTGGAGGCTTCTTCTGTTCGTAGCAAGGTAACCTACCCACTTCAGATATGCTTTTTTCCCCCAGATTTTTTTTGTTTTAAATAACAAAATCTACACAAGTGTTTTCTTTTGGGAAGCTGCAAGCCCTGCTCCGAAACTCCTGCTTCTCCTGTGGGAACGGGGCTGTCCCCACCGGGGCTGGCGTTGGGCTTGTCCGTACCAAACAGCACCTATTGTCCGCCCCGAGCCTTGAAGCAGCGCGGGTAGCGCGCGTGAGATGCTTACAGGCTCTGTTTAACGGCATCTCTTCCACTTATTAGACTCCACGATAAACATGGCGTTGAGGAGGGCATTTTCGGTGGGGCGGTGAATGGGGAGGCCAGACACCATTGTCTGGCAGGAATGCGCATCCCAGGGCTCCGAAATGGTCACAGCCCCGGCTCCCCCTCTTTCGCAGGACTTCCTCCTCCAGCCGGGGTTTTGTTTGGGGAACAAGTGTTGGTCAAACACGCTTTTGTTCGCGGCCAGTCGCTTGGCATGCAGCAGCACTTCTGGCGGGGGGACAACGAGGAAGCCGTGCTAGCGGCGGACAGGGCAGCTGTGGCGGGACCGAGAGGGAATACTGATGGAAAGGGCCGCCGGGAGGAGGCGAGGCGGGGAAGGATGCTGCGGTCAGCTCGGGGACGCGCTGGCATGCCCTTGGCTCTGGCCACCTGCCCCGCTCCTGCTGCCCCGTGCTCCCGTCCCCCCGGGCAGCTCGTCCTCCGACCACGGGTCCCAGCCAGAAAGTTGGCTAAAGTGTTTGTACCGGTGTGCGTGAGGGGCTTCTCTCAGGAAGAAGTAAACTATTTAGGGCAATAACAGAGTTTAAAGGGAATAGTATAAGTGATACTGACTTCTTTGTCAGCAAAAATTGAAGCAAAAGCTGTTCATAGATGACATTACCTAAATGACATTACGTACGTATGTCCTTTCTTTCACATTTCCTGTAATCCTGTTATGGCGTTGTCCCATTACCTCCAGCACTGTCATCTTTAAATGCTGTCAGATCTTAACTGGATTGCCAAGGGCATCGGACAAGCGGTGAGGTGGACTCGATGGTGATTTCAGACATACCCTGTATCCAGCCATCGCCCACCCTGCCCCGTACGGGGTAAAACACGCAGGTGAGGCGATGACTCAGGTGACTTCACATCTTTTATGGAGCTGCCGCCCTTTGCAGCGACATCCAGCTCCCTTTCCGTGACATTAATGGCCATTTGCAAAGCTCGCTGAGCTCCCTGGACTCGAGGTGCAATTAAGTGCAGCATCTCGGTGTTAATTGTTATTAATGTTATTGCTCTTTTATCGTGTTATTACTAAAAAATGACGTGAGGCCAATTTCTTCCACTCGAACCACAAATGGCCAGCTGTGGTTTTTCAAAAGCAAGGCGAGATGTAGCTGCAGATGGGAAGATGGGAGGATTAAAACTTCTGCTGTTTACCTTCGGAGCTATTCAGCCCTCCCAAACTCGAGGAGCAGGAAGCAGCAGCCTGTTTGAACCGGCGGCCCGTATCGTCAGGTTACCGGTGATGGTGATGGCGGGGAGCTCCAGGGCAGGAACGGCCGCTTCGTTATCTCTGCGTGCAGCACCACTCTCCCGCAGCTCTGGGCCCCGGCGCTGGCACCCGCTGGACCTGGCTGCAGTGCAGACACTGCCAGCGACTGACCCAAAATGCTCGCTTTCGCCAGGGTGCTGTACCCAAGCCTCTGGTCAGACGTGCGCCGTGTCAATGCATCGTTTTGCTCGTCTTGGCATACCCGTGGACGGGGGTGTTCAGCCCAAGGAGGGGTGTCATGATATGGCCGTGTGGGCTGCACTGGAGATTATTCACTTAACCAGTCTAGGTTAGGGGTTTTTTTGTTGCTGTCTGCTACAGGTATCTAAGTGCTGGCAGTTAAAAAATTTAATTGCATTTTCCTGTGACAAAATGCTTACCTTGCAAAAAGACGGGGTTCTCTACAACCCGTTTCATACACTTAAAAACTCCTGTTCTCATCGTGTTCCTTACCATCAGCGCAATCTTCGTACGTCCTCTGAGGCTGGTCCTCTGCTGTTATCCTCCGCTGATGAGACCACGAGTGGGCAACGTCTCTGAGCTCAATCTTCCCGAATGAGCATCTTCCCCGTCTGCAAGGGCTCTGCCCCTTCTGTGCTGGTGAAAAGTCACCTTTTGCTACCTGCATTTTTTTAAGAGTTAGTGGGGGTGTTGCTCCCAGCCCTGGTCCTCCACAGGGTTTTTGGCAAGGACAGGGATCTGCCGGGGTAAGAGCTCCTGAGCTGAACACAGTTCGTACATCGCTGCCTCAGCTGGCTACTAAATCAGTAGTTTTTGTGGGTGCTGGAGGAGAGTTTTTGTCTCCTTTCTAAATCTCCTAATAACTGAAGATTTGGGTGTAAAAACACTAAGTGCACTCAGTTAACTGTGTTTTTTATCAGCTGTAGCTTGGCTTTTTTCCCCCCCTATATGCACAGGAACCATTTATAGCAGAGGTGGGCCGAGTTTGCAACTTATTAATCTCTCACTCGCATGTGGGTTGAAAAGAGACACCATGCCTTTATCAAAAGCCAGCCTAGCACAAAAGCCTATGCAAAATCATCATCAAATCCTATTAGAGGTGGAAAATATCTCTTAGATCATCTCATTCATTTCCCTGCCAATGCTAGACTGTTCCTGAGAGTTAATTTTCTAGTGTCTGCCGCTGGCTCCCTGTGTGACTGTGGGTCTGTCATTGTGCCTTTGGGTTGTCAGTGGAACTTTCACCACTTCTTGTGTGTTTCCAAACAGAGCTTTCTCATTTTATTTGGTGCTTGCATGTGGGGAAAAAAAAAAAGATTTTCTTTCCATTTGCACTTCTCCTGCACTGTGTTGGAGAGTAAGTCAAGAAACAGCCATGGCCCGGGTCTCCCATGTACGTGGTCGCTTTGGGAAACAATGGGAGAAGTCCCAAAACAAGGAGTCTTTCTGGACCCCCGTGCAAAGGTTGATCGCAGCTGTTGCTGAGGAATGTTTCCGAATGTCCTGGACACTGTGGGGCATCCGACTGAACAAGGGAACAGCCTCTGTGGCCAGTGGTGTCTCAGATTTGCTCTGTCACACCTACATAGCTCAGACCAACTAGTATCTGTCCTGCATTAGGCATTAGTGGCTTTTACTCAGCTCCATGGCTGCTGGTTCTCCACCTGGCATTGCAAAGCGAGCACTGCCTTTTTTCCCTCGCCCACCTTTCCCACGTTTGCAAGTTCCCGGTGACGATGGATGCGATCGCCCTCCGGGTGCGTCATTCTGCACGTTGCCTTCCTTTACAATCCAAGCAGCGAGCGCCCGCAGACAGGCGCTCGCGCACCGAGGGGCGGGGAGAGGGAAAAAATACAAAGAAGGAAAGAAATATCATAAATACGGATGCCAAGTGTTCACAGCCTGCTGTGGGATCAGGACTTGGGGTTCCAATATGAGCGGGTCGCTCTCTGCAAAGCATTTCCCTTTCTTACGAGCTTCACGCTGGCACAGGCTTGGATAAACTGCCGCCCTGACGTCCTGGGCTGGATGTGCCATCCAGCCGGCAGGGAAAAAAAAAATGAATAAGTTGAAACTGGAGCTATTTATAGCGTCAGCCGAATGCAGATTTCATCAGCGTTTTGTTTCAGATGAGGAAGCGCGTTGTGCGAGCACAGCAGCCGCACTTGTAGCTTCCTGCCGGGGCTGGCGGCAGGGATTGCATTCTCGAGGCGGTGCGAGGCCGGACACCACCGAGCACTGCCGAGAGTGACCTGCATTTGCAGAAAATCTCAGGGCTTCCTAATTAACTGAGGATCTGTAAATCAGAGCGCAGCCGCTCGACAAGCCCCCATGTACGCCGTAAGTGTCAGGGCTCAGCTGATCGCCGCTTCTAACGAGCGCCTGGTTTTCAGCAGCCGCCGCGAGACTCAGTCAGCTCCTAATGGCCCGGTTTCAAAACGTTGCAGCGGATTTTTCATCTCCTACCCTGAAATTTGTCTTCTTTGTTCCCTGCTCAAATATTCAGGTGCTTTTCCTTAATTTCAGGCTCTTGCCTTGCGATGGCCCCTCTCCCTCAGCCCGGCAGCTCATTGTTTGCCTTTGCCCGCATGCGATGGTCTGCTGCGGCTCCTCGCTACTCTTCCTGATCAGTAAGTTTCAGAAATTCTCCGCTTCTCCCCGCTGCGATCTATAGGCAGTGCTGCGGTGATGGCAGGTTTTCATAATTAGAAGGAAAATCATGTTTAAACAGACCCCAGTCTAATCAGATCTGAAATGCGGTTTTATTTCAGCTTTAAAACCCCTCCCTTCCAGGCTGCAAATTCAGTTTGCAAACGCACCTCATCTCACCTCGCTCGCGCTGCATTTATGGTGACGTAACGCCGCAGGTTTTGGTGACGCTGCTCCAGATTTACACCACGGCAAGTGAGAGGGACCAAAACCTCATTTTGGCTCTGTCCGCAGGGCAGTAGGTAGGCGCGTTTAAACTGCCTGCTTTGTGCGCGCTCAGAGCTGCCCAGAAAACGGTGGGGGAACTTCCCCGCCTGATGTGACTCCCACCACCAGCGCCCAGACCCACGCCAGGCGTGCTCGGGGAGACGGCGGGGTCAGCCCCCGCGTAAGCAGCAGTTGGCAGCGGATGAATGGCACTCGGGGAGGCAGAGAGTTAATCGGCAACTCTCGAAGACTTCTCTGCGTGTGTTTATGTTCAACTCCTTATCCCTAGCTTGGCAATTATTCATGTGAAATAGAATATAAATCCCGATGCCTAATTTTTCTTCTAAAAATTTCACAAAGTAATCAAATCCTGAAGTGCATATTCTCTTCCAGTGGTTTTATCAGTAAATCAAATTTTTATCATTTATCAGCAAAAGTTAGATTTAAGCATCCTCACTGTAATGTTTGAAAGATGAACATTTGTTTCAGTGGGTACTGTGCCAATCAATAATCTTCCAGCTTGACTCAGCTATCAATTATTGCCGCAATTATTTGTCTAGTTGGATATTTAAAATGTCATCAGAAAGAGATGATTACATATTCCAGAAAGCAAGGCACTGTATAATCAGATGAACTGAATCCAGTTAAATGTAGTGTGGTACTAACCTGTCCTTCAAAGCTGAATCCTGCAGCCGCAACTGAAACAACAGCTTTCTGCGTTATTGTAAGGAAACAGATCTTAACCTTGGAAGAGTGTGTGTTATTGGGGTCGGGTAATACTCGGCGAGAGGAGACCTTGCAAGCTGGGAAATTGAATCAGCCTTACTGACATAAAGGAGGGTTTTTTAGGGGGGGAGGGCTGTTTTTGTTGGATTTCATCTGCAAATCTATAAATAAGAAAAACCACTCTATCTTCCTTTCTGTGAATTTAAACTCCTGAGCTTGAATCCCCAAATTTTCATATGCCCTTTTTGCATTGCTTGACGTGATGTATGTACGGTAAATACTCTCCGTGCCCTGGGAATGCAATAAAGCTGTAGCAATCCCTGCAAGTCTTACATCCTCCAACTCCAGATATTCTGAGTATTATATCATTTTCAACTTCAAGGATATCTCAACTGTGGAGAGGAGACGGAATAAACCGGAGGAGACTGGACAACTTTACGATACCTTTTGGTCCTCTTTGCAAAGCAGAGAAAAATTTTATTAATTCTAATAGTCGCTTGTACAAGTTATGAAGCGAAATGTGGTAGGATCTGGTTCAGCACTTGCTGTGCTTGCAACTCCGTGGTGACATTGAACTTGCTCAGGGACGGAATAAACCTTTGCCTCCTGAACCAGTGATTTGCAGCCAGGGAGGTTGTTCTGGGGGACCTGTGGTTCCCCTGACCCACTTTGTCAGGGTGGTTTGCTGCCGGCTAAATACCATTAATTTGGAAGTGAGAGGAAAGTGAGCCAAAGGGGAAGGCTGGCAGCTGAGCAGGGTCATAGAGGATCTGTTTTGGGAAGGAAAAGGTGGAATAGGGCTCTCAAGGGGAACGGTCCTGGGTCTTCACTTTCCCTTCCCTGAATCTGAACTACGAGCCTGGTCCGTACAGCAAACCCAGTGTGAAAAGTAAGTGAATGGGGCAGCGTCACTACCGGTGAGGATTTTACACTCGCTGAGAAAAACCAGATTTGCTTGTTGCAGTGCCTGTTCGGCTTGCACGTCTTCTGGTGCTTGTCCCCACGCGGTGTGGTCCCCCTGGAAATGCACATCCCCAAAGCCGCCCCTCGGCTAGGTAGAGAAACAGAAGGTTTAACATTCGAAATGCAGTGAAAATAAAACAAAGACAGAGGTGGTGAAGAGGTCTGACAGCGGAGCGGTGCCTCAGCGGCAGCAGCGGGAGGCTGCAGCCCTCCTTCCTCGCTGCCCGCAGGCTCTGCAGGCTCCTCCGTCGCCCATGCTCCTCACTGCTGCCTCTCGCCCAGCACCGGCAGGAATGATCTGCAGCGGCGTTTCAGCATAGCCTTTCTTCTATTTGTTTTTTTGTTTTTAAAAGAAACTTTTTGAAGCATGCTCTGCCTTTTGTTCAGGTTTAGTCATACGGCTGTCGGAAGGGAAGAAAACAAGAAGAGGAAGAGGGAGCCAACAGAAAGTAGGAGAGGAAACAATTCATCATGTATTAGTATGAGAGTGAATAAAATAATTTGGAACCTCTCTGCAGCTATATAATTACCCTGTATTTAAAAAGTGGATTATTAACTCGATCGTCCCCAGCAGCCACTGGGGAAACGCGTAGTTGTGGACCGTTGGAACGAGGCATTGTTTACTCCAGAGCCGGGCTGGGCTTTGAAAGGGCTTTGATGCTCGCGTCCGGTCAGGGCTCAGGTGAGCTCTCTTCCTTGGTAGGTCACTGGCCAGGCAGACCTTCCTGACGTGTCTGGTGCCGGGCAGGTCTGGAGGAGCAGCTTCAGCACATGACATCCCAGCGGTGCCTCTCCTCTTTGAAGGTCCACTTAAAATCCTCATTTGCCCCAGAAAAGTGCTGGGGTTGGGATGAGGCGGCTCAGGAGGGGCAGGGAGGGAAGTGGACTCCAGGCAGCGCTGCCAGGATGGTGGCCACTTCGCTAATGGTATTTTTGTACAGATGAGATGGTATCAGGCAGGAGTTCCTCTTCCAGGGCTGACAACACCCTGTAGTGCACTGGTCAGGTTCTGCCGCCTGTGTTGGAAGCTGCGCAGCTCCCTAGGTTGCGCCGAGGTCTTCCTGGTGTCCTGCCCTATCCGTATTTCTCCGTCACTATAGCGTATAGAGTACGTACATGTGTGTGATCAGATCTTACCTGCTTGAGGGATTTCTTTTAAAATCTCATTGAGAGCTGAATTTCAAGCCCAGCGTTGCTTTACTGCAGTTTTCTTCTGCTCCTGCTTAATCAAGACGTGACAGATTTCCACCCCCCTGAAGTTTTAAAAAAGCACACAATCAGTTGCAGCCTGATCCCTTACTTGCCAAGTTGGAGCTTGAGGCAGGGTTTTTTGGTGGCCAAATCATAATCGCCTTGAAAATGGTGACAGACGCCGAGGTCAGGGGGGTGCGCTGGCAGCAGTGCCGTGTTCCTGCAGCACCCAGTGCCTCCCGGCCACGTCCCCAGCAAATAATGGGCTTTGTTGCTTGTTGGTAGGAAATAGGTTTTTGGGGGGGAAACTAGGTGTTATGGGTTCAGCTCTTGCTAGAAGGATGAGTAAGTATAGACAATACTTCGGGACTACAACCGAAAATGTCATCCATGAAGTTTGTGTTTGTCCTGCAAGGGTCAGCTGTGTAGCTCCTGCCTTCCTCCCGGCATGAGGATGCGGCAA
The DNA here is from genome assembly GCA_013399475.1 of Chauna torquata. Lineage (NCBI taxonomy): Eukaryota > Metazoa > Chordata > Aves > Anseriformes > Anhimidae > Chauna > Chauna torquata. The sequence continues at coordinate 52,948 of VXAL01002945.1, forward strand.
GGTACCCTTCTGTGGCGAGGAAGGAGCCTCTCTGCTCCCCATCGCTTCCCGCCTTTGGGCCCGAGTCACTTCTGCTTCCATCTGTTGGGTCTTCAGACTTTGAGCGTGCTGCGGGTGATGGCATCTGGTATCCTCCGACCATCCCGGTGGTGACGCTGGTGGCTTTAAATAGCAACAGCTGGAGGTGCTGCTCGCCAAAAATTCAGCTTTTGGAGAAAAAGATGAATTCCTGGAGGTCCTACTCTGAATTCTAACTGTTTGAATGGCGAAGTGATGGTGGCTGGAGCTTTGGTTTCATTATTGCTGTGGCTTTTTGAAGCTTGGGTAGTGTCGTTGGTGTTTTGGAACGGCTCTTCTTTAAAAGAGGGTTTCTTAAAAGGATGTGCAGTGAAAATGGTGTTGTTGAGACTTGGTCTAGAAAATATTTAGCCAGTTTTATTAAAATGATTTCAGGAAGCTTGAATTTGTAAAAAAAAAAATCTTTTCAGGAAGAAAACGTAGTTTTAAGATTTTTTTTGTAATTACATAATATACATTTAGTAAGAAGTCATAGAGAAGACATGACAGAAACGCTGGTACAGAGCAAGTGGGGCCACTGAGGATCCCACACAGCAAAACATCTTTTAGATTTTTGACATTTTCACAATTCTGCTGGTTCCAGGACCTGACATACATCCTGTCCATAAACAGTTCAGGCTTCATTTGCGGAACTTTATTTTTTAAATACACAACATCAACAATGCTTCTCAATTCACAAACACCACTGTGTCATTTTCTGGAGAGTTTTGGGGACATTTTCCTTTTTATTCAAGTTTATTAATCAGGATCACCAAGCTGGCTTCACTTAGTTAAGACAGTTTTGAAGTCAGGAGACTGGCTTTGGCCTAAAGCCGCTGTGCTAAAGGAGTGAATCAGCCCCAGCATTTATTGAACACATGATGCCAATATACACAGAGATAACATTGGAAGCGATAAACAGAACAGATTAGAAAGTACCCTGTAGTACATAAATGCAACCACTACTATTATTTATTATTATTGTTATAATTATTATGACAACAACAGCAGCAATGCTGATAATAACAGCGCTAACAGCTACTTATAACCCGTTAATGATGGACCAGGTTAATACCGTGCCTTTCGCAATCTGGAGGATCGGGAGGAAGGATTAGTGCAATAAGGAAAAATCCGTTTGGCCGGTTCGTTTCCCATTTGTACCAATGCTGCCGACTACCAGGAAAAGGTGAGTCATGAGCCAGCAGATATTTCTTGCTAAAGGGAGAAGTGGGCTGCTGCAGCCGGGAGTGGACCCACTTATCTCCCGGCCCTGCTGAGCTTCCTGTGTCCCAACGGCTTCACGTCGCTAGTTTTCGGTTGAAGGAATTTCAACAGTACGGATTTCCAAAAGCGAAAAAAAAAAAAGAAAAAAGAAGAGAGATTTGACAGGCCAGATGGAGGAGAACTGAATCAAGTACAAGTGGTAACAATTAACTCTGTTTTTTCTTCCCCCCTTTAAATACCATAACAACTCAAAATTTATCAGTCCAAAAATCAAGCAATCATTGACATTAAAGCAGAGTAAAGAAGTCCCTGGGTTTGGCTCAGGCTGTCTCCAGGAATCTTTTCGTGGCAAGCAGAAGAGAGGGAGGTGCTTGCTGCAGGTGCTGCAGTCACCGTCAGCTCTCTGCGGTTTGATGGCAAAAAGTCCCAGGTATGTGCTCGGCAGTTGCGGGTCGCCCACGAGACGGGCAGCGCGGCGAACATGCCGCGGTGTTGCTTGCAACGAGCACTGGGAAAACTGGGGTGTCCCTGCACAGCCAGTGCGATGCCCTGGGTGAGATACAGCTTGTATTCGTGGCTAGCTCCTTCGTCTGCGGCACGCCGTGCCTCTTTCGCACAGTCACATCGGGAGGATGCTGTGTGCGTCGTTTCGGCGTTCCTCTTCTCCAAAGCGCCCGTGTGTCCGGAGAGCAGCTTTTCTGGATCCAGCCCTGACTTTTGAGAAACGGAGGAAGCTCTTCCAAAGCACATTGGCATGCGAATGTAGATTATTCCATTACTCACTTGGCAATGGCTGAGCTTGGATGCCTTGCTCCAGAAATTTTTTTTTTTTTCCCTCCCAGCAGTGGCATCTAGCTGACAGCTTCTCCTCCCAGCTGGTCTCTTCCCCAGCTCCTCGTCTGGCGTCGCTGCTGGTGCTGCGGACACGGCCGTGGGTCTCCCTGTCATGCTTGGAGGTGTCAGCTTGCTTGGCCGCACGCATCAGTGCAAAACACGGGGGTTTGCTGGGTTAGTCTGTGAGCACAGTGAAGAAAGACTGGCTTGTTTATTTATTTATTTAGAAAAGCTCCTTAATACAGATAGCAGGCATCTCTTCAGGTTTTACCGAGTAATTGTGCCAACTGCCCTTAAAGGCACTCACATGCCAATATCCATTCCAGTCATTTGTTAACATTTTTTCGGATGAGAAGCTAAATCTGTCACTTACGTGTTCCTGATTAAATCACTTCTTTTTGGGGCGTGGCAGGTAAGAGCTGTTCTGAAAGGGATTTTTAGGCTGGAGCTAATGCTCCAGATGCACCACACGGTGCTCCAGTGCAATGCAGTGCGGTGTCACTGTCCGTTTGATGGCTGGGATGCAAAACAGGAATAAATCTGTAGTCGTGGGTGAGGGTTCGCTGGGTGAGACCCACCAGGTTTCGTCAGGGTTAATATTGGTCCTACGTTTGTAATTGGTACAGGGCATCCCCATACAATTCTCCCAGGGTCGAGCAAAGGAGGGATTTTTGGTGCAGGATTCATGCATAGGATCAAAGCTCGCCTCCCATGGTTTAGAGCAAGCCCACAAAATGCCATGAGCCAGATCCTTGACCCTGACACAACCTCAAAGAGGAGAAGGGTGAATGCGGCCGCACTGCGGCCCTGCACTGCACTCAGGGGGGCGATTCCCCAGATTTGACAAAAATTGTCAGTAAAATTGACTGGGAGGAACATGTACACAGAAAAGCGTTAATGGTCATTGGAGACCGTTTTTATCCCGAGCTGACCAGAAAGGAGTGGGCAACCTTGGCCAGAATCCCACTTCACCCAGTTCAGTGGTGAGATGAGAACAGCAACAAGATATTAAAAAAAATCAATATATGGCAATTTTAAAAATGGAAAATAGATAGCAATCGACTGCAGTGAGAAATCATGATCAGTGGAGACCTGATATGGGGAGCCCAAGACACCAAGGAAAACCTGTGCTGGCCCAGAGGAGGAGGCTAAGAAAGCCTTGCAGGGTCCTGGAAATACAAGAGCTCCTAGAAGTGGCTCGCGGCTGTTTTAGATGAAAGAATTATCAAGGTAGCAGTGTTTAACAGGTATTTCTGTTGAAGAGCCGGAAAGACGCACTGTTACGTTTCTGTATCATAGCTGGGCGGTTTTTCTAGCTCATTAGGAGCCGAGGAGGATTTTACATGAGGTCCAGTGGAGATAAATGTTTTTAAATTAAAAGGCCCTGACAACCTGCACCCAAGAATCCCTAAATGTTGGCAAGTGATGCTTGTTCTTGATAAAGCTTATGGACTGGGAAAATAGTGTCAGTAGGTGGCTGGGGTAACCGGGGGAGTGTTAGCAACGCTTTGCTTATCTGGTTGGGACAAAGTAATTTTGAAGAGCTGGCATAAGATTCAATTGATAAAGAATTAAAGGCTAGAAATATAATTCATGCCACTCAACTTAGATTTATGGAGTATAGATCTTGTCAAATAAACCTGATTTCATTCTTCAAGATGACAAGTTTGGTTGATAAATGCAGATGAAATAGACTTTGCAAGGCGTTCGACTCGGTTCTGCGTGACATGGTGCGGGGGGAAAATGAGTGCTGCATGATATCGATGGCACGGGCAGCGCATGGATTAGGGGCCGGCCGGCGGAGTTTGGGAAGCTGGGGCTTCGTTGGAGAAACCTCAGTGAGAGGGAGTGGTCAGCAGGCACCGGCACGAGCCGCGGTGGTGGTGAGCATTTCATCGGGGGGCTAGAAATGAACGTGTGACTGCGGCTGACGGGTGGACGGGTAAATAGCAGCGGGTTTGTGGGGTGCTCTGGCAGGAGTGCCAGGCTGGGTCTCTTGGATGCGTCTGGATACGGCCTGGCCAGAAACGGGGAATTGGGGCCGTGGCTGCAGAGCTGGGGTGCGGGACCCCAGGAAGAGGCAGCTCTCGGGGAGCTTTAGCGGAGAAACAGCTCCTTGCCAGCACGGTGCTGGCGTGAGAAGGGCGAAGCTGGTCCTCGAGTACGCAGCCGTGGGAGCCGGGGAGGAGGATGGAGGTGTGTGGCTTCAGGCCGCAGTTCAGCATCGAGGTATCGTGGGCGAGCGAACCCCTGTGTTTGCAAAAGGCTGTGCTCGCGTGGAGCTACAGGAAAGCCATGAAAACAACTCAAATTTTGGAGAACAAGGAGAGACTGGAAAGGGCTCAAGCTCTGTCTTTTAGAAAAATTAATTTCTGAAATGTGCCTTGGTTTCTGGGTGCATCCTTGGTATGTGGGGGCACATGGCATACGAACAGGCTTTTCGATGTATCACCAAAAAACCCAAACAGAAAAAGAGAAAGGGTAGAAGTTGGAGCCAGTGAAATTCAGGTGGACACCAGAGAGCTGCAGCTGAGCGTGGCGAGTGGTGGGAACCGCCTGTGGTGGGAGGTGGGTGCTCAGCCTCTCCTCCTCTGATCTGGTTTGAATGGCTTTCACTGGGTTTTCGTGCTTTGCCTGAAGGCGGCTGGCGGGGCTGGAGGAGGTTACGCCATACCCAGAGACCTTGCGTGGGTCAGGGTGCAGGACAACTGAGCCCCACGTAGTGCAGGAAAGGTCGGAGGATGGCAGCGGGTGGTCCCGATGGACCTTAAATTCCTCAAATGCGAAGCAGCTGAGGATGTGGGCTGGGGTGCTGGTGACCCGCTTCGCATCTAGATTTGGGGGATTCCTGCGAGTCTCTTGGGAACTGGTTGAAAGCCCCGATGGTGTTGCAACGCTGCTTTGGCTGACACGTCCCATTGCGTTGCCCCGGTGGAAGATGAGGCAAGCCATGAAATGAAGAGCCTGGCGGGACCCTCTCCAGCTCTGTCCTTGGCCAGCACAGGATGACTTGATGTCACCGCTGCACTTTCCAAAGCACCCTGCTGCCTCCTCTCCTCCTCTCTGCCTTCGAGGATGGCGACTTGCCTGTGGGGATGACCGGATTTTTTCTGGTCCTTGGTGGGGAAGCGCGTGTGAGCATAGAGGCTGGCCCATACCTGGGAGAAATCAGCGGATCCACGGTCTTCGGGTCCAGTAACTGCCGGGCCCACAACCAGCACTTGGCGAGGCCCACCAGGACCTCGTGGGCACGACGGCCGGGCAGGAGGCCGGGAGCACCCTGAGCTGTTGGGTTTGTCGGGAGGGCTCAGGGTGCCCATCTCAGCTTAATCCACCGAGGGCAGAGGCGCTCTGGGTGGGAAGTGCAAACCAGTTTGGAGATGATGTGTTTTCTCAAGATGGAGCTTTGAGGTGCAGGTACATCTCTGCCCCGCGCCGAGCCCCTCCACAGACATCCCCGGGGGAGCAGCCATATCCAGGAGCGTGGCCCGGCAGAGGACGAGGGGTGGTGGGACCCCGCTTAAATGCTCGCATCACTCCGTGCTGGCAACGAGCGGATGATTGCCATAATTCTTACAGTTTGGCAAGGCTGCATTAGACTGGAACGTATCTCTAGGTGGTGATATGGTCAGTCAATAGCCTTCGTAATTAATCAAGCACTAATAGACAAATTAGAAATTGTGTCTCTTCAAAGCAGGAGGTGGAGGCAAATAGCTGGTGGATTTTAACTGTTTCGCAGCTTTATTTTATTGCCTGGTTTTACATTGCTCCCTTGAAAATGGTAGGTTGTTTAAGATTAGGGAAGTTTTGTGCATAAACGTTATTTATATTTAAATTATTATCTTGATTACCAAATACGGACGGTGAATTGAAAACTTGCTTTTCAGGAAAGCAAATGAAGAATAATTTTACATTTTACACTCCACTAAATCAATGTAGCCCTAATTTTGCCATGCAGGAAATCAATTCTAGTCTTTATAACGGTCGAAGATGTTATGAACAAAATAATTTTGCAAATTATGGCAAGTAACACATTTATTGATGACTGTAGTTTAGGAATTTAGAATTTGTGAGCACAGTAATATAATAAGGCTGTACTGGCAGGAGCTGAGTGAAATACAGATTATATGGTGAAACTGTAATGCATCATTTGCTATTAGTGGACTGGTAATAATTACCAGTTTCAAAGCAGCGTTTTCAATGTAATCTTTAGTCTCCGTCGTAACAGCCCTTCTCATTGACATTATGATTACACTAGCTGCCCTTATGATCTGGAATATCTAGTTGATGGGAATACTAAAATGCGATAGTGAGCACTGTATGTTGTATCCTCATTATAAGATAAAATGCTATTTTCTCTGACCTAATACATAAAATAGAGAAGCGAGGTAGCATTACGTTGTTAGTGCACCGCAGCCCGGCGCGCAGCTTGTAGCATGTTGTTAAAAACTTCCACTTCATTATGGCAAAGCAAGATGAAATTTTCACATTTAAGATTTTTTTCCGAGCTCACAAATGAGCAGAGGAATGTGAAAGCCCAATTGAATTTTGCTCTAATTTCAACAGATTTAAGTATTTATCTGCACTCGCATGCCTGGCGCATAGTGAGCGCCGCAATGCATTTTATTCAAACGCTGGCTTCAGTCGAAGAACGAGATGTTAAATATTATTCCAAGAGCTTTTAAAGCGACTAAAGTGTTAAACGCCTGCTATAGACGGTTGAGTCGCTTCTTACTCACTCAATTCAGATTGTCAGGCCAAATGTATAATAACAGAAGAACCGGGAGGCAGCGAGGGAGGCTGCGATGGGTCGCTGTAGCCAGCACTGCGGGCTGCCTGCCTGTCATATTCCCAAATCGTTATCCAGCTCTTTGTATAACGAAAACACCCAGATGAAGCTTTTCTTCTTCTCCTCTCAAGTGAGATGGAAAACAAGACGGTTGTGGACAAAATGATGTTTTCTTTCCAAATCCAATTTTTTTTTTTTTTTCCCCCTTCATATTAGGCAATTATGCAAAACCTAATTTGGGCAATTTTCATGTCATCTTACGCAGAGATTTACCTACGGTGGTTTGTCTGGAGCCAGGGTACCCCCTGGGCACAGCTTGTTTGGGAAGACCAGGATATTTTTATTATTCAGCAAACCTCAGGAGTATTGTTTTTTAAAAAAAATCACCGAAGTAGCAACTCTACAGAACTGCTAGGCAGGACTGGAAATTAATTTTTATACTTGTCTTAGCTCTAGTTACTGGCATTTAGCAAAAAAAGGTATACAGGGATGGAAGTGACTTATGCACAAAATTACCGGAATCGATAGAAACGCACTCACCTTCTCCGTGTTCCCCACTACTCTCCCCTTGCGTACGGCCCTCCAAAAGTTATTCATTTCCATTGTTTTGCAGTAGGTCGGAGGGGGCTGCTTTCTTCTGCCATTATTAGCCGTCTTTTTGTTTAGTTATTTATTAGTCAGTTGCTCTTTTATAATGTCCGTGTTATCTCCCAAAATAAATTATCACGAAACAGAGCTCGCTCGCTCCTTGCCAAAGCGCCATTCACCGTCCCCAGCCTCTTTTCAGCGCGCGAGAGACGCGGCGGCTGCGGCGGGGCGGCCGGCCAGGCTTCCTGGCCGCGCTCCAGCCCTTTCGCCGCCTGGGCTGCCTCTTTCTGCGCCGTTCTCGCTCCCTGTCCCGCTCCCTGTTTGTTTCTTAATTCGGTTGTGAACCTGGGGAGCGGAGCAGAGCCTCCCCCCTGCCCCGCACGCGTCCCTTTCCCCCTTCGGACATAGCCTTAAGCAGAAGGAAAGCTTAGGCGTGGAGGCGAGCTCTCAGCCACCGGTGGGCGATTAAACATTTACGCTGCTGTTGTGTTGTTTTGCAGGTAAAGATGAGCCCAGCAGCTACACGTGCACGACTTGTAAACAGCCTTTCAACAGCGCCTGGTTCCTCTTGCAGCACGCACAGAACACGCACGGCTTACGGATCTACCTAGAAAGCGAGCACGGCAGCCCCCTGACGCCACGGGTTGGTATCCCATCAGGACTAGGTGCAGAGTGCCCTTCCCAGCCACCTCTCCACGGGATTCACATTGCAGACAATAACCCTTTTAACCTGCTCAGAATACCCGGCTCGGTCTCGAGAGAGGCGTCGGGGCTGGGAGAAGGGCGATTCCCACCCACGCCGCCCCTCTTTAGCCCTCCCCCGAGGCACCATTTGGATCCGCATCGCATAGAGCGCCTGGGTGCGGAAGAAATGGCTCTGGCCACCCATCACCCTAGTGCCTTCGACAGGGTGCTGCGACTGAACCCCATGGCAATGGAGCCGCCCGCTATGGATTTCTCCCGGCGGCTGCGGGAGCTGGCCGGCAACACCTCCAGCCCGCCCTTGTCCCCGAGCCGGCCCAGCCCTATGCAAAGGCTGCTGCAGCCCTTCCAGCCCGGCAGCAAGCCCCCGTTCCTGGCCACGCCGCCCCTTCCTCCTCTGCAGTCTGCTCCTCCTCCCTCCCAGCCGCCCATGAAGTCCAAGTCCTGCGAGTTCTGCGGGAAGACCTTCAAGTTCCAGAGCAACTTGGTGGTCCACCGCCGGAGCCACACCGGGGAGAAGCCCTACAAGTGCAACCTCTGCGACCACGCCTGCACGCAGGCCAGCAAGCTGAAGCGCCACATGAAGACGCACATGCACAAGTCGTCCCCCATGACGGTGAAGTCAGACGATGGGCTCTCCACTGCCAGCTCCCCTGAGCCGGGCACCAGCGACCTGGTCGGCAGTGCCAGCAGCGCCCTCAAGTCGGTGGT
>VXAL01002945.1:66640-141640 GCA_013399475.1 Chauna torquata
CACACTGTAAGCTTCCGGCGTCCTCATTTGACACACGCTGTAGAGCGCTTGGGCCGCAGCAGCAGGTGTTGAGAGCAGCCAGGCAGTTTGCTGAGGGTCTCCGAGCGGGCGCTTGGGCGTCCGGGCTCGTCCCTAAGCGAGCTGCTCTCCCGAGGAGCAGCGCTTCGGGGCTCGCTTGCCACTCTGGGCCACGGCAGGGGTGGGAGCTCCCCTCCGGGGTATTTTTGGACAAAAACGCAGGTTTACGAGATGTTTCGTGTACATTGTCCTTAACACCCGGCCTCCAGGTCCCCCCCGTAGAGATCCGTGTATGTTGTCAGTTTTACAGCTACCGCATGCTGCAGCATCTCTTTACTTTACGAAAGCACCCACCTCTGTGGTACTGTCTCTTGCTGTTCCTAGTGTAATGGATTTAATACTTTTTTTCTTTTCTTTCTTTTTTTTGTTTTTTGTTTTTGGTTTCTGTAAAACCTTCCAGTTGTTCTGTTGTCTCCTTGTGATGGCATCGTTCGTTGCCTCTATTTTGCCCAGCGCCTTCTGAAGGGGGAGTTTAGGGAGTAAAAAAGAAGGGAAGGATTGTATATGGCAAAACAGAAAAAGGAACAGAAATTACTCCTTTTCTAAGAGACAGGAAAAAAACCCAACAAGCTCTGTTTTAGCCCCAGGTCAGGAGGAAGGGAAGCTGAAGCGGGGCGTGCGGGCGCTGCCGCAGGGGAGGCAGGGCCCGGCCAGCAGCGGGTGGACGTGGGGACGCGTGAGCGGCGTGCGGGACTGGCGCTGCCCGCTCTGCCCGCCACCCGGCGTAGCCCTTCCGACTTGTGAGGCGCGATCGTGGTTTCAGTCGGCTTCTCTGTGCTGTATTTACACGTACGGGCATCTGGCTAGGCAGAGGTGTGCTCCGCACACTGCTAAAACAATAAAAGGTGGAAAGCATGCAATTATTCCGGTTTTATTAATTGAGCAGCGATGCATTCGGCTCGCGCGGCCCCGCGGGCGCTGCTGCTTGCGGGACCCTCCTCCGGCAGTGCCCGTCCCCGCGCCGCGGCGGCTTCCAGACGCCGGTGCGCTGCAGCCTGAACGCCAGAGCTGAAATTGCAAAACGTGACCTTTTCTAGCAGTGTGATGAGTTAACAGCGTTATAAAGCCAAGAAGCAAGCCTGACCCGCGCTCCTGAGAAACTTTTGTATTTATCTCTGTGCAAAAAGACGTCTATAAATAGCAGCGATATTTGGGTAACAGTATCGCTGTTGTTAAAATTTCAGACCCCACTGGCTTTAGAGGAGGAACGCATTTTTATGGCACAGAACCCTTTGCCGTTAGTATTTAATATCCTCCAAATTGAATGATTTATATAATGAAGGCACTGAAACAGTATCAGGAATTTCGGCTACAGATGTTTCATATTTATTATGTTTCCAAGAGCGGAGATAAATACAGGAATAAGTGATACCATGTCTTTGCTTGACGTTCGGGAGGCTTTGGCATATCTGAGGAGATACAGTTTCAGGGTTTATCTAAGTGCAGAGTTTGTACAAAAGAAAAAAAGATACCAGCTGTTACTGTCGCTGCGCGCGTGCGCGCTCTGGTTTCGTTCTTTTTCCCCCATAAATGTTGAAAGTCATTTTTGGAGGATGTGTGGGCAAATCGCGTTGCTGTCTAGGAGAGTGATAGGGCCGGGCAGGCTCTTTGCTGGATCCGCCAGCGCTGCGGCTCCTCGAATCCAGGTGTGCACAATTCAGCCGCTGTTTCCAAAGGAGCCGGAGGCGTTCGGGCGCCTGGTGCCCTGCGTCGAGATGGCCTTGTGCTGGCCCTGGCTGGCTGCGTCGCTCTCGGCTCCCTTGAAAATTGCACCCTTCTTTAATGTCGGTCCGAAACGGGTCAGATCCAGGAATAACAAGTAAAAAAATGTTTTCCTCCCCCAGAGGAGTCAGCCACGTGCTGTTGACTTGCTCTTGGCACACCGTGGAAGATGTGACCGAGGGGCTGCCCACGTAACCCAGCTGGCAGCCCGTGCGTAGCCCTTCGGCTGCGCTCTTGAGTGTTATTGAAGCAATTCCCATAGACACTGGCGTCCCAGCCGGGGCGCGGAGGGTGGTTTGGGGCGTGTGCTGGTGATGCTCCAGGTTCGGCACCGCACGCGGTGCGTCCTTGCCGGTCGGCCTTTGCAGCTCCGGCTTCGGTACCGCGTGCGATGGCAGGCGGTGCGATATTCCAAGCATGATGAATCGGGGAGAGCCCCCTGCGAACCACCGGCCTCGCGGTGTAGCAGCCACACCGATGGCGTGGATGGGTGCTCCCCCGGATGCACCCCGGGTGCTGGGGGAGGTCGGCGAGGTTTTGGGAGAGACTAAGGGCAGTTCTGAGGCAGGCTGGCTCAGTCCTCGCACGCTCAGAGCCTCGGTAGAGACCAGGGGCTCTTCCTCCTGAGCGATCTCTGTGTCCTCGCGGTGCTGGACGCGCTCCGTGCCCGCGGGGCGTGAGGGTGGCATGGTGCTCGGCGGGCTGGAGGCGGCGCGGCCAGCGGGCTGGAAGGGTTCCCTCGCGTCCCACCCCTAGCTGCTAAGAAAAGAGTCAAAATGTAAAGATAACGGAGGAAGTCGCAGCCTGGGCCGTGTCACACCTGTCCTCTCCTCTGTCCCCATGCTCTCTAGGTGCGACGTACCCCCCCGGCTGGCGCAGCGCCCAGGGAGCCCCGGATGCCTGGCAGTTTTCGGATGGAAGTTCAAGAGCACTTAAATTCTGAGAGGAGGTGAAGCTGGGGCCAGCGGCCGGCGGTGGCGAGGTGTCCGGAGGTGGCCTCCATCCTGCTGGCTCGCCGCGTCCCCGGAGCGCCCGAGACGTCCCCTCCAAAGGCAGCACTCCCCAGGCTCCTCCTGCCCGCAGGACTATCGTATTTATATTTTGTAATAGAGTACAACACTTCTTTCCATTCGGTTTTTGTTTGTTTATTTCTTTTTCTAAAAACAAAAAAGCAAAAGCACCCACCGAGGTCAAGGGCTTCGCAGTGGCTTTGACTGGCTCCTGTCCCCGTGGAGAAGACTGTCTTGCCCTCGTGTTGATCCTGTGTGGAGGACCCGGCCTGTTGTTTATCTCCATTTCTTAGAAGGTGCACCTCACGTTACGAATTAAAAATAAAACACGGTGTAGGTCTGTGGCGGGTGGGCCATCGCCATAATAAATGTTGGAGCTTTAGGTTTTGTTCGCTGTTTCTTTAATTTGTAATTTGGGACCAGGCTGGCCAGGGCCGGGCAGCTGCCGTGACTTTGTGTGACCGTATCGCCCGCAGAAACGAAGCGCCGAGTTCGCAGGGGCAGAGGCAGAGCCCGTGCCCCGGTGAGGGCTCTGTGGGCAGGCGTCCCCGCAGCGCTGGAGCGGGCATCGGGCTCACGGCCGCGTCCCCCGAGCCGTGGCCAGCCGGCGGCGGTGTCCCTCGCTGCCCCAGCGGCTCTCCGAGCGCTCCGCCGCCGCCCGCCTGCGATTGACCAATGCCGACTGTTGTAATGCATTTCTGCTGTTAAACCGTGTACTTTTGGGGTCGGTGGGATCCGTAACCTGCTCTGTCTTGTCACTGCTTGTCAAACCGCAGCCGAGCCAGCAGGTCTGGGGAGCGTAATGGTCTTGCTGTGGAGACGTAGTCGGTGGCAGGTGAAGCAAAGCCCTGCCCCGGCCGGGTGGCAGAGGGGAGCTGGCTCCAGCGTCTTTGCATCCCGCTGCCTCCCCCAGCGCCCGCTTGCCTTGCTCTGAGCAAAGCACCCACCCAAGGATTTCTCTGGTTTGGGGCCCGAGCGCTTTGCGGAACAGAAGATGGGTTAAGTGTGTACTTTTGTGCTGTCTCGGACGGGATTTATAGGCTGTAGCTCCCAACGACAGTGCAGGAGAGAGGGAATGGACCTTATTTGGTTAAATGAGCAAGCGGAGTCGCTGCAGGGCGGCGGGGCTGCCAGGACACCCGCTGCAGGTCCGGGCGGGACGCGGCAGCCGCAGGTCAGGGACCAGCCTGCTTTTTTGTTAACTTAGCTCTGCCTGCCGGTTTTACTTGCATCCTTAAAATCTGAGCCAGACACCTGGCCGGGGCCACGCTCTCCCAGCAAAACAGCCGTAGGTAGCATGGCTTTGCCTTTTCCATGCCTGGTGTTGCTCTCCCTTTTTCTTTTTTTGTGAACAGCTGGCAGCCCCACTCGGGTACCTCTGCACGGGGCAGCTGTGCCACACCGGGGCTAACGGGGCTCTGCCCCATCTCCAGATTGCACAACAGGGATCACCTGGTCCACAGCCGCACCTCCAACGGTTACAACCAGTGGCAGCTGCTCAGCCGCTTTATAGGGGTGTTTCAGGGCACTGAGAGCCCCTCCAGGCTGTCTTTGTCTGAGCACAGGCAAAACTCAGCTCACTGACTGCTTTGTGGTGCTGCTGGAGCAACCGCTTGGGCTTTTGGGGCTCTGATGCAGCAGAATGCGTGCAGTGGGCTTGGTCTGTGGGCATCGCTGTCCTGCGGGAGCCAGGGCAGGGTTTTTCTGGGAAGAGCAGAAAATAACCAAGCAGGGACCGGTAAAGGCGCCTGGTGAGCAGCTGAGTGCAGCAGGGAGAAGCCGTGTGGATCCTTGTCCCAAGCGTTGGAGGTAAAGTGAAGCAGTCCTTAAGGTGTGTGTTTTGTAACGTGGGTGTTAAAAAAAACCCCAGCTATTAGGAGCGTCACATCCACAGAACTTGTGTGTTGCCTTAAAGTGATAAATACATGTAACGGCTGCGCTGAGAGCCTCTTGTGGGTGCTGGGGCTGCTCTCCCTGCTGCACGGCCAGATCCTGCCCGCGGCGTCCGTCCTGAGTGAGCGCGGAGCAGCAGAGCTGCCCCAGCACTGGGCTCTGGTGGGGCCGTGCTGGTTCCCACAGCCGCCTGTGACCTGGGCTGCTGCACGCTGTCCTTGCAGGGGTCGCTCCCGTCCTCTTGGGTTTTCTGGCTGGGACTTGGCTCTAGCAAACCTGTTGCTGTGCCCTGAAGCTTTAGTAGCCAAAAGAAGAGCTCTGTCTGATTCCTGGTGCAGTGGACTGCAACAGGCTGAGATGAGCAAGTGCCTGGGAATTAGGCAGCTTAGCTTTGATTTCTGGGCTTGAAAAGCTGCTCTCAAACATGAAGGCATTTTGTCCATGCTGTTTTTTATTTCCAAGCCCATTTTCCTGACACTAAAATGCAGCAAAGGTCAAGTCTCTTGTGAAGTCTAACCTAAATCCTGCCTTCGAAATAATATGTATTTCGGATTCAAGGAGCAGTCAGGTTATGCGCCGCCCTCAATGTAAAGAGGGGCAAACAGGTGTGCAGAACCCCGTTTGGCACCGCCTCTCCCAAATGACCTGAAAACAGATCTAATAATCTGCGAACAGCAGCAAACTGCCCCAAGGCCCTGGATTTCTTTTTGATCCCAGCTTTGTCGCATCCCATCCTGCCAAGTGATGCCCACGGCCTGGAGGGCTCGGCGTTGGTCAGCGTGAGCGCCAGGGGAGGGAGAGGAGAGCCGAGGTCCTCCTTGGGTGCTGGGCCTTCTTTTACAGAACATCCTATTTATCCAGTACTTTTGTTTCCAAGCAAATGCATCTCGCTTCCACTGCTGCGTTTGAGCTGTGTGGGCAAAGCCCTACCTGCAGGCCCCCGGCGCTGCCTTTTTTTTGGGGGGGACGGGGCGTGATGTGGGCGGCCGGCGATCCGCTGGGCGCAGCTGCCTCCGCAGCACTGTGGCCCTGGCAGCGAGTTGCTGTGACATTGCACGTGATCCCACTAGAAACGGTTATCAAGGAGCAAGCCAAACAACCCTCCTGGATGAGTGGTGCCTCATTTGCTTCTCTTATTCTCTGCTTTTCCTCCCCCTAGGCTTCCCCCCTGCAGCCGTGATTGGGTTATCATTCAGTTGTATGTTGTACCTGCTCTGAATTCCAAGCCGATAAGAGCTTGTTGCCCTCCATCTCGGCGCACCCTGAGCCTCGTCTCACTCCAGAAGTTGCCCCCTCAACATCCATCTTCTACAGGGGGTCAAAATAACCAGTTATTCCTAAGGAAAGATGAAGTTACAATGGAGGGGGAAAAAAAAAAGCAAAAACACGAAGAAAACCACTCCAAAAAATATGGCCCTTACTCCTTAATCTTGCTGGGTAGGGTTACACATCTGGTAGAGGCTTGTTCGTTGTTGCTATTACTTTTATTGCGTCTTTAGCGGTGATGAAATTCAGATGGCAGAAGCAGTGGGCCCCAATTTAATTTCTCTTGGCCTCCCATAATGAGCGCTGCGCGATCTGGAAGTGCTGGCAGGGCTGTGCCTCCAGCCCGCGCGTGCGCTGCCGGGATGGGCAAAGGCTGGGTGGACAGACGGCTGGGTGGACAGACGGCTGGATAGCCAGAACCTCACGGTGAGGGTGGAAGGAAGGTCTGCTGGTGGAGGGGCTGGTAACTTCTGCGGCGTGATGTCTGTGCCATCTGCTGCGTAGGCATCAGTGGAACACCGCAGCTGGGTGGACGGACAGATGGACGGATGGATAGATAGCTTTTTCATGTCAAAGCCTAGAAGCAAGATGCCGAGGTGGATTTCCACCTCTTTGGTGGCTGGGGTGATGCTTTCCGAGGTTTTTCAGCCCTGATGGCTCTCCCGTGGTGGTTTCCGTTACCCTCCAGGTTTCCAGCGGTGATGTACAGAAGCTCCCACCTCTCCCCAAATGTCTGCAAATGCATGTGTCTAAGGGCTATACAGGATTCATTTATGGGCCTCCCGTTGGCGGGATATGTGCATGCAAAATGAAGGTTGTATTTGGCTTCTAATATTCAGATCTATATTCCATATTGTGTTGACCAAGAAAACCAACTCAGCCCCGCGCTGAAGAATGTGATGGAGTGATGACTTTCAGAAACGTACTGTAAATCAAGGAGGCTAATAAATACTTGCTATTAATAAAAATGGGGCTACTGCCTTTCAAGTTATTGTGACATTTTACAGCATCTTAAAATTTAAGCTGAATAAGAAGGTGATGCCTTTGGACCCTTCCTATCCCCCCAGCAGAATTTCTGCTGAATTCATCCCCCTGGGATGCCCAGACAAGATGAGTGTTCTCAAAGAGAAGGTCTGGAGGGAGCAGTAAGACCCCTGCCAGCCCCAGGAAGCTGATAAAGGGCTGACCCCAGAGACAGGGTCCCCTTGGCGAGACACGGCCTCTCACGAGGCTGCACGTATGATCCAGCAGAAGATCTCCAGAACTAGTCCAGGCCAATGCACTGAAGGACCCTCAGCTAGAAGCTGGGCCACCTGCACCAGCTCATTACTAAAGCTTCAACATTTCCCGGTTCTAACCCCTCTCCTCTCCAAAACTGCTCCTGTCGGTGGGCTCTGCCTCCTACCTGGTAGGAACTGCCCCACTCCCCAAGCACCTCTGCATCCCCAAATCCAACATGGAAAGTGAAGTGCCATGGAGCAAAAGGTTGGCAGACACAAGTTCCCCGGGATGGCATTTTGTTGGGCTGTTTTCCATGTCTTATGTAGGACTGCCTTCAGCGGCGTGGGTGTCTTGTGTTTTCAGCTGTGGTTTTGGGGAAACTCCTTGTGAATCTGGGCAACATGCGTGATGCCTGCCCGGTGTCTTTCTGCACGACTGAGCTCCTTTCAGAAGGGAAAGGCTTAGGAAGCTGCGGTGGAAAAGAACGAAGCATCTCTGCCGTATCGTCATCCTTTGCTGCTGCAGTGCTCATCCTAGCATCCCGCACTGCCCGGGGAGTGGCGGGTCCCTGCGCTTATTTTCAGTCGAGTGAGAGGTGGGTTCAGGTAAAACTGTTATTCCGAGGTGGGCAAGGTCTAGCACCTCCCAATACAGATACGTTGCACAGCCCATTTAAATTAAACCTTTAATTAAAAAAAGTGGGTGCGGGCTCTGCCCCTACCGTACAGCCGATACACACTTGGGGCTCTAGTATAAATACAAGGTAAATGTTTTTGTCTCCTCCCAGCCCGCAGCAGCAGCAACCAAACCTATATTTTGGCCGGGCTTTGGCATGCCAGGGCAGCCTCTTTCCAGCAGCCCTCTTCCCTGCTAAGGGCATCGTTTCTGCACGCTCTTCTTGCTTCCCTCCGCTCCCGAAGCGATGGCACCTTCTGCGGCTGTAGTCATTAAAGGGGAGGGGAAAGAAAGCTTATTTAAAGCAGAGCCTCGCTGTATAAAATAAGGCGTGGAGGCGACGAGTGATCCCTGGCTGTGCTGAGGCAGGGATCGGCTTTTCCAACGTCTCTCCGCTCCGCAGCGTGTCGGAGCACCTCGCAGGCGCCCGGCATCCGCCCCTGGGCCCCATCTGGGCAAGTTTAAAGATGCCTGAGATGCAGCCGGGGTGCTGCTGCCTTCCCCGGCCCCGCTCATCCCTGCTGGGCCGCTGGTTTGGAGTTGCCCGGCTTTTCGGAAGCGGCAGGCACTTGGAAGCGTGGTGCCCGCATCGCTGGAGCGGGTCAGGAGAGAGGGCGGGAGGTGGGAGCTCATGGCACAGGCAGAGCACTCACTGGGAAATTATGCATTTTCTGGACCAGCTTATTCCCTCCCATGTATTAAATGTTATTTTAATGTTCTAGTGACAATGTTTTATAGTTAAGCTAAATGTAAGAGGTGGAGGATGCCCTCGGCGCAGTGTGAGGAGCGAGGGAGGGATCTGTCACGGCCCGGCCAAAGCTGGGCTGGCTTCTGGGCACAAACTGCAGCAAGAGCGACCTCCGCCTCGTAAAGGTGGTGATGTTAACGCAGGAGAAAAGCGTTTTAAAAATCACATTAGTTCGGAGACATATACTGAACTCATGAGGGGAAATCTAGCCCCTGAGAGAGAGAAACCAGAGAGCTGAGCCATAAACCAGTGTGATAACATCCTTATTATAAGATGCAAATTAAGGGGCCCAATTCGCTTTAAAAAAGCATTATGAGTATTTAATTTTTCTAGTGGGAATACCTCTGAAGTTGGCCTGCGTGTGCTTTTTCTGTGCTGTGTACTTTATACATGCAATCAAATAAAAGCAAAAAGTCAGGCCACGAAGAAGCCGCTGAGGGCAGCAATGGGGATGCCGGGCGCTGATTTGGGTGTCAGAAGCAGCAGCCGGCGCCTGGCGCTGGTGGGAGCACCCCTGCTCGCCCCGGGAGGGGTTCCCTGTGTCCGCCGAGCTCGTTTGTTCTGGCCATTCCTTGTTTCCTGGAGACTCTTATTTCTTTTTTTTTTTTTTAACATCTTCTTGAATTTGGAAGACGGCACAGTCGCCGCCCTGCCGCAGCCCCCGCCGTTTGTTGAACGCAGGAGGCTCAGGTCTGCAGCCCGAAGAGGGACTTGGCCGGCGAGGTGCGGGCAGCTGCGGTACAAGGGAGAGAGCCTCTGGGTGTTTCGCCTGCTCTCTGGCCAGCTCGAGGGTTTAAAGGTCAAGACTTGCTCTAAAAAGCAAAGAAAATGCGGTGCCCATAACTCGCATACTCAAAGGCAAAAGGCCTCGTCCAGGCGGCTGCGCACTGCGCCCGTCGGAAGGCTGAGATTGCCTTTTCGGACTCGGAAATAAAGCCCCTTCCCTGAGAGCCTGCTTTGTGCAGCTCTCCGCCGCGATGTGCGGGGCTCAAGGGTTGAGCAAAGCAGGGAGACCAGGTAAACGCGCCCGCCTTACCCAGGGATGAGGTAGCTTTGTTTATTTCGGGGGGCTGCGTAGCCTCGCTCGGCAGAGCCCGGCTCTCCCGGGATGGAGATGGGACGCGGGCTGGGCGCGGGGCTGGACCCAGCCCTGCAGCATCGCTGCTGGGTCGCGGCCGTGCCCACGGGGATGGGCGCTGCCCTGCCGAGGGCTGGGGGCGCGAAACCCCATGGCTTCCCCGAGAAAAGCCTTTTTCTCTCCTTCTGCACCCCAAACCCTGACCTGGCATCAGCCCTGGGCCCACGCTGAAGCCCCTTTCTGGCAACTGAATACTCACTTCTTCCCAAACCCCTCTTTACCCAAGAACAAAGCTTTTTTTTCAGGCTGCGCGGATGCACTCAGCTTGCAAACCCCATAAAATAGCTGCTGGTAGGTAATGCTCGCTGTCAGGCGCTGGGCTGGCCCAACCGCCAGAAATAGACTCCTCGCTTTCCATTTTTTTAAAAAAGCAAATAAATCCACTACATCCTTCTCCTATCTTGTTTAGGGATCATAAATCCAGCGCGCAGCAGGGTTAGCGGACCAGCCAGGCGGCTGCGCGAGGCCATCGGTGAGTGGGGCTGGAAGTATTTATGGGGCCACGCGCGGGGCTCCCGCTCGGTGCCGGCGAGGCAGCGCTGGGGTGGGCTTGCCACTGGGGCACGCACGGCGTCAGGCACTTTCTATATAAAATAAAGCGACTTAAAAACCCAAGACCCCTTCTGACAGAACAGGCCATGCTGTGGTAATCCTCCCATAGATACTGCTTCAATATTAAAGAGGAATTTTATGAGTTTTCTTGCCTTTTTGCCCCTCCCCACCCTGAATTCACAAAGTGCTGTATGTACGCCTGGAAAAAGATGGGGAATTGTGCTTATTTGCAAAGCGAACTTCGCAAAGAGGACGCAGACAGTACTGTGCAGCTCATCTCTGGACTGCAGTGAGAATTTTGCCCGCGCCAGCGTCGCTGCGAGCATTTTCCACGCTGTTCCCACCATGTTCCCAAAGCCTCGCCCTCCCCACGATGCAGGAGCCTGCCCGTCCAGACGCTTTATCAGATGCCCCAGCTTCTCCCCGCGAAACCGCGGCCCCAGATAGGGGCAACCATCTGCACGGGGGAAATCCTCCCGCGCCCGGCCCTGGGACGGCAGCTGCGGTTTCGTAGCTGCGTAGCCGTGAAATGGGGAAGGATGTTCTTCCCTGCGGTCTGCAATTACAGCGTGGAAAGTCACAAACAAGTTTCTACATCGTCGCCCTCCTGCAAGCCGGCTGCGATAAGGCAGGATGCGTCGGAAAGCAGAGCCCGGCCGGTGGATGAGTTATGAACGGGGCTGTAAAATCTGCCCGGAGGAGTGAACGCAGAGCTGCGCCCAGCTGCAACAGCGTCCAGGGGGCTCCTGGAAGTACTCGATGCTGCCTGGCTTTTTTTTAAATGTTAATTTGTCTCTTGCCCTGCCTGGCAGTGCCCCGGCCACCCGGCTCGGCAGGTGTTGGCACAGTTCATGCCCTGGGACGAGGTGGAGTGTTTTCATCCAGGTTTTAGGTGGGTTGGCAGTGGAGGATGCTCTGCAGTCACCCTGGAGATGAGCAAGGAAGGGTTCGGGGTGCCAGCAGTGCGCATTTCACTTAGGTATTGCCATCAGCTTTCTGCCGCTCTAGAAAAACCGTATGTGTTCACAAATAATTGGGCATGTACCCAGGCACCCTGTGCCTCCCACGCTGCTGTACAGGGATTTGAGGAAGAAGGTTTGTTCTTCACAATATTGCTTTCCTGCTTGTTGGAGATGGGGTAATTACCAAACATATTTGTTATCCCTTGGTCGATCTCCCTGCTGGTGCACACACCTTGCCCTTGCGCCTGCATCCCCACCCGGCTCCGTGTGATTAACCAGTAGCTAATTACTGTGGTATGTGGGCTCCTGCCCTGCCCACCTTGGTCAAGCAGAGCCCCTTGCGCTCCGAAACCAGAGCCCTGCTGAGCTCGGGGAGCGGAGCAGCGAGGGCCACATCTTGGAGCGGCGAGGGATGCACATTGTTTAAGTAAAAGTGTGGGAGGTTTGAGGAATCATTTGGCACACGTGAGAGCCCGATGGAAAAAATGAACTTTTCCTCGGCACACTGAGCACTCTGCCTGTTTGCTCTGCGCTCTTTCCCTTCCCTTCCCAAGGTTGCTCAAAGGGCAGCGAGTTTTAGCTCTGCAAATGCCTCCTATAAATTCCTTTCTCCAAATGCTGCCGACGAATACCTTCAGCGTCCCAGACTCCGGATCCCTTTAAGCTCCGACGAGCCATGTGTATATTGTGTATTTTTGTTAGAGGAGAGGATGTTTAGTTAACGTGTAATTAGGTGCTGCGTGTTCATCCCGAGTGATTTACGAGAGCGGGCGGGAGAAACTGCAGCGTAGCTCCGCGTGCAGGGGACGGGCGGCCGGGGAGAGAGCTGCCGCACCGCCAGGAAACAGAGGAGGGGGCAAAGAAATCCCTCCCGAAGTGCTGGGGGTCTGCTTTCCCCTCGGTGGGGCAGGTTTCTTCCAGAAAAGTGAGAACGACTGGGGAGCTCCAGCAGACACGTTCCTGCCACACGCAGAGGGGGGTTTATCAGAAAAATCAGTGGTGAGGGTTAAAAAGATAAATCCTGGGTGAGCGGGGTCTAAACCTGGGGCTGGAGGAGTTCACCCTCCCCACCGCCCAACTCAAGTCCACGCGTGGCAAAGGTTTCTTGATATCACGGAGGAGTTTCTACCGGGTGGGAAGACCTTTGTGTTGACAGTGCAGCCACCTCCAGTAGGAAAAGGTGGCAGTCCTGCCCCCAAAACACAACGACCCGTGGTATTTTCACTTGGGAAACTTGGATAGGAGGGACGCTGGAGCGTGCTCCCTCCGCTGGTCTGGGCACGACCAGCATAAATAACAAATACTCGGGTGACACCAAGCTGCTGCATCAGAGCCTCCTCGCTCCGGCAAGGAGCCGGCCCAGCCCTGAAGCGAGCCAGGGCTGCGAGCAGCCCCGCTGTCCCGGCCCCGCTGCAGACGGGCTTCAGCTGTGGTCCTCCTGCTCCTGTCTGCAGGGGCACACCCCAGGGCACCTCTCCGCCAGGTGTTGCTGATCAGGGCCACCAGATAAAGGCACGGCTGGGCACGGAGGGCTGGTTTGCTGGGAGGAGGAGCGGTAGAAGGTCGTGCTCCTGAGGTGGGAGGCTTGCGTGTTTTTGGATTTGCCTTGATGCTCTTTGGATCCCAGGAAGAGGGGTGTTGCGTGTGGAGGGGCTCCTGGGGCTGGTGGCACCGCAGCACCAGCCTTCAGCCAGGGTCTGCTGCTATTGCCCCAGCCTCGTGCTTGCGCCTGAACTGGCTTTGCTCCTCCTGGGCCTGAAAGGCAATGTCTGCAGTCTTTGTGTTTGGACGGCTCGGGAAGATCTCTCTCTCTGGAGCTGCCATCGGTGCCAGAAACCACCGGGATCGTGCCAGGTCTGTGCCCAGGAGTGCCAGCAGCTGCAGGGACCCTGAGCACTCTGGATAGTGGGAAACAGCCTTGTCTTGCTTTGTAAGAAAGCCGAAGCCGTCCTGTCCTGGCTCGTGAGGAACTGAGACTCTTACAGGGTGCTTCCTATTGAGCTTCACCTACGCGCAGTGCCGAGCCTTAGGTGGCACCTCATCTCGGCTTACGCACCTACGCGACTGCGTCGCTGCTCACGGTGGAGACAACTGGATGCTCGCGGGGAGCAGCTCTCCCACGGGCAGGTGAGTGGTACCCGCGCGCTGCTCTTTATTTTATTCCTGTCTTCAGGCGCTTCTCATCGCGAGGGAGCGGGATGCTTATCTGGGGTTAGACGCGACGCACCGCGCAAGAGGCGAAGGCAAAACAATGTCTGAATTGCGGAGGCTGTTGAGGTGGCTGGGGAGGATGGGGCTGCACCTCGGCAGCACCGCGTGTCCGGCAGGACCCGGGAGGAAGCCTCCGACCGCTGCTGTACCCGACTCCGCTCTGCAGGCAGCGCCTTGTTTCTCGCACGCTTCGCTTCCCCTGCCCAAATTCAAGGCCGGTACCCGGTGTTTTGAAGCTGCTGTCGTGTAGCTCTTCACAAGCACGTGCTACCTCTAGAGGACCTCCCCGTGCCCGCGGTGTGACATCTGCAATATCCGTCGTTATGTTGCCTTTCCCCTGCATTTGCCAGAGGGGGAAGCTTAGTATAGACTATGCGTTAGATTTTTTGGAAAGCCTGTACGCTCCCTGGCACCATGGGCTCAGCTTAGCCTTTCACCTGTGTAAGATAAATAAGTGGGGCGTTATGAGTGCACAGTATTGCGTTATACTTTTTTTTTTAAAAGATGTACCTCTAGAGCTGGAGGCATGGTCCATGCTGGTGTATTAATCACTAGAAGATGCGTTGCTCCATTATCCTGGCAGAAATCGTCTCTTACCAGTACCTGGCAATTAGCTGTCGTTTGTGCATTTTAGTGCTGTGTTGGGCAGAAAATTCTAGGTCTCTGGAAGGATTGTTTTGGGCACTGCTTGTTCAAAGTCTGTGAGCTCAGACTCTCCCAGACCAGGGTCCTGGGACATGAGGGTGTAAAAGTGCCTGGGACCTGAGCCTGGAGCAGGAGCAGCTCCAGGTCATGCTTTGCTCCTGTGAAAGATGTGGGAGATCCAGCAAGGCCCTGCTGGCGTCTCGCTGCCGTGGGATGCAATAGTCCCTGGCAAATGTTGCCCTATCCTCCCACCCCACGTCTCCCTGCTCCCCTCCTGCTCTGCGGCTGCTGCAGGAAGGCATCACCCGCTGCGTGCTTGTACAACGCCAAGCACGCTTGCCTCCAAAGTTCATTGGAGGCCCCTAAATGCTGCAAAATTAATAATGGGCACCAGTCCCTATCACACGGGGCCATCAGTGCCTCCAGTTAGTGTGGAGAAGGAATATTCAGATTCCCCCGGTGCTGTCACGGGCAGCTTTGTACCACGACCAGTGTTTCCCTCGCTGGTGAGTCAGGGATGAAATCACAACGGATTAATTCCCCTTTACCTTAGGGAAGTAGCAGGGGACCCTGCAGAAGCAACTGTGGCAGCTTGAGACCTGGCTGTGCCAAGCGGCAGGGTTTTGCCGTTGAGATGGGCTCCCTCGCAGTGTCGCGGGTGGCACGATGAGCGTGGGGCTGGAGGGAGGTGGGCAGGAGGCTCTGGAGCTGGAGGTGCCCACAGCTGGCCTGTCTGTAACTGGGGGGGGTGGAAGAGCCCAGCAGATGCTGGTCCTGCACCAAACCAGCTCCTTGGGCCCCAGGTGCTCTTGTTCCCTTCTGTCCCCTCCTTGGCTGGCTCCAGGAGGAGGCCCAGCCTGAGGGACACCTCTTCTTCCTTCTCCCTGTCACAGAAGCAGCGGGGCAGGGGGTGCCACCGTGTGCACGTCTGGGGTCCCCGTGGTGCTGAGCTCAGCACCGGTCTCCTTGGGACATGAGGGTGTCTCCAACTCTGCCAGTCGTTGTGGTCCCTTCCCTTGGTGAGGTTTTAGCACCTTGTACTTGAAGGCACCACAGTCCTGGTCTCCTGCCCTCCAGAAACCCTAGCTATGGTCAGATTTTTTTTATCTTTTTATTTTTTATTTTTGGCAAATCCATGCTAGAACTGGCTGGACTGGTTTGCAAATGCCTGGTGGCAGCTTCGGTCTAACGCAGTGATGCTCCAGGATTGCCGTTCCCAGGCCGTGAGCCGCCCCGGCGGCGTGGCTGCGCTCGGTTAGGTGTCCATCCCGCTGCGCGCCGGGGCGGGCCTGGCTGGTCCCCTGCTGTCTCCACATTGCCCACTTCTGCTTTGAGGTCAGGCTGGTGCCACCAGCTCGGAGGAAACATGAGGGTATCTTTAGATTATGTCGGCTACCCCTTCCTCTCCCCATGCCTTTCCGCTGCTGGCGTGGGGCACCCGGCTTTAGCTTCTGGGTGACTTCAGCAGCAAGAACTGCAGGATGAGGACATCCATTAAAGCGTCATCCTTGGCTTCTGCGGACCCTCAGCTGGTCTCACCAGTACTTGTTTGAGTGATGAAAGCTTGCACCGTTAATCTACCGCTTAATGAATATTGAAGTACTGTCTGGAAATGACAAGGCACATGTTTTTCTGTGACACAAACAAACCAGAAATATTTTCCACTGAAAACAGCCCTCTAAGTGTTCGGTGTCACCTTGCTGGGGCCTCGCCGGTGCCCTAATCTTTGAACTAAACTGGGAAGTGGGAATCTTGTGGCTGGTAATAGCTAGGCCATTATTTTAGAGATACAAATGTTTAATGTACAATAACGAGTCACATAATGAATGTCCAAATGAATGATGCTTTCTTCAGTTTTCCTTTCCCAGAGGCGCAGAAAGTATTGGTCACTTTGACACAGAAAGCAGCCAGGCAATTTCACCGGCATTCTCTAAAAAGCGGAGACTGTTTTGTAGCACGAACCTCGAAGGCCCAGAAACACCCCGTGTTTTCTGGTCGCTGCTCTGAATTCAGTTCGTTTGTGTTGGTGATGCTGTGTTAAATGGGATGCGGGGTTTGAGTGTGCTCAGCTCCAAGCTCTGCTGAGGCAGCCTTGCCCTGTGGGAGTGAGGGGTGGAAGGGGATAGGGAAGAACATGTGTAAAGGATTTCTTCTTTCTGTGAATAAAACAATTGACTAATGAAACCTGGTATGGGTGGGCATCGTGCCCTTTACCTACCGTATTTCACTGCGCTGAGGAGATGGGAAGCCTCTGAAAGGGGATACCCTACATCTGCCCGCTCCCCGGGACGCTGACACCTCGTGTCCTCGCGGTGATTAAAAGCGCAGACACCGGCTGTGAGCGAGTTGCTGGGCAGGGAGCTGTGTGCCGGGCAGGCGTGGGCTCGGCCGCCAGCTCCCGCTGGTAGCGGCAGTGGGAAATGGAGCATTGGTGCCGGTGATAAGCGACTGCGGGTTATTAATAAGGAGCAACGCTTATTGAACGCTGTTGCTTCATGTTGATGACTAAGTGACCGTGTTTATAGGGTGATGCTGAGGATGAATTCCTCTTCGGTTAGGGAGGAAACGGCTCGGTGCAATGAGCCCACGGGTGGGCTGGGCCTGCCGTGGGACCGCACAGGCACCGCTTGGTGCGCTGGGCCGAGCATCCCCGTGCGTGCGCTACCGAGGTGTCCCCTGCCCTCAGCGTGGCGGGTTTTGCCCAGAAGCTTTCAGTACCTTGTTTCTCCTTACTTATCGGTGAGTTAAGGAGAGAAGCTCTGTAAGATGTCTTGAGAGCTTGGGAACACGGCTCCGTCCCTCCGTCACTGAATCCCGGGGGAGAGCACCCTGTCACTGCAGCAGGGCAGGACCAAGCCCCGAGTGGTTCAGGCTTTGTCATGCTACAGAAGACAACGAAGACTTGGAAATTTCAGCCACAGTAGGAAATTACTCATGCATGTGTACGCGGGGGAGGTCTGAAGCGAAATGTTGCTTTAGAAAGCAAAGTTCTAGTGTTCAAAAAAAAAAAAGAAAAATCCAGGTTTTATCTATTTTACTGAAGGCTATAATGAATTCTTATGTATATTTTATGAAAATATTTATTTTATTTATAGCCTGGCATTAAGGATACTTTTTTCATAATAAGCTCAGGTCAGAGCTCCAAAGTGAGTTTCCTGTAACCGTAGCCTGAAGGATATATTTTGCGAAAATGAAAAATGAACGCATTATGTACCTATCGATACGGCCCTGTGCTGATCAATGCGAAGCAGCAGCGCGCTCCCACCGTGGCGGGAGGCGGCTGCCGCCCTGCCTGGGCAGAGCGGGGACTTCATCTGCAACACGGAGCTCTCGACCGCCGGCCGACAAAATGCCTCTCTGACAGCCAGCCATTAATTACCATCATCTGAGCCTAATTCATTCATCCCTTTCCCTCTCATGCAGAGGGACAGCGAGGGCTGAGGGCACTTGGGGAAACGTAGGCATGATTCCATATTCGTTATGCAGCAAGCGCTGCCTGCGACTTTGTTGGTTGCAGTGGCTTTAATTGAATTGGCTTGCCAATAAAGCTGTTGTCATTCAGTAAGTGAATTTGTTGTACTACTCGCACCACAGCTGCTGCATACAACCAGGCATTTCCTGAAGGCAAGCCAACCTTGCACTACCCTGGCTGGAGTTTTTTTTGTTTTTTTCCTTCCCCCAGATCCATCCGCAATGCCCTTTGGGTGCAGTTTCCACCTAAGTGGCTCCGGGGAGGTGCGGGCGGTCCTCCAGCTGAGCCCCTCCGCAGGATACTTTGCAACCCCAGAAGCGGTGGCTGCAGGCTGCGTCCCCACCAGGCTGTGGGGCCGGCCAGCACGTGTGTTTTTTTCAATTACCAGGCGCTGACCTCCGTTACCCTATGCCGGTCATGATAGAGCATCATTGTTCCTCACGGTAAAAATAAATACAGAATATGACAGGTTTTGTTAGTCAGGAGCTTAGAGTCCCATTAAGAAGTCTAGCAATATTGATAAAATAAAGCAACATTACAAGAGGCAGTTATTATGGAGTACGTAGGCTGTTGGGCCAAAAATATTCCAGCTTTCCACAGTTTATAAAACATTAGGGAAGGAGAAGTTGGGGGGACTACTTGATTTATTGTGGCTGTAAAGTGATATTGAGATGAAGTAAAATATCCAGAGGTCTGAGAAGGCGTTGCTCCTTGCCTTTTAACACAAGGGACGAGTGCATGTGTGACAGTCCAGAATGGTGGTGGCCAACGACCAGCGTGAGGACCAGATGCCTCATCCTTCTCACTGAGGAGCTGGGATGCAAACCTACACCTGAATGCTGCCACTGCCCCGTCTCTTTGCTGGGGCAGAATAAAACCCCGTATTTTACCCTCCTGAAGAAGGGGGGAAGAGATCTGGATCCGTTTCAAAATGCTGTGGCTCAGTCCCAACTCTGATTTGAATGAATTACTTTTCATTTTCTTTGTGCTGTGCTGAGCTGGGTGAATTACCCCGAGAAACAAGTTTTCTTCAGAGAATTTTTTTATAACCTCATAAAACATTACATTGAAGTCTGAGTTCATTCCATCGGATTTCTCCAGATTTATACTTATCATAGATTATTTTTAATGCATCCAAACTATGGGCAGGTAGGATATTTCAAGCTCTCTTCTCAAATTGGATCATGCTCAGCTGGATGCCTAACCTAAACTGAAAGAGATGAAGTAATGTTTTGTGTGTCAATCCTGCTTGAGATGAATCACGAATTTGAAGAGAGAAGCTGGCAATGAGCTGGTTAAACTTGTACATGAATGCCCCTTTCTAGACATCCAATAATAAAAGGAATTCTCTCCATATAGGCTTGTGCTATTTGAGGAGTAACTCACGAAGAGATGCCTAATATTGACTGATAATGGTAAAAGTTTCCTGGACTTCAGTACCAGGGGATTGAGCCTGCAATGGGAACCTGTTGCCTTCAGCACTGTACATCTGCATGTACGGATCTGTGGAAGTGGTTTTGGCAAAGGCTGCAGTACCTATTTTCAGCCCAGGAGGAGTCACTTTTCCTGTTAGTTTGGGAATAAAATTATACCAAGTATTAAGCTGGAGGCCCTTAAAATAGCTGTCGTGTCTCATCTTTCTTTTGGGATCAACTCTAGGAAGAAAACCTTGGTGGCAGATGATGGCGAGTGTCCCACTGATGTCTGTAAGACTGAACTTTTTCCCTTGCTGTTTCTTGGGATGTTTCCTCGAAGTGAAGTTGCTGATCTACAGCTCCAGGAAATTCCTTTGTGGTCAGCCCAGCTCTGTCAGCCAAAATGCCTGATGTTAGGTGATGTGTCTGGAGGCATGGGGTAGCGAGGGTGTATCAGCGGGTGCGTCAGTGAAGCCTGGCATTTTAGGGCAGGGCCGTGTGAACCCGTAACAGTCACCTCTCCTAATGGTTTTGGGATGCCATTGGGTCCCAGTGCAGCTGTTCTGGAAACAGGTTCTGCACCATTAGCAACCCTGAGCTGATCCAAAGCCAGCAAGTTGGTAGGTTTCTTTCCACTGAATTTAGGTGTTGAGTAATGTTATGTCAGAAGCGCGTGGATAACTTTAACCCAAGCAGGATTCGTTGTTTGCTGCTGGAAGAGGAGTTGCGAGGCCTGGAGGATGCAGTAGCAGTGGTGGGGTGCTGGGTCTTGGTTTCCTCCTGCCGGGAGGGTTGGTGGCCCTGGGGCAGAGTGAAACTCCTTGGCAGTTGATGGGAACTGCAGGTGTCTCTCACACAGAGGAGTTTGTCCCCCTTTCTGCTGCACCAACACTCGCCCTGGGGTGTCCGTGGCATAGGACAGCCCACCGCCTTGGAGTGCTGTCAGCTGGAGCCTCAGCTCGGCTCGGGGCAAAGAGGATGGGGAAATCTTACTGGTGAATAACCTGTGGTTTGGGTTACTTAGAGCGACCTAATTTACCTTGAATACTACTCTTAGAGCAGTAATGCGAAGTAAGTGACTGTGTCAGTCAATTATAGACTTATGGTAGCTGACAACTTTTTCTGCTAGCATGCCTTCCCACCACTCCCCAAGCCTCTGCTGGAGAGGACAAGCCCAATGGCAGTAAAGACATGTGAAACTCAATAAGCAATGGCAAGCAGCCAAGATAAAAGTTCAGGGTAACTTCATATCGTCTTATGTATATGGAGTACAACTGTATTTTTTTAGAAGGCCAAACATAAAGAGCTTTTGTATGCCTTTATCCCCCACATTATTAGAAATAAATTTTCAGTATTAAGAGCCATGTACTTCTCAATTTACAGATAATAAAATTGGCTCTTCTTTATTTAGAAGGGTAATATTTTTCTTAATTCTTCTGTGCCCTTCATGTCCATGGTTTAAGAAAGTTGTGTAAGCATATTGACCTTCATTTAGAATGAGATTTCTGTACGGCAAATAAAAATACAGCATAATTTCCCAAAGACTGAGATGAATGACTGGGACAGTGGGGAGCAATGACTTCCAGAAAGCAGAATTGAGTGGAAGGGATCCAGCCTCTGAAACCAGATCCTAGAAGAGCCATGAATATTGGTTTGTAGTAGGTCAATGTTTATTTTTCTTTCTCCTTGGCAGGCACTACTTTTGCCTTTAAGCTTAGTAGGTTAGGCAAAAGAAAAAAGTTCATCTGGGAGGAAGAACGTGGTGAATAAATGGTCAGAACACAAAACCAGGTTGTAACCCTTTGAGCAGTTCTTGTTGAAATCTGAAATTGTTTTGTGCACCTTCAACTAGCTGACGATGCAAGCTTAACTTTTTATTTTATGTGCCAAGTTTATGTCAAACTTAAAGGTAACCTATGCCAAAAAAAAAAAGTATTTTGTAGACATTGGCTGTTAGCTCTTGCAAGCCACGCTTTTTAGTGTTAGGCTGTTGGTGGGCATTGACCACTGGGTGCCATGTCCCTGCCGGCTGGGGCAACGTTGGGTGGCCGTGCAGGGTCCTGTGGTCCTGCCATGGTCTGCTGAGCCACCCCTCCGTCTCCTGTTCCACCAGGCCGGGTACAGGGGAGGTCTGGGGCAAAAAATAAAATGTCATTAAGGTCTGTAAAAATGAGCTCGTCTCTCCTGGCTTGTGATACAGGGTGCCGGACTGCACCACGCCTCGGCTTGATGTGGAGCCTGGTGCCAACCGGTCGTCATGTCTCTGCTAGCGCGGGAGGGCTTGGGTGCTCTGCACCCAGCACTCAACGGGTTGTTAAAGGTGTAATTAACTGCGTGGGTGGCAAAACAGCCCAGGGCTCCGGTTTGCATTTTGTGCAACTGAACATACCCTTGTTGTTCAGGTAATGTGGCAAATAAAATTCGAGCAGTGCAGCGGCAAGTGTTGATGAGGAGTGTTGAAATAGCATGAGAATGGGTTTTATTACAGTATATCTCCTGCTGAAACTGCAGGGCTGGTGCAAATAATCTATTAACAGAAGGCTTTTGTGAAGCTCTATGGTTTTTTAAAGACATTTATGGCTGCGCTAGCAAATGCTTGCTGTGCAAAAGTCCGGAGGCACAAGTCCTCGCGGGCCTCCCGTCATCGCTGTCTTCAAGCGTTGTGTTGCAACAGGTGCGGAGGTACCAGCAGCCGAGGCTCTGGGGCCGGGTGCCCACCCTGCGGGAGCCGAGCGGCCGTGGGGCACACAGCCTGGGGGTCCCCATGGCCGCTGCCTGCCCCCGCCTTGGGTTTCTTCTGTGCTGCGCACACTTTCCACCTCCAATGACCTGGGCTTGCGCTTCCACACCCGCAGTGGATTGGGTTCTCTCTACCGAGTCAAGCGTCTGCTTTGCGTACGCACGGAGTGCTTACCGCCTTTTTCCTCGACCTAAGGCACTGCTGTGAGCAAGGTTTGGCACGCAGCGTCGTGTGCGCAGCGCTGGATGGGGAAGGGGTCTTGTGACTGCCGTAGCTCCACGTGCAGACGGATGCCCTCCTCGCTGCACTCCCCGGGGGCCAGGATTAAGCCTTCCCTGAGCTCCCCTGCCTGCCCACGTGAGCCGAGATGCGGTCTGAGCCTGCATGCTCTGAAGGGTAAAGCTAAAAGGCAGGTACTCGTGGGGAGGGGATCGGTTCAGTCCAAGGCTCTGTGCTTCGACAGGTGTGCCCTTGCTCTTCTGCAACATCTTCGTGGGCTCAGTGACTTCAAGCCTCGCTGCGTGCACGGCTTTACCAGCTTTGCCTGGGCTACCTGTGCTCTCACGTCCTAGGCAAGCTTTTGGAGGAGCGCTCTGGGATAATTCAGTTTTTTTCCAGTCCAGTACCTCTCACAGAGGAGCAACAAAAAGCACATTTTTACTTAAAAAGTCTTGCTGTCAGGTTTTTCCCCTGTTCCAGCAAAGAAATGGAGACGTGTAGAGCTGGTGACATGGCCAATAAACCTGCACCTCTGGAGCTGAATTCAGAGTTGATTTCAAGTTCTTTAAATGAATTAACTTCCACAGACACAGTTTCTGATAGGAAATACTGTAGGCTACCTCGCAGAAATTCCCCTAAATCAATTTTGCATAGTTCTGAGCCTTTGCAGAGGAAAAACTAGCTTGCGAGTGGACTTTGAATTATTTCTATCATATGCCAAGGAGTGAGATCCTTACAGATTAGAGGGAAGAAATCACTTGAGAAATTAAGCAGCACACAGCAGAAAGCAGTCCCACTGCTCTTTTCCTTGCTACCCTCCAGGTTTTAAAGTTTTCAGCAGGGAAGGGAAAAGGACCTCAATGCTACGGGCATCCCCCTTCTCCCTGGGCAAGCAAGGGCAGTGCAAGTGTGTCAGTCAGACAGAGGAGCATCTGCCCATAACCTGGTGGGTAGAGACTGTTGTTGTCTGAGAACACTTTGTGCATTGCAGAAGACCTTGTCTGAGGTCTCCTAGTCTTAAAGGCTCTGGTCAGAGCTTGTACACAGCCCCGTTAAACATTCCTCGTGCTCAGGTGCACAAGGATGCTTCTGCCTGTTTCAACAATGTGCAGAGTGGGGTCCTGGTCCCACCTGCAGCCTTCACAGGCCGCTGTGGGACAGGGAAGTGCGGGAGCGTGGCAATGTCTCTAACAGGATGATTTCATGTCAGTAGTTACAGGCTCCTGTTTGGTTTGAGACTGTAGTGTGCTACATGCCATAGTCTTAATTTTACAATGCAAAAAATATTTTAAACTTTTTTTAGTAAGATTTTTAAATTTTTAAATTAAATTTTTAATTGGCTGTATACAAAGTCCTTGCACGTGAAGCACCTTTCAGACTGTACCCCTGTGTTAACCTGAGCCTGATGCCCTGCAGCTCAATTTGGGACAACCCCGCTCAAAGCCCATGTTCTCCCTTCTCTAACAGGTCTTTCTTGAATGGACTTGGAGGTCTGGTGGGAATCTTCACTTAGCTGTGCTCTTTGCCAAGGGGAAGCCTTCTCCTATTACTTGTCTCTCATTAAGTCAATTCAAAAGGCAGATGGTTCTTTCGTCACTAGTTAATTTGCTTGGCCGAGAAGGAAAAAGAATAAGACGTCATTTCTGATGCATGGTTTGATTGGACCGGCAAAGCCTTGGTCAGTACCCACACCATACTTGTGCCCAGACCTCTAGAACTAAGAGCCATCTTATGTGCTGTGCTGATTGTGAGTGCAGCCAGTTCAGCCACAGAATTTGCAAAATATGGTTTTGTGTAGTTTAGAAAAAAATTTGAGAGGTAAAGGATTGAACTGTATGCAGATGCAGAGTATGTATAGCAGGCAGGTGTGTGCATCTGAGTCATGGGATGACAATAGCTCTCCACTTGTATTTGTATAAAGATTATGCGCTAAGGTCCTGATTCCAAGCCCCTCGAAGCTGATGAAAATCTTTCTGCTGGCTTTAACGTGTTTTGCTCCAGATCTACAAGTGCAGGGAGTTCAATGAAATCAGAAGTCAGAACCTGAAAAGAACATGCGAGTGAGATGCAGAAAAGCTGAAATTAGTCCAGACAAAAAAAAAAAACACCCACAAAAGGGGGAGAGGGGGAGGCATATGGATGGGGACTAAACTACCCAACAAAATGCAGTGCAGGTGCTTTTCTAAAACTTTCTCTTCTGTTTATTTCAAAGCACTGTAAAAATGTGCTTTCTGTATTGCAAGGCTTTTCACGGAGACAATGCTTGCTCTGAACAATTCATTTTCAGGTGATCCATTCCAATTTGCTTGTGATCATTGGGAAGGGAGGATATTCAGTTTAAAGCAGTCTACCTGTGTGGAATTCACAATGACAAGAAACCTGCAGCTGGAAGTAAGATCGAGAACTGGGCTTTACCGCAAGCCTTTGCATGAGCTGAGTGCTGGATTTCCCAGTCCAGTTCCTCCCTGCAGTGGGAATTAATACAGTTACTTTGAGCTACGTGCAGTGGACGAACGGGCGGCTGTAGCAATTTTATTGAAGTTGAGATGCTCTAGATTTTCTGTGAAATGAGCAAAACCAAGCCTGTAATGATATTCACCTATAGAACCGAAAATATTCTGCAAAATAACAGAAAGCACTGCGATGCCTGTATTGCTGTGGAGGACACCACGGCACTAGTGGGGAGGGCTGCAAATTGGCCCAAGCTCCTTGGTAGGTCTGAACCTCCCAGATCCGATTTAGCTCTGAGTATGCTCACCTGACTTCCTGCTGATGCTCCTGGGCTGAACAAGTGCGGACAAACCCTGTCTAAAGCTGCTGCCAAGCCTTGCCAGCTCTGCTTGCTGGTTTGCCCAAGCGCTTGGGCGATAGGATTTGTCCTGCCCTGTTTTTGCAAAGGGATTTGGTGATTGCAAAACATGTCACATTATTGACTGAAAGTTGTTACCATCTGGTGGCTGTGTGGATGGTCTGGTACTAATGAGTAGGTAATCTGAGGCGAGTTTCTAGCGGACAGCTGTCCTCTCTCGCTTTCTTTCTCGTGATCATACACATCATTGTTGTGCTGGACACTAATTGGTGTCCTTACCTGCAGTGACTAGTTACGAATGGCCATGGAAGCACCTTCCACAAGAAACAGGTTGTGGTGTATGGATGGGGTAATAGGAGGAAAACAGCCTTTCCAGCAGCCGTACTGTATGTTTTATGTGTAGACAGGATTTCAGGTTTCTAGCAATCTTATACAAGCCTTAAATGGTCTAAAGAAGGAATCAAAGGATGTGAACTATTGTAGATGAAGTAAGACAAATAAAACCAAACCTGGCTATTCCTTGGCTTAATTCCTAGCCCTCCAATAAGTCAACAGGTGCCTGCTCCAAACCACTTTGTCTTGTAGAGTGCTTGTGCAGAAAATGCAATGTAAAAAAAAAAAAAAGTCGTGTGTATTCAGAGTTGTGATCAGGTGGAAGCTGTTCAGAGGCAAAAGTACATAATGGTGTTGTTGGTTTTTACAGGTTTGGTGGTATTTGAAATAATATTCAAAATCTGACTTGCGTGGAGATCTCCAAGTGTTACGTTTGTTGAAAATGGCACATCTCAAGAACAGAGATCATTAAAGCTTGCTCTGGTGCAGGTGAGCTTCCCTGGATGACTTTCTAAAGAAACCTCAGTTCTAACGGTGGAGTTTGGTTTGTCTCCTTTCGTTGTACCACAGCTACAAGTGTGACTGCTGTCTGAGGCCTCAAGCAGCTAGCTCATGTCTGGCTTGGACTTCCTTGCCAGCAAGTCATTTGTGATTGCAGGTGGTTATTTACTTGTACGCAGTTCCTCCTATCTCCCTCCTTATCTCATCCTGTCTGTACCAACTTATGACTCCTCTTAAATCTGAGAGGAGCAGTGGTGGCTGTGGTGGTGGTGTGGTGTTTGTGTCTAGGTGTGTTTATTTTGAGGTCAGCAAGCACGCTATCTCAACCTGTTGGAAGCTACTTAGGTAGCTCACTATCAGTGAGTGTTCTGTGCTTTCTTTACGTAACGTTAGAATACAATATTACAATAATAATAAGTAAATAACAATATTACCTTTTTTGGAAAAAAGTAAATTTTTTTGGGGGGGGAAAAAAAAGATTTAAAAGCATTCTTTCAGTTGTGGAACAGCAGGTGGAGGGCTGAGGCCCACAGGAAGGCGAGCCCCATCTTTGTTGTGCAGCTATATGTCTTATTAACAAACGGTTTGATCCATCCATTATGTGCTCCGCGGAGGCATGGTATAAACGTGTGCATGTCGGTCACAGATGTGCACGTGGAGCAGCGGCACTGAATCACCTGTCATCTTGTATGGCAGGGGTGAAAGGGGAAGCTATTTACATAAATTATTGGAGAGCAGTAAATATTTCATGATATCACATCAAGATTAGCCTAAACTTGATATTAAGAAGCAGAATGATTTGCTCTTAGTCAAAGACAATTAAAGAAGGTGCTTGAGGGTAAAGGAGAGTGCCTACTTGGGATGATTTTTATCATACAGTGGGTGATGGGTTGGGAAGCTTTTAACCAACATCTTAATTCCTCTGTGGGTTTTGCATCTACTGCCCTCCTAGTTCTAGCTGTTGTTGCAGCTTCAGGAAGGATAACACAAAAGAAATGCAGTTTTCTTTCTGAGAATGGGGCTTTGGTTGGATTGATGTCTTTGCTTCTGTTAACGTTTGTAACTTCAACACCCCTTCCTAATTTTAAGGGTTTCTGGAACGTTTTGCAAAGATTCAGTCAGCAAAGTTCAACTGTAGTAAAGGCAAAATCATTAATGCATCCTAGTTGGACTAGGAATCTACCTGGCCTCAGCTATGCTATGGGTCAAGACCAAGTCTTTTGTTGGCTAGAAGCTGTAGAGGGTTGAGGCCTTTTTCAACTTCTTTTTTCAGTTCCACTTTTCTACTGGCCAATAAATCCACATCTTTAAAATAGAATAATGTTACTTATTTGCTAGGAATGGGTTCACTTACTATTTAGGCAACTGGAACTCCATGTCTTGCCTTTCCCAATGTATTATGGAAGCATGAATTACTTGTAGCTCTTGTAGTGAAGTCAAAGGCCACTTCAAGTGAGAGCTCAGTGCATATTAGCTTGCTGAAAGAACAGATCCCTTGCTTGTGTATTCCCTCTAGAGTTGGTTGCAAGGTGATTATTCTCATATAACTTCTCAAATATATTTTTACGGAAAAGTAAAAGCTGACCAATTTGCCTAAAGGAAAAAAAAATAGTCTCCAGATAAGCCCCTACCCCCTTTCCATTCTGAAGCAGGTAGAGCTTTCTGTCACTCTTGTATTTTTAATCAAAAACCAAATTATCAGTTGGGGGGGAGCTTAAATTGAAAATCTTTGACAAGTCTGAACTGCACCCGTGCTTTGTGAGAAGCGCGTCCTCTTCGGTTCCCAACAACGTCAATGCCGGTTGGAGGAGCAGGGAACTTTAAAGACATGCTCATCGCGTCCAGGATTATAGACCCATTGTTTAACTAATAACACTCAATCCCACCAGCCCATGTTTACTACAGAGTCTTTATTTTTATTTTCCATCCAGTCTTTCTATGTGAAAATGTAAGAGCTTTATTTTCTATAGCTCTTTCTGTGCTTGCCTTCCTGGAGTTTTCACAACCTGCTGTGCAGGGTGGGTGTAGGATGCAGTCAGTGGGGAATGCCCCATCTTACAGGGCTGTAGATGAGTTTTTTTTTTTTTTGGAAGCTCAGAGCTGTAGAGAAACAGACCCAGATTGCTCTTGTTGCACAGTGTGTAACTGAGACTGCTGGCTGTGGGTGGGGAGACATCAAGTCAAATGATCAGGCAGGCTGAGCACCTGCTGCAAATGATATTGGACAAAACCGCTGTCTCTTTCCCCTGAGTAGTCCCATTGACTTCTCTGGATTTTCTCTCTCCTCTCACTGGTGTTTCGGATGAGTGACAGAGAGCAGAATTTGGTCCAGGACATTTAAAAAACAAAAACAAAACTCTAGCTTAATTACTATCGTGCTCATTTGGTTCATCTGAAAGTGATATATCGCGTTGGTTCTCTGGCAACCACTTGTAGGACACTCAGGCATTGTCAATATATCTATTCCTTGTTTCAACATCCAAGTAATACGCTCCTCTGCCACTTGACAAGTGATCTGTGCCCTCTCCCAGTGGCAGTCTATTGACCACTTCTGAAAGCTCCCATGAGATTATGCTTATGCTTATGAAACACTCGGCCATTAAAAGAACAGCACCAGCACTGCTTTGTAGCTAGGGCTTTTCCATCTCCAGCTGCTTTGAGTACCTGATCATTGATTTGCAGTAAGGACAACACCTTTTAGGGTGCCAGTCACCATTTAAATGTAACACATTTAAGTCCAACTTTGCTGGACCTAGTTACTGTAGCATTTCCCTCTTTTTTTGGAAGAGGTTCTTAAGCCCCTCTCCCTGTCTTCAAGATGAAGATGGTTGTAGGTACAGAGGTATTAGATCTTCCTGTAATGACATTTGAACTGAAATACAGCTTCAGCAGTAAGAACAGGGAGGTGAAACTGAGACTCATGATACCCATACAGTGTCGGCATCAGTGCTGGCTTTGGGGGTGCAGGAACATCATCTTGGAGGCTGAGAGCACAAGCAAACTGCAGAGCTCATTGTGTGCCACTGTTAAAACACAGCGTATGCACTGTATCTCGTTTCCTCAGTCTTCGTTATTTAAACTGCTCTACACTGGGGAGGAATAATCTCTTCTATAGTGAAGATAAGGGAAAATCACTCTTGCATTACTTGCTCTTGAGCTCTCTTCTTTGACGATGTAATGCCTCCCAGGTCATGGGGCATGTAAGACTTTCCTCTAAGGACAGGCCCACAGCTTGCAGAGGGGATGGGGCCTAGACCTTTCATCTGGGAAGCTACCGAAGCTTTGATGTTATGCTAACTCTGCTTTTGTATTCCTAGAGCATTCTTTAGTCCCATGATTTTCTGATTTGATGTTTATACCCCATGTTCCCAGTACTTGATATGTAAACTTGTTGCAGAAATGAAATTTTCTGTATAACTTCCTCTTTCCTACTGCTGTTGGAGGCCTTTGCTATCTCAGCTACTTGAACTCTGCTGAAAACTGCTCAGTCTCTGGAAGTGTCTACTTCTGCCAGGTAGTTGAAGGGGGAGAGGTGTGACACTGATTTTCTTTTGGTGGGAATTGTTGCAGTCCATGAGGTCAGGTTGCAACGAGTTCATGTGTCTGGGTGTGCAGCAGGGGCAGCGTGCTTCATTTATCCTGGGAGAAACTGGTCTCCCTAAAAACATAGCTTGAATGCTGCCTTTTGGGTTTCCAGTCTGAGAGCCCTACCTTCACTGGCGTAGCCTATACTGCAGAGGCAGAGAAAATTAGTCTTGATAGCGGTTGAAAACCCGATGTAAACAGAAAGAGGTACCAACCCCCTCTCCTCCCTCCCACATCATCCTTGCTGAATTTTTTGTTCTCTCCAGAATTTGGTTGTGCTTGCTTTGTTCAGCCAACTGCCGCTTGTGGCATGAGAAACATTATTCAGGATCAACCTACGTTGCTCCTCTGGTTCTGCTGCGAGAGGCTTTGTGGGAATGAGAAGTCAGTGAGCAGCCTAATCGCAGGGTTGGAGATGGTTACTGGTCTCACTTGTGCTTGGGGCTGGCCTTGTTTTGCTACTGTTTAATTACCTGGTAAATCAAAAGTGGCAATCCTGCTTAAATAACTTTCCCCTGTTATCATCAGTAGCCTTAGCAGTAGCTTTAGCCATGTTAATGTCTATTTGTCTATGTGCTATTAGCCATGTTAATACCTGATTTGTCATGGAAGGAAGAAAAGGTGGTTAATTATTTTCTTTGGATCTTAATGCTGCTGGGCTCAAGAACATCTGAGTAGCTATTTTAATGAGAAGACTTCTGGTGAAGTACAGGTAAAACCTTAGTCTTTAATTGCTCCTGTGAGAAGTCTGTCCAGGTTGAATAACAGTGTTCAACTTGTGCACTGAAGAGCAGAGCCCTTCTGAGATGGAGAGGGGAATGCCTCCTGGGGAGATGGCAGGAGAAGCAGAAATGAAATGCAGCGAACATTGCTGGTTCAATATTACTTAATCCTTCTGCTTTGGGATCATCGGGTGATCAATATTTTGTGGAGACCTCAGTCAAGATAACGTACGGGCATACCAACTTCTTGATGTAAAAACAAACAAAATAACTGAACAAAACAAAACAAGAAAACCCCAAGTGTTGCAAATTGAAGCCCTTTCCCTGCAGCTCATCTTGCTTGGGAGCACTTTGCTTGAATAGGGTTTACCTGCAGGTAAGGCACTTGTTGAAGACTTCAGCTTAATTCTTGGTTCTGGTCCAGGTTTTGTGATGGTTGTGGAACTTTCAATGCAAGGCCCAAACCTAGAGACACAGCTTATTCCACAAGTGGATTGTATAGATAAACTCATTAATATTTCTGAAATACTTAGGAGCCACTTAAGCATGTCAATAAGTTTAGAGCGTTATTGCTGCATGGACTTTGATTAAATCCCTTCATGTCAGATCTAATCTTAAACATTTTCATCAAAAACTTGTGCTTTTTAGGAGTTTTTTGTTTGTTTGTTCACTGTTGATTTCCATTCAAAGTTTTCAAAATCTGAGCCAGGCCTCTAGCTGCTTGGAAATGTTCAAAGCTTTTCCAGGCTTATTTTTTTATTCAACAGTATTGTAGTGGAAAAAAAAAATTCCTTATGAACTTAAACTGTAGAGAGTTTTGGCAAGTCTTAATTTTGCCTTTGGAAGCTCTGCAGGTCTCTGCAAATCCAGCCCTCAGGAGCTCAGGCTCAGCCTGCTCCCTAAAGTGATGTGGGTATCATCTGGTGTTTTTATTTTTTTAAGGTAAGAACAGGGCACACTCAAGTGAAAATGATTCTGTTACTTTTGCTATGACTAGGCTGAAACTGGGAAGTGCTTGCTTGATGTTAAGGCCAGATGAACGTTAAGAATTTGATGTAATCCTAGACCTCAGGCATGAAACTCAGCTTGACCTTTCCTGTTGGGTGCTTTTATGCAATCCTACTGGACATTTAGCAACAAGAAAGGAAACGGAGGAAGGATATCGGTTCAACCATATGTCAATGCTGGGACACAAAGTGACAGGGAGAGGAAGGACTGAGACGTGCACAAAGTCACCGGTTAAAATAAAACCTTTATAGAGGGGAACCGGGTGGCCTGGGGGACCGACATGTTCGTTGGAGGTCACCAGTTCAAACCCAGTTTATGGAAGTAGTGACCAAAAATTATTGTGGTGTGATGGCTGATCTGCTTCCTAGGCTCAAAGAGCTTTGCTCTCCTGTGGCCCTCCTCGACCCGATCAGTTATAAAAGCATTTGCCGTAGCTGGTCTCCACTGGCAGGTTAATGCAGGGCTAATGACCCTACAGGGGGCTGAAGGGTGTCTTGTCCCTAAAAGCTGGCTGCTCAGGGAAGGTGAGCAGCCTGTGGCAGGGCTGTGTGGGAATGCTTGCACTGGCCCAGGGCTTCTGTGCTGTGGTTAGAAAAATAGTGACTTGTGATTTTTTTAAACAACAACAACAAAACCTTTCTTGCCTTCTCTCTAGAAGAGAAATGGGGCTTTAAAACCCTGAGTTTTTTTCACCCTCCCCTAATTAAGTTTGTCTTGAAAGAACAACAACTTGTGGCTAACTTTTGCTATTCTAAGTATTTAAGAAAAGCACTCCTGCTTTTTCACTATACTGTCACCACCAGGGGTAAGGCTGTCCCAAAGCATGCATTTAGAAGATGGGAATCGGGTATCTGAAGTGAAATGGTGTATTTTTATAAGCTCCTGAGCACCCTCACTTGCTAGTGAAGGCCTTTACTGTGTGTCAGTCCCTAATAGCAACTAACTTGAACTATTTTGGTAAAAACTTGCGTTAGTGAGATTACAGTTTTCTACAGGTTTTGTGTGAGTGTGGGCTGAGAAGTGGCAACGGGCTGGTGGGATGTCCTCTTCTGTTATGGGCAGCATGTGTATGCTGCAACGTACGGGTTTGATTAAGGGAGCAATTTGTCTGGTGAGGACTCCAGGACTAGTAATTATGCTGCATGAGATAATAACTATGTAGGCTGGAATTTGGGTTTATCTGTGATATGTATTGTCTAGATATTATATAACAGACCAAAACCAGTGCTGAGATGAAGATGGGGTTGTTCCTGATGAAATTAGAGGCAGTTCTCTCCTCTTATCTCACCAAGAGCTGCACTTTGGTCTCCAGTCAGGTTTTCTCAGCAAAAACCAAGGCAAAAAGCTAACTTCAGCACAAAAGCTTTAACTTAATAAATTACTGCTGGCTGGCCCCAGCATCGCGCAGCACATCTGAGATGCTGTGAGTCAGGGCTGGTGTGGTAGAAAGCCTGGGACGTGAGTCATGCCACACAGCCTCCTGAACAAGAAGATGCTGGGAGAGGTGGAAGTTGTGATTAGAACAGTGATTCTCACTGCAATTTGTTTTTTTTTTGTGTTTGCCAGAAATCCAGAGCCTGGGATATTCTAGGCTCACTTTCTTCAGACTTGCACTAACTTTAGAGGCATTTCTTTGGTGTCATGACTCTGGCATTAGGCTTAAGCTAGCAAAATGCACCAACAGCATGACATTAATTTTCTTTCAGCAGTGTAGAAGCATGTCTGAAAATAGATGTCCATTTAAATATTATTTCAGGGCTTGCTGTGCCAAATCAGACCTTTGGCCATTTATAGTACGTGTCTTTCTGGCAGATACTAGCTTCTGATGCTCCATATCGAGATCTGGTATTCAGTCAAGTAAGGCATAAAGAGATGGATTGTTCAAATGCAGGCAGAAAGACCAAAAAAACAAACCAAAACAAACAACAAAAACAAAACAAAAAATCACCCCCCCACCTCCCTGACCCCCAAGAAAATGCAGCAAGTACAAATCTCAGACCTGGTCTCGCAAAGCTTTGCCAGTGAGTAGTTACTGCCAATTTAAAGGGAACTGCTCTTATTGAATAAAGCTAGCATAGATGTGCAAAAACTTGTAAGTTCATTTCTGGAAATTTGTAAACCAGAAGCAGTCTGATTTGCAAGGAAAACCTAAGCCTTCAGTCACTTGTATCAGAGCTTTATTATAATGCTTGCAGCCTGCAGTTTGCAGGGAAGTGGGATGCAGAGGAAGATCCTGCAGCACCATTCTCTCTGTGGAGGTCCCAGGAGTCGCAGCACCACCTGGAATTTATCTTGTCTTCACCTGTAGGGCTGATCAGTTAATCTCATCTCTTTTGATTACTTTTTTAAGCACATATACAGATCTGCCCCCCAAAATCACACCTACACACAATGC
Organism: Chauna torquata; assembly: GCA_013399475.1. Lineage (NCBI taxonomy): Eukaryota > Metazoa > Chordata > Aves > Anseriformes > Anhimidae > Chauna > Chauna torquata. The sequence continues at coordinate 99,961 of VXAL01002945.1, forward strand.
TGTTCCTCTGCTAATGCAAACAGGCAAAACCATGGGTAAAATCAAATCACAGGCAAACTCCATCTTCTGTACCTTTTTGCCAAAATGGACATGTGCCCAAACTCAGGACATAAGCACTGGACACATCCCATTGCAGCCTGTAACTAGTTTCAGGGTGCATCTAAACTCTCCCAGTAAAGATGATTTACTTGTGACAATCCCTTTTTCTAGACTGGGCTATTCATTTCTCTAAGATACTTAGCATTTGGAAAGATGTCCTTGAATCTTTTCCATTTTGAAAAGCGCTTTCCTTTTCAAAATTTACTTTAATATGATACATGATACTACATGTTGCTGCTGCACTGGACAATAACAAGTGAGATCTTTGAACAGAAGAGTGCAATGTGATAAAGTAATTTGCAAGCATTAATTTTCCATAGCTGAGGGTAAGAAGTGGCAGCCATCACTGCTTGAGAGAAAGGAAACTGAGGAACAGGAGAGTGCAGTGAGGAGTCCAAGGTCTTGATTTGCTGCCAAATGAGAGACTGAGCTTTCTCAGTAACTGGCCCCAGCCTGGGGAACCAACTCTAATAGGAACTAAATGTCAAGAGCAGCATTTCCAGCTTCTGCAAGAGAAAACTGCTTTTCTTTGAAATTAAGTCAGGGTCCCTGGCAGATGGGTGTGTTTATGTACATTAAGCTCTGAAGCACATCATCCTCATTTCAGGGGGGATGAGAGGACTCTCACAAAACAGGTAGCGAGTGGGCTGTGCCGTGGGAAGCTCCTGGTGGCTGCGGCTGGCCTGGGAGGACCTGAGCAGAACAGGGCAGGACCTAGCAGTTCCTTTTTCTGACCACCCCACCACAACTGAGACAAGGCAGACGCTCTCCCTTCCCAAATTTTCTCTTTCTAAATTCAGGTTGGAGTCATGTGGGGAAAAAACTTTTTTTTTCTGAAACCACCAGCAGAAGTATAGATTATCATGCGAATGGTGGAGGGTTTTTGCAGATTTGCTCAGTTGCTTGTTTGCCTGAAAAAACCTAAGCTGGATTCTGCAGGTGACCAGCTGGGGTCTTGGTCTGGGTGTGCAGAGCTTGTTTGTGGTTGAAAACAATATTGATCCATGAGGGAGGGGGCTTCTCTGTGGTTGTCTGTCATGACGTTTCATTCTGAATCAACTTCTGTTGAAGTTCTGGGCTTGCAAAAAATGGGGGTTTGTGTGGTTCTTCCTCCACGAAGCCTCCTCAGACTTTCCAACTGTACTCCAGGGTATTAAGGAAAAAGCCCTTTCTATCTGATGTTACTCCTGTGATTTCCACAGAGCTGGCTTCACTCAACAGTCAGCTAAAGGGATACTCTGCTTGTTGCATCCATCCATTGTTCCTCCTGTCACTGCAGCTGGGGGAAAAAAAAGGGGCAAACGGGGCTTGCTTGGTGGTGGTGAGTTCTGTTTGCTTTAGCCTCACGCATGGTTTGAGCAATGCAATGCCCGTGCCCGTGCAGGTCTTGTCTTTGGGCAGCCTGGGTGTGAATCAGGCTGGGACAGAGATGAGTGCTGATGTAACATGTACCTGGCTGGGCAGGAGGGAGGAAAACAAGACTGTGGATGCTCAGGTCATGCTGGTTGCTTGCAGTGGTGGCTCGATACCCCAAAAGAGCAAAATCCTTCCTACAGGCTGCGCTGAGAGGCAGCAGGCTCTGGCTTAACACTGGCAAGGCAAACCGAAGGCCAGGGGTACAGCAGAAACCAGAGAGCAGTCATTACAGCGGCACATAGACACTGGCTGTTTTAATAAGCTATTTAAGTTGAAGCCGGTTATTTTTCTCTGCCTCAAACAGTTCCTTTAGTCAGTGCTTAAGTATCAATTGCTCTTCAAAACCTGGGGCTGTCCCGTGTGGCTGGGCGATCCCTGGAGTGTTCCATGCACCTGCTGGCTGCCCTCGGTCCCCTCAGAGCCGGGCCGCCTGGGTGGGATGTCCTGCTCCCCGCGGGCTGGCCTGGCCTGGCCCCGTGGCTGCTCGGCACACGAGCTGAAGCTGTTTGCCAAACTCGGCTTTCAGTGCTGCGCTCCGAAGGCTGTTGGAATTGTTATTGCTGTTATAACACACGTCAGGTGCATGATCCAGCCGTTTAAGCAGGTGAGAAAATGGGTGATGCTGGGGAAAGTGTGGGGTGGCAGCTTCGCCACTGCAAAAGCATTTGTTGGAGGGAGAAGGCCCACCACGTGTAAAGACCAATGCTTAAATTGTATTTTAAAAAAAAACAACAACAAAACAAAACCAAAAACAAAACAACCCCCCCCACCTGCTGTGCTGGATAAGGCCAAAAGCCCTTTCACTATGTGCCATGACTTGTGACTGCAGTGGGAATGGCAGCAAGGTGCATGAGGTGGGAAGGGGCCCTCAGCTGCTGGGCTCCTCATCCCACACAAGTCGGCCCAAGCTCGAGCCCTCAAAAGCTGCCCTGAGAGGCCATTCCCTGTGTGGGGACAGGCACACTTGAGGCTATCCTGACATCACATCTCCTTAGCAGGAACTCCTGGTGCATGAGTACTTCTGTGTGTGGCCTTGCCTGAGGCCGCCATCTTGCCCTCACCTCAGGAAGCCATTTTGTGTTTGGGGGGGTGCAGTGAGACTGTGCTCTCAACAGCTGATGTGGAAGTGAGGCATGCCCACAAAAAGCATGGTTGGGTATGAGCCAGGGAACCCCTCCAGGTCCCCCATAACATCTTTGGGTGCTATTTGTGCCAGAGTTAAGGAGAGTGGTTGCCTTGGGAGAGAGGGGAAACTGTCTGGGCTGTGCATGGTAACAGGTAGCGCTGGGCTGCTTTACTGCCTGACCCACGGCCCCGAGTCCCAGGGCTCCTGTCTGAGGCCGAACCAGCAACGTGTCAGCGCCAGCCTGGCTCTGTGCCCTGCTTGTGCTTGCGGCCTCACCACACAGGTGCAGGAGGTGCTTGTTCTCTCCTTTTCTCTCCTTTATTATTACGATTATTTTTTGGGTCCATCTTGAGGCCAGAATAGCAATTCTGGGGATGCTGCTGGACAGCTACTGCGCTTTGTCCACATGTCACCTCCCGGTGTGCGCGTTTTTTTCTCTCAATTCCACCACTGCATTCAAAATAAACTTTTTTCAAATTAATAGATCACGCTGTACGTGGTGCCAGAGAATTTGAGTTTAACAGAACCTTGAGTGAGGAGTAGGGGAGATAATACTCTGCAAAGGCATGTGCATCCAGGAGAAGAGCTGATCCTGAGCCCGCTAGCTCCTATCTGGTGGAGGATGAGGAAGGAGGGGAAGCAAGAGCAGGCTGGCAGATAATATTATATAAAAATTATTATATTTATGCATTTAAAAAATCTATAAAATCCTATCCTCTGACAAAAGGCTTTGTGAGCTGCCCCAGCCCAGCATGCTCAATGACCTTTGAGAAGCGCTCTTCTCAAAACAGCCCACAGGCTCCCCGGTTTCGAGCAGTTTCACTTCTACCTTGTGCTCTCATTTCCCCTGCCCGGTGCTTTTCCAGGCCGTGCATGGGAGCTGCTCCTCTCCTCCGTGTTTGTGGTACGGTGGCTCTAACAAGAGCCCAATCAATAACCGCCGAGAGGTGCCCGAGACATTACAAAGGAGCTCGCCCCTTAACAAGTCGCATCCTGACGAGGTGTGGAATGAATGGACAAAGGGATTAAACTATTTGTGGAAAAATATTAGAGAAATATATGCAGAATTAGTTCTTGTGGCGTTAAATATTTTACTTCTTGCAAGTCTGTATTTAAAAAAAGATCTTTCATCTTTGTTTTGTTTAGGGTATTACAATAAGCCTGGGATTTTTCACAGTTACACATGTATATTTTCACAGCTGTTTTAATCAGAAAGAATTAATGTGCTTTTGATGGCTTGGAAATATACTGTTGGCAAAGCTTTTATAAAATGGTGTTGTTATGTAGCAAAATGGAAATACAAAACATGTATGCTTCACGTCCTATTTGAAATTCACTGTTTTTTGCAATTCTTGTGCAAATTAATTTAGAAACTCTTAGTGTCTTTACTAAAACTGGTGTTCCTATTAATTCAGCACAGGGTTTTATAAGGTTCTGTGAGTGAGGAGGAAAATATTTATCATTGTGGGGGGAAGAAACAGGAATTACTATTTTGCCTTTTACAACATTTGCATAAAGATAAGATAAAATAGATGTCTGACCAAAAAAAAAAAAAGCTTTCTACTTTGTTTTTAATCACTGTACTCCTTATTGTCCGTAACATGTGATTGTGAGACTCAGTATTTTTCTTCCTGTTAAACGATATCTTCCCATGTCTATACTACAACATAGAGTACATTTGGTATGTTGTATAGAGATGAGCTGTTGAGATGCTGGGATTAAAACAAAAAGCCCACATTGGCAGGGTGTGAAAGACCAGAAACTCTGGGCAGCGCATAAAGAGGGAAGCCATCACCAAAACAAAAATATATGAAAACATGGGAAGGTAACACTATAGCAGCAAGGGAGAAACAAAAGAGATTAGTTAAAGTCCTGGCTTGCCACTGTTTGCCTTGCAAAGACGGAGGCTGATTTAAAGGGGGGGGGGGGAAATCTGTGGATTAATGTGAACTTTAATACTGAAGCAGTGTGTGTTTACTGCTGGTGACCACAAGACATAAATCTTGCGAGCACAATGTACAATGCGAGGCAGCCCCCAGGTTTTTTTTTTTCAGCCTCAATTTGTGTGCAAGTGTGTGTTAAGTGCCGTTGAAAAATAGTGACCTTTAATAAAGGATCGTATCCTGAGACTATTTTCCCAGACACACAGTGACCTTTCAAACCAGACTGGGGTGAGGGGGTGTGGGCTTTGGACTTTGAACCGGCCAGTTCCCGCTGCGTGCCTCTGTTTGCCAGGCTACTTTTTATTGTGTCGCCGGGGAGCGTTCGGTATGCAAAGCAGGCTGAGCTGCCAGCCTCAACCTTTGCAAATCAATTTGTCTGTGCAGCCGAGTCCGCTGGAGTGAAAGATGCTGCAGCAGGACAAACTGCACCTCTTTGTGCCACTGGCGCTTGTGGCACTGCCGTTGCTCACGGCACCGCCTAAAACGGCGTGCAGGTCTGGGTTTTTATCTTCATTTTTTTCCGCCTTTAACCCTTGCAGGCCAGCGGGATGGCCATGGGAAAGGAGAGCGCGTGTGCGTGTTTGCTGGGCCGTGGGGGGGGTCCCCTTGCCCTGCACGGTCTCGGTGATGCAAGAGGAGTAACTCCTCTCTGGCAAGGAGGTGGCACTCGGCAGCCACTGCCAACTTTCTTGCTGGTGCAAGGAAGAGGGAGAAAAACCAGTGTGCCATACGTGCCACATCATTGTTTACATAAATGTAAACGTTTGCTAAGGGTTAATGTTATTGATTTCCCCAGGCTGTCCAGGCGGCCAGGACTCTACATTAATCAGCATCTAAAAATGCCAGAAAAGACAGAGAAATGCAATTACCTCAGGTCCTCTAAATTTAAACTTCTCCAGGTGGCCCCTCCCAAATACATGGAAATCCTTGCATTTTTCATAAAAGGGGGGCTAGATCAATTCCTCTGTGAGCAATTAATCATTTTTATATTCCCCAAAAGATGGGGAGCAGAGCTTTCCCTGGTGGAGCAGCGCTGACTAATGGTCCCCAAACCCCTCAATAAGCGTGTCAGGATATCACTGGGTCTGCCCTCACTTCTGTCCTCATTCGATGTCCTCCTTGAGCTGACCTGCAAAATCACTGCTTGGGTTCCTTTCGCATTTCTCCTGGAGACCCTCTGACCTGAAATTCGTTTTGCTCTTGGTTTATGTGCATCTTGTGTGCTTTCACACTGTGCCTGTTGATCCTCAGACACACTTTGGGCAAGGTTTGCTTGGTACCAGTGGAGTTGTTGTTTGCTGCTTGGCTGTAGAGGGCAGGTTGCTGATGGGCATCCTTGCTCAGTCTGGGCTTTGACCCCAAGCTTTGGGTTTGAATTCTAATTATTATTTTTTTTACTTAGATTTTGCTTTTACTCCCTCCGTGGTACCTGCCTGTACAGGAGCTCTTACCCCATGGGGAAGATGGGGCAGCTCAGTTCTTACCCTGCTGTGAGTGGGGACCAGCAGCGTTGATTTCACGTGTGGCTCTTGCTGGATAGCTGCTGTGCTGCAAGTGCATGCCCTGGCTTACCCTGCTGTAACTTGTCCCCTGACTCTAGTTTTAAGACAACTCATGACAAGCGTTGTAACAAATAAGTACTTTTAATAAGAGGAGGCATAGGATGACATATCTGTGGACCCAATGGCTCAGTGTTGGGTCTGTGGGGTGCGAATCAGATCTGGAAACCACCAGAGAAGGGAGGGTTGCAGGGATGATGTTGCTGCATTCTCTCCATCTCCTGTGATCCCTTCGGGAAGGGGAGGGGGGGTAGGGGAAGAAGGGAAGGGAAGAGAAGCAGTGTGGCAGCAGGAACGTGGATTACTTAAACTTTAAAGAGTTTGTTTTAGACCATGAAAATGAAAAAGGGGAAAACAATTTACTATAGTCAAGATAGGAAGTAATTATGGTCTGGATAGAGATTTCAGCAGAGGCAGGGTCAAGGTAAGGATGGGCTTTGTCAGTGATCTGGAGGTGGTGACAGGCAGATTTATGGACATGGGAGGCAGGAGAGGGAAAGCAAGCTTGAGTGTCAAGGATGGCTCCAGGATTTCTGGCCTTGGGAGAAGGTCAGAGTCAAGGAGAACGCTAACAGAGCCAAAGGCATGGGGCATTTCATATTTATTTTCTGTAATTGTAAATAATACTGCTTAAGTGTGGGGGGAGGGCTGTTTGCTGTAGTACTGAAGTGGAAGGAATTTACAAATAATGATACAGAGTATAATGGCTTGTGGAGAACCACAAAGGGATTTAGATATGTCACATGAAGAATTATTGAGATGCACAGAATTTGAATATTTCATGTAGGTCAGGCATATTATTAAGGTTTTAGTAGGCGAGCTGGAGATGGGAGGCCAGTTAACCATCAACATGGCTTGTGTTTTTTCTACCGTGAGAATATTTGATTATTGTTGTCTGTGGGCATTAGTAAAGAAGTACTGCCACAGTCACATGAGCAGGGGTACATTTATTGAGCTGACTAGCAGGCTTACGCAAAGGGGGACCCTGTTTCTGATGCCCTTTACCCAGGAGGACCTGGAGGAGGATATGCTGGATTTCCATTGCAGCACAACTTTGAGACTGGCTGGCCCGCAGTCTTTACCTTGTGTTTATCTGTGGAGCAGGCAGGTGTTAGCTGCAGAGGGAAAGCTCACTCTCATCCTGCTGCTCTCACACTCTTCTCATGACTTCCCTTGTGCCTGTGAGTGTTGTATCTGTTGGTTAATCTGGAGATAAGTGCAGCACAGTGTAAGTTCCTCCCATCTTAAGCACCATATTTTTGGCAAGAAATGTAGGTGCTGTGGAGTATGTTGCATGCGATTGCTCTGCATTCGGGGTCAGATGAAGCAGAGGACTGGGAGGGAATCATTCAGGTCGCCTCACCATCTCCATTTTGAGGTTCTCAGTTAGTGGCATGTTTAAAGCACTTGCTCACTGCAGGATCCTGGGGTGGTTGTTCACCTGTCGGTGCTGAGCAGCTCCCTTCCGGTGGCTGCACCAGCTCAGGGTGCTGTTTGAGGATGGAGAGCATGGGGCAGCCTTCTCCCTCAGCCGAACAGCGTGGCTGGGCTGGGCAGGGCAGTCCCAGCTCACCGGCCTGGGCGAGATGAACTGCAAGCTGTGGCTGATGCACCGCTGGGCCACTCTTGTTCCGCCTTTATTCCGCTCTGTATTGGGAGTCTTCAGGGTGGCACTAGGTTTTTGAACACTTACTCCAAGACCTTATTCATACAGAGAATTCATACTTTATTCATACTGAGTTTATTCATAGCATTCTGTCTTGTTAGCCCTCTGATTCAAGGCATACACAAGGCTATGAAAGGGGGGTTAGCAAGTGGATGTGTGCTCTGAATGCTAATGGCATCTGCTTTATTTTTATGTCCTTTTCCTACGAGTATATGGTGGATCAGTGTGCCCAGGTCTCGTGCAGGAGTGGGTCATGGATGAATGGTAGCTTTGATTCAAACCAGCCTAAGGAAGCAACCAGAAAGGCTGGCTGCAGGCAGAGAGTGCATTGCTAGGGTTGGGATAAATTTCCCCCCCTCCTGTAGGGAAAATATTTGCAAAAGTAAGGGAAGAAATGGTTTAGTTAAAAATTTTTTACATGAAGTCATTGACTTTTTTTGGGCTAAAAAAATCTGACAGGAAAGTCTGAGAAGTTTTTAATTTAATTTTTTTTTTGGATAACACCAACCTTCCGTATTCTCTGTTCTCTGATATGCCACAGTTGTTCTGGTTTTACTGAGCCACTGTGTGCATAACAGGAGTCACTTGTGGTGGGACATGGTGAGATATGGAGGCAGTCCAGCACTGGTCAGAAAATTCAGTTGTGTAAAGGAAAATGCAGGGGCTGATTCACCTGAAGGACAGATCTTATGAGACCCCCTGGAGGCCTTCTCCTGTTGATATGGTTTAGTTTGTGGTGGCAAGGTCTTTTTCTGCTTTTAAGTGCTTGTTTCTTTGTCAATGAAAACCAAGGCTTTCCAGGGAAAACAAAGACTAGGTGCTTTGAAAAGGAGAAACCTTTACAAAAGGAAAATCTATTCAGCACAAATAAAAACAAAGAAATAAAACCAATGCCTTCTGGTGGAAAAATGTGAGTGGTTTTGATAGAAAATCTTGACCATCTGTATACGCTTCCTCACGTGACATTGCTTGGCTGGCTGATGCCTGGATGAAGTATGAACTGCTGGCTTTGACCTAGAAATCTTGGAGCACTCTGTATCAGTGACCTGAGATTGCCTCCCTTCACTGGTGCAGCAGCAAAGACCAAGATGCTTCCTGCAGCCGCGTAAGGCAGGACGTGTTGGCTGAACGGCATTTTGCTGCTTCTTGGTTGTCTGTGGGGTTTGATCTGTTGGGACACACCATCGATTTGATTGTGTGTTTTATGCAGCCATTTCTAAGTTCTTTTTTCCTAAGAGATGAGCGATTTGGGTGGGACTGACCTGTAATGCCAGGTTATGTTAAGAGATGTTGCTTCAGAAATTATATTTTTACAAGCTTCCTTTGATTTCCTGATCCAGTCTCTTTTATACTTTCTAAAACTGACAGCATTGTTTGAGCTGTACACCCAAGTACATCAGCAAATCCCTCAAGTCTCTCCTGCAGAAGCATATGCACAAACACTTTAATTCTTGTTTAAGACTAAGCCTTTGTGTATACCTGAGGCTTTACTCAGCCATTAAAGAGCAGCATCTGTCACCTAATAGTAATGTCTGGCAGTGCCCTGGATCAAGGGGAAATGAATGGATTGGTGCCATGAAATGGAATAGTTATAGCCCATTGGTGTGCGTGTGCTGTGGCTGGAAAGCTGCTGTTCCCAGGCTTTCTGCATCTGTTGCATTGCAGACTCTTAGCCAGGATGATTTGGGGTAATCTTGCTTCTTTCCAGCTTTAGTAAGTGAAGCAATATTTGGGTAAGTGGAACAAACACAGTTTTCTGGCAATGGAGGTTCGCAGGAGCTGGAAAAAGTCTCCAGTGCTGAGAAGGTCTCTGTGGTCTGCTTGAACTGAGGTGGAACAGGCGTGTAAGGGAAAGATAGTTTTAATGGGTATGGGGGGTTAATTTCTTTGACTAGACAGAATATATTCATTAAAGGAGAGCTGGTGGAAAGAGATGAAAAGCAGACTTGCTACTGGAAAAGTAAGCAATTTGTACCCTTTTCACGTGAGAACTTGCTCAAGGGCATATCATCCCTGTGAATATTTGGGCTTCTCTTGCGATGCCAAGGGTACCACTCAGATCCCTTGAATGCATTGCCTCACTCTTGGGAGACACTTTTTTTTTAAAGATTTCAAAAACAGTCTCTACTACTACCATTGTTTTCTTTTAATCTATTCACCCAGACATCTTACTTTTTCTGCATCCTTTGGCCTGTCTTGAACATGCTTCTTGGCTCGCTTACATATCTGGAAAACCTCCTATATATATATTAAAAAAAAAGTGGATATCAATTTGCTTGAAGTTAAACGTGAGCTACACAGTGAGTGTCTTTCCTGAGTCTGCTTTTCTTTCCTGTTTGATCTAGATCAAGTCCTCTGGTTGGTGGGGAAGCTAAGTGGATATCTACATCATTGGAACTAAATATCTAGGATAATTTTGAGCACTTACTTTAGGAGGATTTTTCTTCTGGGAGTGTTTGGAAGAGTTTGGGTCCATTGCTGCTTTGGCTCAGAGCTGAGATGAACATGAGCTTTCCTTGTCCTTGTAGCATTAGTCATGAGCACCGAAACCCTCTGGTTTAGACCCAGTACCACGAGGCTAGAAGTGGGATTTGTGCACTGATCAGAGCATCTCAGGCTTTCTGCTTGGGTGGCATGGACCTTTTGTAGTTGGCACTCTCACCAGGGCGATGGTTTCTGCTGTTTTAAACAGTGCAGGGTGGGAAACAACAGCATTTTCACTCTTAAACTTCCCCTGTCTACACTTGACCGCCTCTGCAGGTGTGTCCTCCAGCTGCAAGATGGACGTGAAGGTTACTCGTGCTGAAAGGGGCCTGTGCTAGTGAGACGAGGGGGACGGTGGGGCAGAGTGGAGGCAGTAAGCCGTCTCCCCATGGTCGAGCCGTTCCTGGGTGGTGGCAGAACCCTCTTCTTATTCCCTGTGCCCACCATCTCCTGCCTACTAGCCCAGTGATCCCTGTCTTGTTTCCTCAGGATGCTTGGAAGAGCTGAACACTGCTGAGCAATGGGACAGTGTGAGAATGAAGCCATGTTTTCAAACCACTCATGCACACTTCACTTCTGGCTCTGCCTCTTGCCCCACCTGGTTAAAAGTCTCACAGGGGGCTGAGGGGAGGTTTTGCCTTTCTGATTCAGTTTACGGCTACCTGTGGAAAGGAAAACTGGGATTTTGCTAATCAGTTAGCTACCAAGCAAGGTGGTACTGCAGTTGTTTGAAGTGCTTGAAATTTAAACAAATGCAGTCTCCACCACCCAGCCCAAAGACAGGAGGGAAGGGCTCACTGACTAGGCAGGGGTTTGACCCTGCAGAGGTATGTGTTTCCAGCCCTTCGCTTGCACATCTGGGTAAATCAATTAACGACATGTTACATGAAACTTGGGCTGTTTCTTTTTTTTTCTTTTTTTAAAAGAAGAAGAAAAAGTAAGAGTCATACAAATGCCCCTTTTCTTTCTAACTCGGTCCTTGGGGAATACAAGGAGTTAATGCTGGTATTTATAGAAACAAGCTGCACTAATAACCACCGTGCAGCTGAGAGAGCAGTGGTGAGGTTATCAGCAAGCATGGCAACAAAAAATTGTTTTTTGAAGAATTAAAGGGCTCTCATACCCCTCCCCTCTTGCCCTGAAGTGTGGGACCAGTGCGGTTGCTGGTACAGAAATAAAAGGTATCACAGGAGAGTCATTGTGTTACCAAGAAAAAAACTATCTGGCTGTCTCTTTCTCTCTTTCTCTCTCTCTCTCTCTCTCTCTCAAACTTCCTGGTTGGTCAGGCCGGGGCTGACAAAGGGGAACCAGTCGTGTCCAGACACATTGCAGACTTCTGGCAAAATAGCCCAAGCTCACGAAAATTTACACATTTCCTGGCGCCTGGCCAAGCCTGCTTGTAGGACTTGGCATGGATTTTCCTTCAGTTAGAAAAATTGCCTTTTTTTTTTTTTCCCCTTCTTCCCTCAGTGGGCCGGGGGATGGAAAGCTCCTGTGTGCTGGGTCAGAGCTGCAGAAAGAGGTAGAAGTTTGGATACAGAGAGTGATTCCTGCAGCTGCATGTCTTTGGTTTAGGAATCACCCCAATCCTTGATCTGGCCGTGCAATACCTGGCTACTGCTGACCTCCATGTGAAGGACCACTTGGTGGCCACGGCGATGTGGACAGCCTCTGCTGAGCACCTTTTTGTGTTGCTGGAAGTGTTCAGATTGGCAGGAGGGACTGGTTTTATTTGGGGAAGGGGGGGGTTATCTTAGCCTGGAAATATGAGTTTTGAGAAAGATGGGGTCACTTCTTGTGATCTGTGATAAACTCACTCTGGAAGGTCTTGCCTAGCTCAGGGTTTCTGACTGGCTCTGAGGCCTCGTCTCAGTTTCTCTGTGCCTCGCGGAGGCAGGATTGAAACCAGCCTCCTGCCAGTCAACAAACTGTGTGTCATTTCCTTCCCTCTGCGAGCCTCACTCTTTCCACAGAGCAGACTTTCAAATTAACATTTTCAGTTCATTAAAGATATTTTTGCAAACATTTTAGTTCTGTAAAAACTGGGAGCTCATCTGGAACTGGTCGCACCCACTCAAAATGAGCAATATTAAAAACCCTCTGTTTTGGGTGGGCTAAGACAGGGCATCTGCCCTCCTGCTCAGCTCGGGGCAATGCATGGCTTCCCCCTACTGCTTGGACTGCGAGAACAGGTTTCTTCCCCCAGCTGACGTTAGAAAATATCCAGGAGAATGAGATTGCCATTTTAATACTCATATCCATTTTTGACAGCTCTCCTCAGCGTGAGGCACCCTCCCACAAATGCACCTCTTTGTCTCAATATTGCTCATATCCATTGCAAACTCCCCCAGGGTATGTGCTTGTCTCAGTCGATGGGGAGCTGTGGACGTATATCCTCCTGCATTAGGCTGGGAATATAATACCAGCCCCTCCCTTGACACACGCACACTTCATGGCATGTAGTTTAGAATAACATGTGAGAGTCTGTGCTCTCAACCAAAAGCAGGGAGGGGAAAAGCTGCCTGTGCCTGGAAATGTTCAGCCCTCTGCGGGATTTGGGTGTCTGGAGTCTGGTAATCCAAAGTAAGCAGAGCAGGAAGGAAAACCTTGAATTTTGGATAAAAATTTCAAAGCACAGAAGTGATCCTGGCCCTTGGCCTTGGTGTACCTATCCAGAGATCCCAAAGTATCTTACTCAAGCTACAAACAGTAATGCCTTTGCCTGCTGCAGAAATGCAGCTGCAAAGCCGTGACTGTCCAACAGCGTGTAAGAGCACTGCCCCGCAGGTCTGGAGGTGAGCTCGACTGCGGGCTCTGTGGCCCTGGGTCTGCTGGAGTGATAGAGGGTGATTGCAAAGCCCGCGTCTGGACGCAGACTCGCCTGCAGTGCTAGGGCAAAGGAAGCGGATTTGGGATTTCAGGTGTATCATGCAAGACTCGTTCTTTTGGCCAGGAAGCGAAGAATGGCACATTCAGTCAAAACAACGGAGGACATCTTGTGTGGGTGGCATGCAATTACCGTGGAACCCAGCCAGGATGCCAGGATTAAGACCAAATCTCTTATGAAACAGAACAAGGGATCTTTCATATGCACACAGTCTTTACCGATTGCGTGACTGGGGTTCCAGATTCCCACTCTCCTCACTAAGGTGGCACCTAGTGTATAGACCTGCTGCTGGCTCTGAGGGCAGTCACTCTTGCCTCCCAGTCCCATGTCCTCAGAAGTCATTCTATGCAGCGGACTGTGGGGTTTGATGACCATTTTAATTTGACCTAAAGGCCAGGAAAGGATTTTTACTGATCCAGGGTTTTTATGACAGATTTATTTCATGTGTATATGCTTAACTTTTATTAATCTGCTCTTCATGGCACAGTAGAAAGATACTGCGCTGCTGCTAATTTTCTCCATATAATCATCTGGGTGACAAGTTCTTTCACTAAACTGTAATCTCATCCAGGCGAAAGGCACGTTCAAATACAAACATATACGTGCAGCAGGAATCACAGTGGTTCTGCTGCTGTATTAAAGTTCACTTTATCACTTATTTCCATTTGTCCAACTATTGTTTAAGTCTACTGTGCTCCACTCTTCCTTGTTAACAACATGGAGCCTTCTTCACATGGGTAGTTTAGTCTCTCATCCTTGTATTTGGGTGTTGCTGAATGAACTACCTGTACAAATAAATCCAGAAAGTACAGAGGTTTTGTGGATTCTATTCTCAACTGAGGGGCAGGGGAGCATTCACCTTTTTGACTTTTGGACGGTGATTTTTCAGCTTCCTCTCTGCCTTGTTAGTAAGCCCTGAGGAGTGATCCCTGGTGCGAGCCAGGTACCCTCTCCACTTGCCTAGGTGCACCCTCAGTGAGCAAACAAACAGCCAAGAAGGAAAACCCACAGAGGGAGCTGCTTTCTCAGATTTGGGTGGACAAAGGAGGGGAAGTTAAAACTTGGACAAGATGGGACTTCTTTTTTTTTTCACTGAGAGTTCATTTTCTTTTTCAACTCAAAACCCTATTTCTTCTACGCATGTGTACATGCATGAGCATGCGTATGCATGTTTCTTGCTCTTTTTGTCCTGAAAAAGAATTTCAGATGTTTGAGTAGTGGAGGCCAGGGCAGTTAAATTACAGCAGGAGGTATCCAGCAAAGCCCATGCTGTAGCGCAGTCATGCACCCTGGTGAGACGCCCTGGAAGGCATGTGGGAATGCTCTTGCGAGGACTTACTTGTCCATGGGATGTATGGGTTGTGGTAGAGCTGCTCTAGCGGCAGAGCTGGCTGCAGTGTTTGGGCAAGATGCATCATTTCTTACTAGCTGGGTTCAGACCCAAGTGAGATTCTTTGCAGTTGCTCTATCTACAATCCAATTAAATTCCCGCTGGTGTCAGATGCATCAGTCAAGTAGTGCTGTAAACTCCAGAGGACCTAGGATGGGCCTGGCAAATCTGTAGCAGCACTAGAGGTTTGAGATTGAGAGATAACCACTAGGTTACTCGTGGGCCGCCTGTGTCCACCTAAACTTGCAATGTGGCAGAGAACCTCTACGCTGACGGGGAAGCATGACTGGAGAAGAAAAGGCAGCGGAGGTGCACCCAATGGAGAGCCTCGAGGTCCCCCTTTGTAGGAGCATTGTCTGTAGGGATGGTTGTTAGATGAGGAGCTGGTGGGCTGGGTGTGCACAGCATGGCAGGACAGGAGCCTCCAGACTTGGCAACCCTGGGCACAAATTTCAGCCAACTAGCCATGTTCATTGGTTTTTAGTTTGTTGGTGAGTAGAGCTTCAGGTCAAGGATTTTCTGTATTCTGGAAGTCAACTTGCTAAGGCACAGCATAGGACGGTGCCTATATTTCATGTGTTGGAAGTCTCTTGAGGCAGGAGTGGGGATGGAAGCGTGTGTTGTGGGGGGCTGAACTAAAAGGCTGGAAGAAATTGCATCAAACTTGGCGTGGTGCCTAAGATAAACTATAGGGTAGGTTTATCTGAATAGATCGGTGTGCTGTTTATGATATCTTCTCTTTGCGAGTTTCTGTAAGCATGAGCTAAGCGAGACTGAGCTTTAAATTTTATGGTAGAGGTGTTTGTCCCACAAGTACAAATGTCTAATTAGACCTGACATAGCAGAGGCATTTCCCTGACATTTATGCCACTGTCTTTCAATCCTCAGGAGCATGTAGTCTTGTGGGAGGCACAACAAACAATATCAGAAACAACATAAACTTCTCCAGTAGCCACAACCCCTGGAAAAAAAAAAAAACAAAAACTAACCCTCACACTGCTTTTTATTAGGCGCACTAAAAGTGAAAGCAGAAGGGTGGGGCTGGGTTTGTTGATCGTCGCTTGTAGGAAGAAATAAAATGGCTCATTTAAATTCTTAAGAACTGCATAGGAGGCAGGAGACACAATGAGTATCTTGGAGAAGAAAGGCCATCAGCTGAACAAACTAATCACATGGTAATCAAAGGGGAGTTATACGGAGCCTACTGAGAAGTACTTGAGAAGAAGTTCCAGCTAGGCATAGCAAAGGCCCTATCAAGTGATGTTTTAAATAAACTGTAGATTTAAAAAGAAAAAAAAAAAAGAAAAAAAGGCAGAAAGGAACATGTAGCAAAAGGGAAAGACAACTCTAATACATTCCTAAAAGGTACCTGCTCTGAATCCGTGCTGTTACCAGTGTGATTCAGTGGCTGCGCCTCTTCTGCAAGGGACCTGGGCAGGTTTTCACCATTGAGGACAACTCTGAAATCCCACTTGGCCAATGGGCTTGGTTCTCCCAAGGGGTATTGGCCATGTTTGGAAGGACCTCTGAAAGTTTTGCCTTGGAGGTTTGGTCCTCCAAGAAAGTGAACCCAGCAGGAGCATGTCAAAGGGGATGGGGAGCCAACCTGTAGGACCAGGGGCTATTACGCTAATCCACAGCATCTTCTCTGGTAGCCTGGCTTCATGGGTGCTGTGAAAGCACGAGCTGCCACGTGCTGAAACATTACTTAGCATCGTTCTGAGTGATCACGTCTACAACAAGACTTAAATAAAAATGACTAAGTAGTTACTTGGGGCAAGTCATCTTCAAAGCACTGCACAAGCGTTAAGCTTCACAACATTGCTGCATGGGAGGACAATGACCTCTGTGATGGTCACTTCTAAAGGTGAACTAATCAGGATCTCATTTTTGTTAGCTAAACTGAAATGAAGTATCATTTGTGGTAAACAGGAAACTGAGTTAAAAAGACGAGGTGGGGAACAAAGTCTGCAGTCAAAAACAACCAGTGCTAACCCTCAAAATAGGGAAACGGGAGGTAAGAAAACACTTAAACAGAAATGACCCAAACTGCAGAAAAGCGTGTGATTGATTTTAACCAAAAGGCTAAATTCTCCTCTGGTGTAACTGACATGTGTACAAGTTATACTCTGGCAAAATTTGGCCTCAGGGAAAATTTCTTCTTGGGAGAAGGGGGGAAAAAAAGACAGAGGAGGGGAGACAGGAACTCAGAAGTACCTTGTGCTTCCCAGTGGAGACCTCTAAGTAGAAATTCATTTTTGGAGGGCAGGAGTGCTGCCCTCTTAAGGAGTGAAGTTTTGGGTCAGTCAGGCATCAAAGTGTCTGAAATCAGTGTCCAAAGCGTGTTTACCTAAATCACAAAACAGTGCTCACAAGCAGAGAAGTCTGAGTAATGCATCTTTGGGTTTTTTTTATGGACACTCCCAATCCTGTCCCAAGATATAGGCAGGTTCATGCTGTTTGGGGATTTGGCTTTAAAATCTACCAGTTTGGAAAATTTTATTTTAGAAAAGCTGATCAGCATCTGTGCAACCTGATGCAAACATGGCTTGCTTAAACTTCTGTTGCTGGTTTTCAGGTCTGTTATAAATAAATTAACAAAAGCTTAAAATTGATGTCAGTTTTAGAAGCATGAAAGGAGTCTTACCTGTGAGCAGAGGGCAAATATGGCATAGAAGCAATTTTTAGTGGTTTAGTTTTAAATCCATTGGAACAAAAATAGTGGAAGGATCCTAGTGGAAACTGTGACATAACCTTAAATGTAGGATAGTGTGGCAAATTCAGTGTTGTTATAATTGCAGTTTTCCGTTATTACAGGCTCTGATTTGACCCATTGCCTTTGCTTTCGCTTTCTTCTTCAGCTGTTTGAGTTTTGTCACCTTTCCTGGCAAATGGATGTTGAAGAGAAACACGATGCGAATTGGCGCAGGTAGCAGCTCTGGTGGTTTGAGGCTCTTTCACTTCTGATCGGCGTTGCGGCGGTTGCTTCTTCCTTTTTCTTGCTGCGTGCAGTAGGATGTTCTTGCGTGAGTAACTCTGGCTCTGCTGGCTGTGGAGTTTAGCTCAGAAATGGGAACTGTAAGAGTTCCAAAAAACAACAAACCCCAGAGAGAGCTCCCAAGATGAGACTTTTTATTCCTGAGGTTTAAGCCAATCTATCACTCCTTCACTGGTATATCTGCCTCTGTGTTTGTGGGTGTGCTTGTCAGTAGAGAAAATTGTAGGTAAATCTACAGCGATGGGAATGCATCATACTTGCAAAGTTGGATGCTTGTAGATCCATATGGCAAGAACTTAAATGAGTCCATTCAGCTGCTTAAAGTTACTATTGTACTAGCTTGTTAAACAAGCACCTACCTAGGCACCTCGGACTGCAATGCTAGCTATCTGTCCTGGAGGTAAGGGAGGGTCTCCCCTTTGGGAAATGTTCCTGTTAGACTTCAGGCTCTGGCTGAAGCAGAGCCTGAAGCTTGGGGTATTTTGGCACTCTTGTTTTTGACCCTCTGTGTACAATGGTCCTGAAATGTTGCAAAACAAGAAATTAATGGGGAAAAGCCCCAATCTCTCTTTTTTGCATATTTATTTTCCATTTCAACTGGAGTGGTCTGCTCAGAGCTGGGAATAATCAATGCTCTGGCACTGCAAGACTTGCAAATAGAGAATGGCTCCAAGGTTTGGCTTTCCCCTTGTCTCAGTCAAACTGGGGCGTGAATTACAGCCCTGCACCTCCACTTTGTGACATTTCAGCTTCTCAATGCATGTGTAGCCACATCTGGCAGTCAGGTGTAAAAGCGTGGGCCAACAGAGAGACCAGGTGACTGTGATTTTTGTGGTGGTATTCCTGTTATGGGTTAAAGGTATGGCGGGGTGCTCAAATGTTATAATTGTCTGCCTGGGTTGATATTCCCCCAAATGTTTTTGTGAGCGACTGGTTAGAGGGATTGCAAATGGCAGTGCAGAAGCTGTGGCAGGACGTGGCCAAATGAGATCAAGGATTAATTAAGAAATGATGACTGGCTTTGCTCAGAGAGCAGGCCACGTGGTCCCACTGGGGTGTGAGCCCCGGGGGTGCAGGCACATACCCTTGCACAATTATTTTTCCTTCGTGTGTGACCGCTCGTCAGTCTTTGAAGATACTCTGCATTATTGTTAGCTTTACAATGAATGCAGCTTCTTTTGGGGAGAGCTTTTACAAACAGCGGGAGAGTTTGTTCGCTGCCTTAATCGCTTGGATTAGAGTCAATCCTTGGGTCAGTGCTGCTCCCCGGAGACTGGACAATGAGGTTTTGGCTTAAATTTCTGAATGAGGGGGTTGCCTGCGTGTGGTTTTGATGAGGGGATGGCACATATGTGGCACACCGTGTGTACATGCTCTCACTGCACATCGCCTTCTGTGGTCAACAGCTGGAAGACCCTGAAACAGCCCCGGGCTTGAGTGAGATACTAGGTGCAAACGCATCACTGATAAACACAATGCATGCTAATTCTCAGACTGTTTGAAAACTTGCTTTGACTTCATTGAAAATATAAACTTGGAATTTTTTTTGCAATAACAGCAATTTAATGTAGATTTTCTTTCTCAGAAGTGTGTGGAAAAATCTTTCCCTTTTCACATGAAAAATACTAAAGTTATTTTTTAGGAATTCCTGGAAGTATTCAGATGACACAGAATTTGAAAATTATGAGCAAGCCTATCCTTACGCATGATATACTTCGTCCCTCTACACCCACTCCCTTTTGTTAAATTTGTAAACAAAAGTCGCTAAGGTTGGACAGAGATAAATACACAGATATTGCTTCCACCGGTAACGCTGGGAGACTGATTTAAATTGCACTTGTTCCTACCAGTTTGGATTATTTTTAATCATGGTGAGAGAAAGCCAGATCCATGAAGCTTTGTCCTGTAATTAATGCAAGTACCGGCTCATCTATGGGAGCACGGCTTTGCAGCCTGAACCGCACCATTTTCCTGGCATTTGGTATGGGGAAGCTGTAGAGTTGCAACCTCCACGCATGTCTGAAGGCTTTTTTCAAACTCTAAATACAGGAGGAGGATGGGGTTGAAGGCTTGAATACTTGTTTCTAAATACTACTTCTACATGAGTATTTTTGATCTGCTAAAAGGAACAATTCCAATCTCCCAAATACATCGATTGCTCTGGGGACATGTTATTAAGACTGGCAGAAGCGATACCATGCCCTCACCTTCAGTGAGCTGTTGCTGCTGTGGGCTTCAGCCCTTCTCGTTCAGGTGCCTGAATCCATCTTGGTGCATGCAAGATGAAGATGGACCCAGCTGGGGATAAGGCTAAAAACTACTTTGGAAAATTATCCTTGGAAGTCTGCATTATATTCTTATGTTATTCTGGGCTATGAGTGTTGACCAATATAATTGAGTTCAGTGGAATGACTCCTGAGTTGAGTGTAACCAAAACAGCAGAGTTTTGACCAGGCATGCCTGCTTGAATTTTCTAAGTAAGCAATTTGCTGAGATTCCTGTAAATTCTTCTGCAACCAACAGTTACCACTTAGTCCCAAAGGCACTGGCTATCTCTGAGGGTCCCCGTGCTGATATTGCTATGGCAGGCAGCACTGGGGAGGGGATAGGCAGCCATCAGCAGGACCAGACCCCTTCACTGGGTGGCAGATCTGAGAGCCGTGCTTTGAGCTGTGACACTGCTAATACTGCAGAAACCAGTATTAATGCTCTGAGGGAGCAGTGGGCTAGCTGTGGACTAACCATCTCTGCTGGAGTTCAGAAAATCAACCAGTAAAATATCCAAATCATTGCATGTAAGTCAGCAGATATGAGTAGACGCTCCACAAAGCGCATAAAATAGCTGCTTAAAGGTAACTTTGGGTACATAAGGTAGAGAGAAAGTCATGCAGCTCCATTAAAAAACATGGGTTTTACCACCAGTTTAAGTCCTCATTTCTTATCCTTTATTATCTCATTTCTAGTTTATCTCCCTGGCCTAATTTGTTCTCGCTCCAAATGTCTCCATTGACTTTAATTAAGCTGTTTCTTGGCAGTGTCTTTAAGAGAAAAGGCTTTGAGGAAAAAGAGCATCTCAGTGTAGCAAAAGAGGGTGGAGCCAGGGAGCTGAGGTGAGAAATGGTTTTGCCAAGAGCTGCCATTAAAAGAAACAAACAAAAAAAAAAAAATCTGAGAGATGAGCAACTGGCTTTCCTATGGTGGCAGTAGAGATTTCTTCTTCTCTTTTGAAGGAAAGTACGCTTTCTGGGCATGCGTCCTTGTGGACTGGGTGCTCCAGCCTGGCTGTGTGCGGGAAGGTCCCTTGCCAACACAAACTTCGTGGCTTTTGCAGGTTTCTGCTCCGTTGCTGCAAAACTGTTCAACGTCAGTGGAGCAAAACTCGTGAGCAAAACCTGCGTAGCAACAGGGTTTTTGTTGATGTTTGAAGATCTCGCGTGTTGGAGGTGACCTGGTGGCATTGCTCGTTCTTGGCCGCTGTAGGTGTTGGTGCCGTGGTGGGATGCCAAGCTGGGGAACCGGTGCCCAGGGTCAGGTCTCACGCGTGACCGAGAGCACTTGTTAGAGAGTTTGTATCGGGAAGTTTAAGGTTGAGGAGGGATATCCCTGAATAGTGAAAATTACCTGCTGAAACCCACCCACGAGGTAATTAGAAATCGTATATCTTTCGTGGTGCTATTAAATTGCAGATTAAGCAGCAAGTGTGATAAAACCCTACAGAGAGAAAAGGTCCATCTGTGAGGGAAGCGGGTAGCAGGGACAAAGGGAAAGCTGCGGACGGAAGCGCGGTGTTGTTTAAACGTTCACCTCGTTTGGTGTGCGTGCAGGTATTGAAGGGCACGAGCGCAGAGGTGGTTGAGTCAGTTACTTTATCAGTCATAAAGAGGTAATTATGACCCTTATTTGACTGAAGACTGTAAAAGGAGACTCAATGCTAGTATTTACTGTATTTTTCTCCCCCTCTATTAAAAGGACGACGAATTTTGAATTATGATAATAGCTGCACTCTTGGTTTAGGACTAGCCTCCCTGAAATTTTCAGGACCACTAATTTGTGGTTACTCCAGTGTTAGAGCGGACTCAGTGGTGGTGGCCTTTAGACTGACAATGCAGTAAAAGTTTAAAGCTGCAACTGCTTCAGAGCCAAAGAAAGAGAGAAGATTGAAACCTAAAGGTTAGCATGAAATGCACTTTACTGTTATCTATGAGAACAAATGAGTTAAAAAAATTTCAAATACCAGAATACCCTACAGGGAGGAGATATAACTATTAAAGGGCTGTTATAGCTGCAATAAATGTAGGAACAATAAAAATAAATTGATGAAGTAAATGTCAGCACTGTTCCCCTGAGCTGCCCCCACACCTTTGTCCAAAAGTAGAACATCTCCAATTACAGAGGGTGGAATCAGCCTTCAATGACAATATGACAAGGACAGAACATAGAGCAGTGGCACAGGGAACACAATTATGCACAGCCTTGAAAAATTGTATCATAGTGCAAAGTATGGGAGAAATCAATTAATGACGCAGGGCCTCCGCTTCTGTCTAATAATCCTGTAAGAGGAGGATAACCATTCTCCCCTCCTTACATCGAAAAGGGAGAAGGAAACAACAACAACAAGAACGAATAACGCATAAACAAAATTCTGCATAATACCACAGGTCAACATTTGCACACTTTACAGTGTGCAAATGCTCCTCTTTACCCGTTATTATTTTTAAAACTGTAGCTTTTAAGAAAGTATTTAAATGAAACCCACTTCATTGGTTAAATAGCCCATTGAAAAAAAGATTTCTCTGGTGAAAAGGCCAAAGACAAGAAAAGGAGGCAGCTCAAATCCAAAGCCATGAGCTGAAAGGGAAATGCAAAATTTAGGAGTAAACAGAGTAGATGGTAGAAGACGATTTATCTTGTGCAATTTACAACAGGTGCTAAACATTACGAAAACCAGAGCTATTAAGCAATCAAATTAAGCTATAATTAACAGAAGAAAACTGTGCAGGAATTCTAATTAATACATATCTGAACACATCCATGATCCCCTCCGACAGCTCTGCTTTTTAAACCCCTGCCACTACCCGAGAATAACTTAAGGGGTCATACTTCGGGAGTGCGTGGGATTTTATAGGTGTCAGTGGCTAGCGAGGTTCCCCACAACAGCTAAAGCCCCATACGCTGGCTTGAAGGTGGACGCTTTATTTTGGGAGGTGTTATACTGAGGTGGTAAGAAGACAGCCTGCTCTTTTATTTGAAGGTCCAGTTTAAAGCAGTCTGTAACAAGCTGGGGTTCATCTTCCTGCCATTGCCTCTGCTGTGTGTGGTGGTCCTCCATTCCTCATCCCAATCGCCTGCTTTTCCATTCCCCGTGAGGCATTGCTTCTTCCTCACCCTCTATTTCTGAGTAAGCAGTTGGCTTGGTGCTGGTTATCGCCTTCCTCCCCCAAATATCTGACCTCCTGTACTCCTCGAAGAAGGTGTGCATATGTCTGTGAATGTCTTGGAAGCCCCTGAAGCCAATGCTGGTTTGAAAGCCACAATGTAGGTGGGACTGCTGGGGCTGCTGGTCCGGTTATGGACCTGTTTCCCTACGTTACAATTAGGGATGGAGGATCTTTGCAATTACTGAGGAGCTGGGGAGCAAACTCCATTCTAACTTTCTTTAACCTTTGAAAAAAATCGGATTTCTTCTAGCCTGGCTTACTATGTTATATTTACTAGTTCCTGCCTCCTGGCGGGAGTCAAAACCATAGCAAAGTAGGAGGTGTACTGGGTTGCTGGTATGCACAGGGATGACAGCAGCTGTGCCTGCATGGAAATGCTACAGTAGATGCACTTGAAGATAGGAGAGGACAAATGACCAAAACTTTTACATGAGCTTTAATTCCTGCTTTGCCAGGGACGTGTGGTCTCAAAGGAGACCGTGGATAAAATGTGTGTCCAGGGTACTCCAGGTGACCAACAAGCGTGTGAGATGGCTGCAATTGTGCACGGCTTTGGTTGAAAGCAGAGCTTGACTCCCTTGTGTACAAGCTTCCCAAAATGGAGATAACGATGCTTCCGCACCTTGCAGGAGTGTTGTGACGATCAACTGGTTAATGACTGTATGGCGCTTTCAAGTACTATCATTATAGTACTATAGACTCTCTCTGGGAGGATTTGTTATTTTTACAAAATTAATTGTAAATCCAATAGAAAATAATTCAGCCTCTGAAATTCTGGTGAGATAATTATTGTGAAGACGGTATTAATACAGTGCCTTTCAGACGATTCACTACTTTAATTATTAGTTTCTAATTCTATGCAAATATCATTTAAAAGCCCTCTAACCTTCTCACGAGCTGGCTGCATTACCCCCTCAAATACTTAGCTGACTAGCTCAACTCCCACATCGTGGTCTTCAGGTGGATCGCTCTGGCTGGTGGTAGGGCTCGCTGAGAAAGCAAAGTCTTCTGCTGATGGTTGAGAGATGCCCCATTTCTTCAGACTTCTTGCTTGTGGCTGGGGGTCCTGCTGCTGGTCACAGGTTGGCTGCACCTCGCAGGACTCTGTCATCCTGTGCCACGTACATTGGTGTGTGCACGGTGACGGGCTGGATCCCAACGAGCTGCTCCAAGAGCGGATCACCTTTCCATGCCTGCCCTGCCCTGGTGGCTTTGGCAGTGCGCCCTGGGGTGAAACATGGTGCTGAGCTTTTCTTCTCTCTTGATTTGCTCTGGAAGGTGGATTAGCTCGATGGTTAGCCTTCGCGTGCGGCTAGACCTTTCCGTATGTTCGTCCTCACTGAATATCTTCAACCTTCGTCTCTCCCATGTTGTCCTGGCCATGACAAAAGCTTATGGTAGTTTTTTAGAACAGTAAACAAAGAGGCTTACTGTGAAGGCTAACCACAACTCCTGCTGCAGGCAGGGGCACGGTTGGATGGAATTCACTAAAGTCTAAGACTATGCTCCTTCTGTCCCGGCTTTGGAAATGCTATGTGGACTCTGGGGCAGTTGAGCTAATTTAACCTGGTCTCCTCCTCCACAGGAGAGGAGCTCCTCTGCAGTTTTCCAGTGTATTGGCTTGGAAAGATGTGTTTTAATTGTGCTCTGAATAAGCGTAACTGCAGTGGGGTGCTGTGGGATGGGATTCACAGAGGGGCTGCTCCGTGCCGGCAGGGAATTCATGTTTATTTAGAATGCTCTCAGGCCCTGGAAGCACTGCTCCTGGAAACGATTGCAAGTGTCCTAACCTCACATGCACAGGTGTCCTAACGCTCAGTGTGTACATGTCTGCCTGCAGGATCAGGGCCTCAGTTATTAATAATCATTAACAATTAATTATTCCCACCAGGCAGAGAGGAACACCTCTAGTTTATAGCTGGACATACTGTAAGACAAATTATAGAGTGCAGCGTGAGCTTTTAAAGTGAATATCCTTCACTTTTCTTGGCTGATGTCATACACATCAAAGCTTTCTCTCTCTCTCTTTTTTTTAATTTTGCAGCACACTTTCTCTGTTTTTGCTCTTCTTTCCTTTGTCGACAACAGTTCTTATTTTTTTTCTGATCCCAGGCCTGGGTCCCTCTGGAGCAGCCCCTGCTAACTGCATGTGCTGGTCCTGGGAGCTGGACAAGTGTCCACCGCGGAGATCGCATCACTTCTGTTTTCAGTTCCTGTTAATTTGTAAATGGATTTTTGATGATTAAGATAACGCCTAAGTTACTCCTAAGTGGGAGTTCTCCTATGCCAAGAATGAGGTGAGGTTCAAACCCCAGCATACAGGGGCTTTTTATGGGGGAAAGCCGCAGGTGACTGGGGGATGACTCTTCCATGGTCTCCAAAATAAGAGCTGGCTGGGCTGGTCATGGCAGCAGCAGAAAGCTGCCCTACAGCCACGCGCCAATCCCACCGTGCCAGGGGGAAGAGGACACCCAGCACAGGCAGGAATTCAAGCAATTAATCCTTTACTTAAAGAATAATAAGCAGTCAGATTTTACATACTGAAAGTGGGAACAAGGTAAAAGGGGTTAAAAACTAAAAAGCAAGGACAGCAGACACCAATTAACACAATGCTAATTGACAATTTCCCCAAGCCTCCATGAAACATGCCAGACCTATTTCCCCAATTACTAATTAAATCAAACCGCACACACAATACTAATTTCCCTAACTTAGGGAGTTCGGTAGACAAATAAAATATGAAACTAACTTAAACATGTTGTCGAAGTGCAGGGAAAACGTGGGGCTGGAAGAGGAAGCGAATAAACTTTTGCTCTGGATAGACTCCGTAAATGTCTGACCGGTTCGGGGAGATGCAGTCCCATCGCACAGGGGATGCTATTGCAACTGGGGACAGTGGAGGAGGTGTGGGCGTACCAGCTCCTGCCAGGCTGTACTGGGTGTTTGGGTGCAGTGGTGTGGATGGGGACAGGTGTGCTGCTCCGTGTTGAAGCATTTTGCCCTGTGCTGAGACGCGTTTACTGTGGGCTGTGGTGCCTCTGTCCTTGCTCTCGCTCAGGACAAAGGCAGCCCCGCGGAGCTGCCGGGGGCAGCGGTGGAAGAGGAGCAGAAGGACAGCTCAAAGTCTTCCAGGTCATTGTGCTTTATCAAACCGCTGACCCCTCCCCTGGCATGAAATAGGAATGAAATAGCAATGCGATAGGTTAATGCCGATAATTAAAGAGAGTTTAAAACTAAGCAGGAGACTGAACTGTGTGTGTGGGTGGCTGGAATGGTTGTTTGATGTGAAAGTCAATGACTGAATTATTCAGAGAGAGTGATTTTCAAATGATAATTTTACATTTTACACAACTGACTTTGATTTATTGCAGCAGTGCCCAATGGCACTCCTGGAGCTGAGAGAGGCTCTCGGCTCTGCCACTGTGTTCTGCTATTTTACTTGGGCAGCAAAACGCCCTCAGAGCTGAAACCCAATGCCACCAGCAGCTCCTGGCCAGCTGTAGGGACTGGTTCCCTTCTGGAGCAAGGAAAGGGGAAAAGGCAGACCTGTCACTGATGGTGCTTGGATCCTCTAAAGGAAAAAAGCAGGGAAAGCGCATGTTTTAAACAAAGTGGGTTGTTTATGTGCCTATAAAAGGGCTTGCTGCTTGGTTGTATTTCTGGGTGCAAGGAAGCTCTCAAAGATCATCCAGACGCTGACCTGGCTGTTGTGGTGTTGGTGTTTGCATCATCCATGGAATTTCGCTCAGTTTCAGTATGAAAGCACTTGTTGCTTGCTTTCCTCATTCATTTTTTTCCTGCTCCTTCATGTAGGTGTGCAGACTTCATCTGATCATTTTTACCATCAATAAGCCTAATTTTCCTACAATACATTTCTCAGAGGAGTAGGCAGAGCCCTCTGCAATGACTGATGGGGAAAGATAAATGTTCCTGGAGAGCAGAGTGAAAAAAACCCTCATGTTTGTGGTACTCAGGTGTTGCAAAAGAGAACTGGAAGGAATCGGTGCTAAGGGCCAAACTTGGGTATCTGGGTGTAAATTCAGGATAGCTCTGGTGATACAGCAGTTGCTCCAGTGCCTGCTCAGGGTGTTGAAGTGAGACCTGGCTTGAGAACAGGTCTTTGCCTCCCTTCCAGGGCATCTCGGGGAGCTCTCAGAGCCCGAAAGCTGCTTGTGGTCCATCGGGGCGAGCAGGAGGGGGATGGCCATGCACCGCTTCACGTTCAGTGGTGCTTGCCAGCTTTGCTTGAAATCTGGCCTGAAAATCAGGCTGCAAATCCTCTGTGAGAAGGCTGTTTCACAAGACGTATGGTACCTTCTGTGCCTGAGTGTGCCAAAAATGCTGCAGGGACATCCTGGGGCATTTGGGTGTTTCTGCTTTGTAACCACAAACGAGGAGAAACAGCCCGAGGGAGGAGGCCATAGCCCTGGTCCAGGCATGGTGCATGGGGGACGTGTGTCCATCAGGACATGTGCCAGCTGCCCTCTCCTGTCCTGTTTGGGACCAGGTTGCTTGGTTTTTGGGAACACTTCTGCTGAGACTACAGAAAGCAGTGAAGGGCCAGTCTCCTCCTGGCATGTTACAAATAATCATTGCTGTTTCCTGAGGCCAGGCTGTTAACCCCTTTCCCTACCTGCTGGGGACGGCGTGGTCACACAAGCGGCTCTGCGGAGCCTGGTGGGACCGCTCCGGGGAACCGGTGCTCACCTGCGCTGCTGCTCGTGGGACTGCTCTGTGGCACAGGAGCTCATCACCCCGTGTTGACCTGTCCTGGACCCGGTGGGAGTTTGGGTTTGGGTAAAGTTTGAGAGATGAATGTGGGAGATAAATGCATTGGATCTCCCGCCGCCTCTCCTGGCTCATATATTTGTCCTGCCACAGCCCCGGGGACCCAGAGCCCAGCAGGATTTACAGCTGTGCCTGCAGCGCGGGTCTTTGGGGTCTTTCCTGTAGTTATTCTTTGTGCCTGGGAGGCAGCGGGTGACAGCAAAAGTGCTGGAGGGGGCAGAGGGGCGGGGAGCTCTCGGGTGGCAAAACAAGAGGTGGGGCCATGGGGCTAGGGCTGGGCTTCATCCCCCTGTTGGGGCATCAGCACTGAGATGCCTGGTGGGGACAAGCACTGCCAGGTGCCGCCAGAGGAGACGTGGATAAAAGTCACGCTCAGAGCTCCCACCCTTCTGCATCCTCGCTGAGACCTCTGACTGCTGCCACACAGCATCCCTCTCCCAAAATAAACGAATATTTAAATTCTTACGGGAGGTACAGCTGATCTAGCTAGGGGGGCTGTGGGACAGCTGTATCATGGGGTGCGTGGGCTGATGTGCTGTGTGGGACAGTGCTGACACCGGTCCCTTGTGGTCTGGGTAAAAGCCACAGCCGTTAGGTCGTTTCAGAGGAGGCTTCTGCCTCTCTCGTTCTGGTCATTAATCCTACCTGGGGCCAGGGAGATCTCCACTAATAAAGGTTTCCATGAGATTGGTTTGCTGTATGGAAAAGCTTCAGTTTCAGTGAATCAGCAATTTCTGATGAAAAATCTTTTGTCTGAAAATTCCCAAGAAGCTCTGGCTCTGACCTCGGTGCGGCTGCCTTCCTTTGAGCGCATTACCAGGATTTATGGCACGCTTCCATGGTTTATTGTTC
Source organism: Chauna torquata (assembly GCA_013399475.1). Classification (NCBI taxonomy): domain Eukaryota; kingdom Metazoa; phylum Chordata; class Aves; order Anseriformes; family Anhimidae; genus Chauna; species Chauna torquata. Next base: position 128,607 of record VXAL01002945.1, read on the forward strand.
TTCAGTAAACTGAGCTGCTGGATGAGGTTTGACTATCCTTCTGGGCATGGGAGCAAATCAGCATGGCAGGACTAGCAACGCTTGCATGGTTTTACCAGAAGTCTCTGCTGTGGACTGGGTGAGTTACCAGATGAGCTAGCTCCTCACCTGTTTGAGATCGCTTGGTGGGCACGTGTCTTGCCTTGTCCGGTGCTGCTGTGCATCTCCTCCCTTTGCCTATTCTGGTGAGAGATCCTGCAGAAACATTTCCAGTGCCGCCAGCTCTTCAGTTAGAGAAAGAAGCAGTGGCTGCTTTGTAGGCTTGTAGCAAATTTTCTGAAGGCTGCTTGTAAGGAGAGGGCACTGGCCTGTTTGGTTATGCCATGGACCTGTCAGAAGTGCCTCAGTGGCAGTAAATAGCCATAAGAAGACAGTCTCTGCTACAAAAAACTTGCAAACAATGAGAGGGGGAAAAAAATATATATGTATATTAATTCCCATTTTTAGCCCAGACACGCTGGTACTACAGTATTTGCTCAAGGCTGCAAGAAAAACCCTGGAGCTTGGAACTGAAGTGAAATCTGCAGAATAACGTCACTGTCCTCAAAGCCTGCAGTTCCGCAAGCCACTTCTGGGTTTCCAAGCATCTGTATTTACCTCTTTGAAGATCTCAACAGAGGGAACACGATAGCAGAAGGGCTCCGACAGGCACAGAGTGAGGTTTGCCCGCAGAAGGGGAAAGAAGTATTAGAAAAGGCGTAACACACAAGCGGGGAGAGTATCACTGATGTACGCTGTCAGGGTGAGGCACGTGCTGTAGCCGAGGCCTTCGCTATATGAATGCTTCTGTTAATTTTAACGGTAGTTAGTGGTTTTGGGAGTGGTACAGGAAAACACTGGGAGGCATGGAGACCGTTCCGGCTGATCCTACCCATGCCTGACAGCTGCTTTTACCCACGGTTCCCCAAAACTTTGAGCTGTATATTTGACAGCCAGGACAGTGAGGTACCCCAAGGCTGAGCAAGTCCCCCAAGGGGAAGCAGTGTGCTGGGCAGGAGCGTGGCCTGTCCAAAAGGCCAAACTGCCTCCCTGTAATCATACAGAAAAGTAATCAAATTACTGCCTTTCATGTCACATTAGTGAAAATGGATACTAGTATGATGCATATTAATGTAATATGATGGGAAATTGCTAATACAATTAGACCATCACATTTTATTAGTACTGGAGTGACAACACATTGAAGAACAGCTTGCTCCAGCATCGGCGGGGACTGAACATCATACTGGTGTGTGGCTTCTCGTCTATGAGGGACATAGGAGCCCAAGACCGATACAAGCACTAACCACATGGGAATAGGGATGGTTATTCAAGTTGCTCTAAAAATTTCCAAACCCACTGATCTGTTATCCACTTCTACGGCATGCTGAGACTAAGCCAAGTGGTACCTCATAGCTACGGGACAGGGTGGTGCTGCAGGATGCAATCATTGGATGAAGTCAATCAAATAATTCCCCCCGTACACACGCAGGCATAAACGAGAAAATCGAAATATACTTCATATATAGATGAGGATGGTAGAAGTTGTCCTTAAGGTATTCTACCTTTTTTGGGGGGTTTATATCTCCAGTGCGCTTTATCTAGTCGCAAAATGATCCTGTACAAGTTTTGTGGATTGCATATTTTAAGAGCTACCCCAGCTCGATCTACTATAACAAACAATACTGATTATATAGCAGGGATACATTTTGTAATTATAATGCACTTCAAACTTCTTTGATTGACATGCAGCATATTTAAACAGGGATGATGAAAAATTATGTTGGCAGCACCGTCCTCGTCTTCATTTCTGCAGCACAGAAGCCCGCCTCGGTGGGCAGTGGGGACTAGCAGCTGTGCAGAGATGGGCTTTGGTTTTGGAGAAAAAGCTTGCTTTTAAATCAAAGGTGATTTGGTTTGGAGAAAGATGCACCTTGTGGAAATAAATACAAGAGGACTGGTGGTGTCATCAGCTGGCTGTACTAAAGCAATCATGCGAGCAGTCCACGTTGTGCACGCATTCGACTTGCTCATCCTGCCGTAGGTGATAGGAGCACCTGCCCAGCTGGGTGACAGTAAGAGCTCTTGGGACGAGGGGCCTGAGGTAGCAAAATGGCCATGGCCAATGCTTCCCTGGCTGTGTGCCTCTGTCAGGCCTCGGGGTGTCCCTGTCCTTCACCTCCAGACCCTATTATTTGGCCAGGCAGGGACATCTGGATGGGATGCTCTGTTTTTTTAGGTGCCCTGGCTCATAACAGAAAAGCAACGAAGAGCAGACTTGCATTTTAGCACTCTTCTGGCACACTTGATGGGGACGAGGGGGCTGGAGCGTGGTGAGAATGCCCTCGGAAGAGGGATGTGTGGGTTTGCTGATTGTCCTCTTTGTCTGCAAAAAGTGATATTCACCCTCTGGTCAGAGGACCAACCTCTGAGCAGACAAGACTTCTGTCATAAGACAGTAACAGGTTGCCGGCTAAGTCTCACAGAGAAACCTTATGCAAAAACTTTCACATGACTTATGCTTAAAAAAAAAAAAGAAAAAGGCTTTCACATGACTGTGAAAATTATTTTGCTGTCATGGGGATCACTAGAGATCAAAATATCCTTCTGAAAAGCGTGTCAGGAGGATGAGCGGTCCTGTGACACGGTGGCAGGAGGTGTGAGGTCCCACCAGAAGGAGACACTTCTCCAGTTTGCAGCCCACAATCCGAAACAGCTGAACCTCTGAACAGGAATGGTTTTTCTAAGCAGATTCTTCTTGTTCTAGACAGGGGCTCTGTTTCTGAAATATTATCTGTGATAAAAAAGCATGACATGGATTTACTACAGCAGTCAGGTACAATTTTTAAATACGGTGCCCAGGTTGTGTCTTTGTCATGTTGGAGAAACAAGGAAGGACTTGGTGCTTTGAAAAAGTTATTTTGTCAGTACAGCATGAGGAGGACGATGTCAAGCACTTGAGCAAAACTGAGTGGTGGTGGAAAACTGTTTCTGGAGGGTTATGGTGCTGGGAAATATGTAAAGCAAAGATGTTTGAAATTTGTTAGGCTCAATTAGAACTCAGAAATATATGTTGTGTTGCATTTGTCTCTTGTTAATAGTTTCTGTGATAAAAATGGTTGTGATTTATGCTTATACAAAGTGTGAAAGTGGTGTTTCTGTGCACATGGGCACGTGTACTCAGAGGTCTTTTCCCCTGTGCATTTTTAATAACCCCTTTACCTGGGACGCTTTTCCAGTGTGATCCGGCCATCAGGTCTGGGATGAAATACGTAAAGACTGGTTGCTTTTTATTTGGTGAGTGAGAAACTGAGGCAGAAGGGAGACCTGGGCAACAGAGGAGGGCAATGGAGTAACCTTGAGATGGGGAAGCAGCGGTGGAAGCCGTGGTGGCGGTGGGAACTTCAAGTCTAATGATTAGAAATGTATTTTTTCGTGGAATATTCCACTGAGTATTCCACAAGAACCATGCTTATGATTTGCCCATTAAAATAAGTAAAATATTTATATTTTCCACTTACTTGAACTTTGAAGTCTGACAGTGAAAAGCAAATGCTTTCGAAGTAGCGTAATGTGTGAACTGTTTGCAGGCCACAGCAGGAAAACAAGCGGCTGGTGTTAAGAGACAAAGACCGCGTGGATAAGTGCAGGTCCTTTTCCAAGTGTGAGATGAGTTTCTCCAACCCTTTGGCATGGGCTGCTGATGTGAGGGTGAAGGTGAGGAGGGGATGAAGGAACACCCCTTATTTGCTTGTCTTCCCATTACGAATCAGGTTTCTCGCGGAAAACCTCCCCACCCAACTGAATGCCACCAGGTCCCACAGGCTGCTTTGGATGTCACTTCTCACCATGGTCACAGTCCCGACCTCTTGCTGTGGTCCAGCAAGGCCTCCTGCCACCTCCTGGATGGGAGGCAGGGACAGACTTCAAACACCATCAAATATCTTTGATTATTCTTGTTGCTTCAGAGAAATCAGCACAACTCTGAGCGCTGAGGGGCCAGTTCTGCCTGGTTTTGAGTAAGCTGGACTTTAAAGCAAGTGGAGCGCCTTCCCCATCTCTTGCACTCAGATACCACTTTCATTATGTTCCCCACATGTTCCCAGGGAAGTTTCTAAAGATGAGATAAAGCCCTCATCGTCCTACTGATGTGGGTAATAATAATGCTTCGCGTTTCTCATCTTTGAAGTGCTTTACAAATATTAAATAATTAATCCACCCAAGAATGAAAGAAGGATAGTATCATCCTGCTGTTTACACACTAGGGAGCAGAGGCTGAGAAATCATATGATTTCCTCGGGCCAGGGAGGGAGCTGCTGTCAGAGGGCGGCGGGGACACGTGTCCATTATGTGCTGTCCCCGTCTGGGACCACTTGGCCAGGCCAGGTCTCAGGACCAGGGAGTGATGTGCTCTCAGACCCCCCTCGGAGCAGGAGAGCCCCATCCATGGTGTTTTCTACACCATCTCCTCAAAATCCCGAGTGGTCCCTCTGGGACGGAAGAGCCATTTTATAGGACTGTCTGTTGCAGTGCAGAGGATGTCGGGAGCAAAGTAGCCTGTGATACGGATGACAGCTGGCCATGATTTAACCTTGCTGTGGTCTTATGCCGTACATGGGATGTTTTGCAGGTCGGCTGAATCCCCTGTGGGATGGTCCTACCAGGCTACCCATGCAAGGGGGTGGCTGCTGCACCTGGGACTGCAGCCTGGGAGAAAGTGGTGAGAGCACAGGGATGAGCTTTGCTCTCTGAAACAATGGAAAAATCATATACTATTTATAGCAGCTTCCCAGAGCTCGGGGACTTCCTATAAGCGCTGAGTGAAGACCTTTAACGTGGATAAGTATTGTTCGTTTCTGCTGCTGAAGCACTTCAGGAGCTACGGTGCGCATGGGCTGTGAAATACCTTGCGTCCTATCGGTATATAGAACATGATTGTTTCTGGCCTATTGAGCTCACAACTCAGCGAATAAATGACAGGTGGTCTGCACTTTGCAGATGGAAAAGTGGTAGTTCAAGAGGCCATTACGTGAAAACGCAGGGCTGCAGTATTTATTTGGATACGGAGCAATGGCGTTGAAGTTTCCAAAGTTTTGACTACTGACATCAGATAGCACATCCCAAGCCCAAGAGACTTTTTCGTTCAGAGACCGTCTTGTGGGGTAATGGGGAGTGCTCGGAAGGTTTTTCCATGGAAGTGCCGTAGGCATGAGACCATCTGGGGCTCCTAGTGCTGAGGGCTGGCAATGCCTCCGAGCTGCCTCACCTCCTGCCGTGGCCGTGCCTCTTTATCCCTGCGCCCAGAAAGGCGGCAGCCACCTGCCCTTGGCCACGTCGGGCAGGCAGAAGCGGGCTGGAAGCTGGGCTTCGGGCAAACCAGGGGAGCGTCCTACACGGCTTGCTTTTGGCTGTTCAGGGATGTCTTTTTGTCTTGTATGTTTGGGCTAGAAATCTCGTCTGGGAGCTGAGGAACCTTTTCTGTTGAAAGTCATGTTGAAATTAGTGCGTGTAGCGAAGTTTTTTTCTTTTTTTTTCTTTTTTTTTTTAATCAAAAATATCCAAGATATTCTGATTGTGCCCTTCATCTTAGCCAAAATGTGCTTGTGCGTACAAGAAGCACTAGGTGCCCGGCTGCAGCACAACCTCTCTAGCAAAGTTGTGCCCATCTCCTTGCTTTATTTGGCTTTTCCTTTTCTTCCCCTGCGGGTCTGGTGCTGGGCAACTCGAATCATTTTGGCTTTCTTTGTCTTTACCTAACCTCCAGAAGTGGGCCGGGCAACGCTGTTATTTCCACGCTGCTGTCTGCACAATTCAGGCAGTGTTTTTTTCTTTTATCGTAGAGGGCAAATCCCAGAATAGAGCATAAATAAATAGATGATTTTGGAGTACTGTAGATCATTGAGCAACATGCAAAAAAGGCCCCTTGTTTTGAAAGAGCAGCATGAGACTCGGCAACAATGAGTCTTGAAGCCTGATGAAAATCTCAGATGCTTTGAGGCTGTGTTTGTTGGGTGAACTTTATTTACATTTGGCACAAATGCTCTCATGTGTGATGCCAGCAACTGCCAGGGTACGTGGACAGGGTTGCATAAAGCTTATCCGGGTTGATATAAGGAAATTGAATCAGTATGAAGACTGTCATTTCCAATCCTTGCTTCGTTTTCTAAGCCCATGAGGAAAATCCCATTTCAAGAAGCAGACCCCGCACTGTAAGAAACGCAGGCAGCACCTGTGTTACTATTTCCACAACAAGGGAAACTGGCAATACAAATTCTCCATCGCTTTGGTCTCGTCCTGATCTCTAACGACTCACTGCGGAGCGTCTCTGCCTTTGGACATTTGTCACCACCAGCGGCCCCACTTCTCGAACCAGCTCCCGGCGTGCGGCTCCCCGAGGCTGGGGCAGCGCGGAGGAGCAGGCAGCTCGGGGGCCCCATGCAAGGAGAGGCAGCTGGCACCAGCTTGGCATCTGAACGTGTTGGTATCTGTCTGTCTGTCTATTTAAGCTCTGCAAATGCATCCTGTCGGGGTAAACCTTGCCATGTGGCTGAAAGGGTATGCAAACGGCAGGGAGGTGGAGGCAGCTCTTGTTTGCTGTACGAGTTGTAAAACATTTGCAAAGCTCTGGCTGGGAAAAGACTTAGCTGGCTGCGCGTCGCCGAGCACCTTCCTTCTCCCCCTCGTATCCACTACTTTGAATACAATAAAGTTGCTTTGAACTTTTTCAATTGTTTAACAACTTTCAAGTGGAGAAATATTTGGGTCTTTTAATTTCATTTTTGGCTCCTCTTTTTTTTCTTTTTTTTTTCCCCTCCATTCTGTTTGCTAAACAGTAATTGCAGATCTTTCCTGCCACCTTTAATACTCCCAGCTAATTATCCTGAAATAAATCTCTTTCAAGTCTGCATGCCAGCAGTTGTGGGATATGAGCGGCTCTTTCAGCTCCCGGCTGCCTGTCACTCAAATGGGCCTCAGCTGCAGCTCCGAATGATGAGTATTAGTCTCCCGCTGGGATGATTCTCCCAATCTCCCCACTTCCAACAGCATCTCCCAGGGCTGCACCACACTCCTACCTGTTAGCCTAATCTGGGATTTTCTTTTGCTAACGCTGTTATTTTGAAAGGAGGAAGAGGATTCCTGGGAGAAAGACACTCGGTTAACCTTTTCCTAATTGCCATTCAAGGCTGAAAGGAGGAAAAAAAAAATATATATATAAAATAAGCTGGTGGGTGTCAGTGTGCAGGAGGAGGGCTGGGGCTGGGTTTTGGGGTGCAGAGCTGCAGGGAGGTGGGATGCTGCAGTCTGTCTCTCTCTGATCCTGATGGCTCTGCCCTCATTGGGGTTTGCTAGGGGGAGCGGCTGCCTGTCCCCCCATGTTATCTCCCTGTTTAGGGAGCAAAGAAATTAAGAGAATGACTCCTAGAAAAGGAGTTTAAGGCAGGCTCCTTGTTTAGGAAGTGGGTGGGGGTGGCAGCTCGCCCGTGTTATTTCTAGCTTATGTCCTGCTCATTCAGAAACAAGGTTGTTGGGTTGTAGGCAGAGCTAAATGTTCCTCATTAATTTGTTATGTGCTAGCAATAATAACAAGGGCTATTTTTAAATGCCACTTAAGCTTGTGCTCACACACCGGTTTGTGATTTGGCTACAGGACATGCATAAAATGACATATTGTTACACAGTTAAAGATATGGTTTTAAATGAAAGAACTATTAAACTGTTAGCATTTAAAGTGCTTGCTTTTTTCCCCTGCTCTTCTGTACGTATGTCTTTTAACGACTTAACCACTGGGTTACCTCCCGAAGTCACCTTGCTGGCACCCGAGTGTGCCCCATGGGACCCTGGCCTGTCGAGTGCTGCTGGGCTCGGGCAGCGAGGATGCGCTGGCGGTGCCGCAGGCAGCTCCGGCTCCTTCCTGCAGCAGGGCTTGGTTAGCTGCTCGGCGTGTGCCCAGCAAGCCGCTTGGCTGGCCTTGCATCCTCCTTCCTAAAGAGTTGTTGTGTACTCGGGGCTCCCTCTCGAAACCTGTGATGGGCCGCATTGAATTAATTCTATTAACTGCCAAAGGAGTTCCTTGCTGCCGAATTATATTTCCTGTGTCTGTAAATCATTTTACCGCTGCTTTCCATGACAGTTATGCAAGTGACCTTTTGATTTCACAATTTTTTTTATTTATGACATTGCTGACCGCTCTATGGCTGTGCATCACAGACTGTGTGATCGTGTGGGATACTTGAGAATATAGAATATTTTTTAAACATACATATATACATGTATAAAAAGTGAAAACAGTATAAAGTTGAATGTTTCAGACTTGGACTTGCAAAACGTAATATTTACGCTGAGCAAGTGATGTTAGTTTTAAAAATTTATTTCTGAGTATTTCCACTTTCAAAGGAAGAATTGCTGGAAACCCTCCCCTTTTTCTAACGGAGTGTCTCTTTCTTGTTACCAGGCCCAGCTCTGCAGAGGCCAAGCACTCACTGGGCTGAGTGGGAGCTGTGGGGGCTCAGAGCTTCGGCAATATCGCAGCCAGGGCTGGCATCATCCCACGGAGAGCGAGTACTTGGGTTGTACCAGGGCTGAGTTCCCCTGAGGAAAGGGGAATCAGAGGCACCGACTTCTGTTTGGGGCTCTGCGAGTGGTGTATTGTCGTAGGCACATCTCTTAATCTCTCTCCTTCGTTCTTCTGTCTGTAAAACGGACGTGATCCTGTTTGGCCTTCCCTTCCCATCACCCAGCAGCGATGCAAGCGTGCTCCGGTCTTCCCCAATGAGACTGGAGTTTAGAGGAACCGGTCTTATAAGTGTCCTGAGTGATCAGCGGCTCGTGGACTGGAGCAGAAGCAGCTCCTGGATGGAAGGAGACCTCCCAAAAGCTCCCGGCTCAGCCCTGCCTGGAGCAGGACTGTGGCCTCTTCCCGCCAGTCTTGTACCAACGGGTCTGAGCACAAAATGCCGCAAGTGCAAATGCTATTCTAGGCTCGGAAACCATTTTGGCATCCTAGTGCTTGATTTGTAAGTCTAATTAGGAGTTAGAAGTGTAAATGGCAACACTTGCAGGCACAATTATAGCACCTGCAAAAAAGGAGGCTGCTTTTCCTGTTTGGCTCATCCTCTGGGTGAAAGCTTCCTATAAATACAGCGGTCTGACAGCGCGAGCTGGGATGATGTCCTCCTCGTCGCGGGTGAGGTCCCCTCCCGGGTAGGAGGCAGCGACAGAATGAGTTGTGCTGCCTTGTATAAAAATGTGCAAAACCGAACAGATCGACACTGTTGCCCTTTTGACAAATCTGAGGCATCGTGGCTGGTTTGTGTAAGGTTTGCGTAAGTAATAAATTGAGGTTTCCTGCAAAACATCTGGTCGATTCAGCTCTTATCTTGCTCCACAAGAGGTGAAAAAACCCTCTGTGGTTCTCCTCTGCCATGTTACAAATATAGATACCTATTTATAAGGAAATATTGAAATAGAAGTTTGAAAGTATTCTCACGTTCATTCCCCAACACTAAATTAAATATGTTTTGGTGCTGTTTGCAATGCCCTTTTCAATCCCAGTTGGATAGCAGTGCAGAACAAGCATTTCATTCTTAAATTAATTCTGTAGCACTCCTGACAGGGACAAGGTTCAAAACCCTGGGAAGCAAAGCCCACTATAAGAGTCTCAGAAACACCATGTTTTCATCGTGCCTTTTACATCTTCTGGAGTTTAATCGCAATAACAGACTTGATTTTTGGAGGCGCTGAGCCCTTGTAACCCCTCTTGATATCAAAGGGATTTGTGGGTTCTTGGCAGCTAGAGAATTGCATCCATGAAGTGCTAAACGTGAATGCCTTGGGATGCCTGAGCCCAGGGCCACATAGTTTGGTCCAAGCCATCCAGTCCCAATCGGAGCAGAAAGTATGATACGTGTGCAGTGTGTAAGCCAACGTACTTGGTAACGTCGTCTTTAAACTATGTCCTGTTTGTTAGTCTGGTTTCCACCCTTCAAACTCCAAAACCAACATGAGGAAACAAAATTAGTAAATCTCTGCCTCCTTTTGCTGTTCCTGGTGTGTGTGCCTACAGCCTTCCTTAAAGAAACCGATAAATAATGCTCCTTATCCCCCTAAAAATTAAATTAAAACCAAATTTCTCTGGAGAGGAGGATAGGTTAATTACAAAGAGCTACCAATGCCATAGCTAAAAAGACTCCTTCATTTTCATTTCTAATGGCTAGGATGAAACTTAATATCTCCTTTTTTTTTTTTTTTTGTCCCCAAAATAATCAGTTTAGATGGGTAGAGGCTGCCAAAAGCAGCCAATGTTATTCTGCCCAAAAGCTGCTGTCAACTAACTCCTTGCGGTGTTTCTTTTGGTGGGAACTGCTCGAGCACAGGGCCTTCAGCAGGCAGAAAACACATCCACGTGCGTTTTGGAGGAGAGCTTGGTGAAGTCCTGGAGAGCATTGTGAAAGCATGCATTGGATCACCTAGGACCGACGTGCAGATGTACCTGGGTGGTAAAACGTTCTCAGCTGGCTGAAAACGGCAGCAGAACAACAATGCAATGAAGAATTTTAGGCAGATTTAATAGGAAGTAAGGGAACGGCAAGGGAGCCACACCGTGTAACACGGTCGTGCTTGGATAGTTTCTATAAATATTACAGTTACTCAGCAAGACAGACAGACTGTTACTGAACCAGATCAATGTGCTATCTCTGTGCATCTCTCATCAGCGGTCTGTTCTGCCGACTGATTTACTGAACGCTAAATCCCCTTTAGCACGAATCTGTTAATCTCAGTATCTGCACCCAAATTTATCATATGCGTATAAGTGTTCAAGTGTCTGCACAGGTATGTGGGGTGGTCATTGTTGGCTGCTGCTTTTCAGAGCAAAATAGGGTGAAATAGCTAACTATCCCCGGCAAGCTTGGCTGTTTGTCGTGAGCAGAGTACTTTGACTCGACGTGACATCCTGCTAGTTTTGGAGAATAATTCTTATTGGAAAATTGCAATGTTAAATCATTAACTTCCAAGTGGCTGAAGGGAACAGAGAGCTCACTTAAAGGATCCCAGCATGTCGCCCCTGGCTTGTTCCATGTCGTTCTGTGTACAATATAAACCACCACTGAAATACTTCTTGCTGCGCTGTGTAGCAGAAGGTCTTACAAGCCTACCCTCCTCCTGGCAGCGCGGTCCTCCCTGTACTGGAAACATAACTTGAATGCAGCAGTGAGAGGAAGAAATGCAGGGAAAGATTTAAAAAAAAAAAAAAAAAAAAAGGACTGCCTGAAATTAAGCTCCTAACTGCGTGTTTAAGCGTAGAATTAAGTGTCTCAATAGGAAAGAAATCCTGACCTGGAAGCTCTCGCTAACTCCAGCATGGGTAATCTGTTTACATTGCACTGCTAACAGACACGTGTGCCCTGAACGGCCACTTGCGTGCCGAGGGGCTGTTTGCATGCACTGCTGACGTGGTTTGCGGGTGTCAAGCAAATGGTCAAAGAAATGGAGTTTTGGGTATGGTTATTGCTTGGCTGTCAGTGGGTGCGGGCTCTTCCCCTGGTTTGCGCAGCAGGAGGTGTGCGCATCGTGACTGCCCAGGGTCAACGGGACCAGAGGGGTGGCGAGACATCTGTCACCCATCTCCGGTGTGAGCAGCGGGCTGGGTGCTGCTCCCAGGGTTTCTCTGGTCTGGTGGTACCGGGCGTTCGCCAGGGAGATAGGAGCAGGTGGGTGCCTGCTTTCCATGTGAACCGGCTGATTTCGGCTCGTGGGCTTGGGGGAGATGACGCAGCGGAGGCCAAATAGTCCCAGGAAAGCGGTGGGTCTGCGTAAGGGATGGACTACATGAGTTGGGTCCAAACAATGGAGGAGCCCTGCCGGTTGCTATTCGGCCGATTAAATAAAAAATGTCAAGATGGGCTGAGTCTTTGAAATATGGTGTCCATATGGCGAAATGATAAAGCTTTATCACTGCTGTTTTAGAAGTACTTTTTGTCTCCAAATGTCTAACAACCAGGATTGGCTTCAGTGGAGCTGAAGTGAGTGCCTGATGCCAGGCTTGTGGGTCGATTTTAAAAGACATTGTGGTGCATGCGATGCAGAGATGCTCTTCGCAGGATTTAATAAGACCTAGCTCTCTTAGCTGTGTGTAAAAATCAAAAGAAAAAAGGGGGGGGGGGAGAGAAAACCAATGCAAACCACTATGCACCTGTCTGCTTCCAAAATGTAAAACACCTTCGACGTTCTGGTCCTTTGCCTCCTTTGCAAGGTAAAAGTAAATTAAAGGGGTTATGTACCGCGTTGTTGGGAATCTAGACTTGTTTGCTTGCTGGCTTGCAAATGTATAACAAAGTATAATTATTTTTAATATTATTATTTCTGGTTGTAATATAATGGAGGAAATTCAAAACAGAAAACTTTGCAGCAACGGACAATCTGTCTGTTGAAACCAACAATCTGTTCGAGCTTTCAGCTCCCACTGCCCTGCGCTCCCTTAACTCCTTGAAGGGCATCACCGGCAGGGACGGAGCCTGCCTGGCCGCGCATGGTCCTCGGCTGTTGCACGAGTGAGACGGGGCTGCGTGGGGGGGGGGACAGGGAGGATGAAGTCAGAAAACGGGCATTTTTCTCCCGTAAACGCAGAAAATGGCGCTGTTTGCGCTTTTGTCCCTGCACTACCTTCTCCTTCCCATCCTTGTTTTCCAGACCTTGGAAATGGTGAGCTGAGGTCATCTGGGCCTTTCCCTGCTGTTTGGGAGAGCAAGCCGCAGCGCTGGGAAGGGGGGAGTGAGGAGACCTGTGGCCGTGAAGTCCCCGTGGCTTTATGCTCCTCTTTGTGGAAGGGTGGTGGCGAGAGGTGCTGTCGCGCGGGCGCGGGTAGCCGGCGGGAGGGGAGCTCCCCCGCGCGCTCCAGATGGTTTTGTGTATGGCTGACAAATCTGTTTTGTTCAGGACTTGAACATTTAAAAGTTACCCAGCTTCTCTCCTAGATTTCATACGCCTGTATTCATGCAACACACTAATAGTCTTATCAG